>OY804597.1:41353376-41705853 GCA_963680895.1 Fragum sueziense
GTAGGTGAATCATTATACAAAAATTTCACTGCATTATTGAGAGACGAATAGCATAACTTCTGTCAAACTTCATGAAGAACATTTGCCAAGCAACGGATAGAACCAATGATCCCAGGATAATGTCGGACGTTATCGGCTGCACTACCAACCCTCTCTCTAATGACAAGATTTGAAAACAGTTCTTATTTTGGAATGTGTTGAGGATGTCAAGTAGCCTATCACATTAATTTGGAATGTGTAAAAAGAAGTATGAGAAGTCGGTAAAAAAGCGAAAATTGTTCGCGGTAGGGTAAATATTGAGTTATTATTATGTAATAAAGACAAGTTTGGGTGTTGATCGTGGACAGATTTCAATTAGCCTAGTCCCGGTGATTCATGAAGGGATAATATAAACAGCTGAAAAGGGGGACACAAAACAACAACAAGAGTTGTCCGCGGACAACGTAGCTCGCCTATACGAGAGCTTGTCACAAAAAAAAGGAGTTCAAGGTCAAAGGTCAAGGTCACTAGGTCAAAGGTCATGGTCTCAAGGTCAAGGTCATGACATGAGGTATCAATATGTGAAATATCCAGGCTCTATCTGTAATAGTGCATGAGATAAAGGCCAGGTTAAAGTTTTTTAAAAGTAGGTCAAACTCCAAGGTCAAGGTCACTAGGTCAAAGGTCATGGTCCCAAATGAAAGGTCTTGGCAGGAGGTATCCATGTGTGAAGTATCAAGGCTGTATCACTAATAGTGCCTGAGATATAGACCAGGTTAAAGTTTTTTAAGACGCGACGCCGACGCTGACGCCGACGCCGACACTAGGGCTGTGACATTAGCTCCCCGGACATAAAGTCCCGGCTCGCTAAAAATAACAAAGGTTACGTGTAATAACATGATAATTAATGAACTCGTTTCTCGTGATGATACACAAATGATAAAATGCAAGGGGTAGCGAACTGGATATGCTATTCGCTGAGAAATTAGGGCAATAGACTATACTTTCTTGACGCAAACCTTACAGTTTCTTGCCAAACAAGAATAGCCCTTAGGCTAATATTAAAACAAACAAAATGGTTAATAGGCCCTACACATGTCACATGTGTGAAACCATTGCCATTGATAAATTTGCTAATAGTTAGCACCTTCTTGTCAAAAGATAATAAAAATACCATGAGATAAATCTAATAGACTATTGAATTAATATAAAGTTTAAATTCTAATACGTTCCTTTCAGCAATTTCTCCATTCTTCCGACATTTACCCTGTAATAGGCCTATCGCCTGTAATTTCAAAATGTATTATATAGTCTAAATTTCGCAGTTTGGGAAAGGATCAGTATTATCGATTTTTCCTAATTGACGCGATAAGTTAGCCCGTATGTAAGACCGGAAGTCGTTTGACCCGTATCCCTAGCAAAAACCCCTTGTTTTCACTAGAGATACGGGCCCGTATCTCTAGTGAAACATGGGGGGTTTTGCTAGAGATACGGGTCCGTATCTCTAGCCCCCCATAGGCTAGAGATACGGGCCCGTATCTCTAGCCACTTCCAACTTTTAAATAGGCCTACTTTTCTGGAAAACAAAATCGATATAGATTTTTTTAAAACATTTTATCATAAAATGACTAATCTTTATTTTTCAAATAAAAACAATTTAATCCATTACCAGACACCGAAATTTTTGACTGTTCAAATTTGCAAGGTGTTGCAGATGAAAAAAATCAAATGATTTTCATTTTGGCATAGAAAATAATCGTGAATAATAGAGAAATTGCTTGCCACAAGCAATTTCTTCATTTCCCACATTTTAGTCATTTTCTAAGGGGCATCAAAAAGTGTCACTGTGTGGCCTGGGAATGGGTTGGAGGGTGTGACCATCGAAATATTCAACAGGGGCCATCTATTTTCATGTGACCAAATGCATTCTTTCTTTTTCGTGTCAGTGTATTTCTTTTCATGCAATGGATACCGATCTCAACTCGCATTGAATGTATGATTTTGTTTTAGACGTTTTCTTCAATCAATTTTACAATCATTTGTATCATTTTTGCGTCAACAATATGTAGATCTAAATTATTTTCCGAAAGAAACTCTATTTTGGCAAAGTCTGTCATTTTGTCGGCTAATAAAAACCGTACATTGGATTAAGGAGAACGTTATGTAACATATCGTCGGTGTTATTGCAAAACCTTGTAACTCCAGCTTAAATGAAGCTGGAGTTACGAGGTTTTGCAATAAAAACGACGACATAGATAATAGATCAGCGCTTTATCACTATATTGACTCTATACAAACATTGAGTATGAACCAAATCATGACCAAAATTGTTTTCATTTTGACACGGCCTAAAGTATCCACGGTCAGAAAGGTCAACACTTGACCACCTGGATGGATACAGAGGGACATTCAAGTTGCTAAGATTTGTAGAGCTCATAATTATCTCAGTCAGTAGGCTAACATCATTTTGGTAATAGCAATAACTTTTGTGCTAAAAAACTGTGCTAATAGGCCTGTCCCACCTAACCGAATTTTTACACCGAATGCGTACCGAACTTAATTCGGTGTATTCGTTAAAGGTTCGTTCCACAAACGGTTTGTGTTCGGTATGTTTACGGTGCCATTCGGTGCTGTTCGTCGACATTACGCGGTGTTCGCAGACGCCCAAAAAAGTTTTTGAGCATGCACAAAATTTTTCAACGAATGCAGCGAATCAAAATTTCGGAATGAGTTCGGTAATCGTTCGCACAGGGATCGGTAGGCTTGCGTCTGGCATTCGTTTCTTTCGTTTTGGTGTCGGTAATAATTCGCAGACGAATTCCTGTTCGGTATGTTCGTTATGATCTCACCGAATGACTAGCGTTTGCACTCCGATGAAGGTGCGTTTCTTTACCGATCTGGCCGAAAAGGTTTAACGAACCGCTAACGAAACACACCGATCCTGACGATGCCATTCCGAATATGACGTTATATTCGTTACTCAAACGGTAGGTGTTCGTTGGTGTTTGGGAACGAATATGGGGATATTTCGGAGAAACAACGTTGGCTGTTCGACACATTCGCTACAAGTTCGTTACGTGTTCGGTGTATGGTCGGTACACAATCGTTGAAAACCAAGGTTCACCGAATAAAATTACAACGAACACTGCGAATTTCGCTCTTGACATTCGGTGCCACTATTCGGTTAGGTGGGACAGGCCTATAAGCGTTGTTTTGATAAGCCGTCGGTGTTGTTATAAAATCTCGTAACTATAGCTTCTACCAAGCTGTATTTGCGGGGGTTTAGTACCACATCGGCGCGCTACTATTGTTTGTCCGAAATTAGGTCACTGTTACTTGATTAAAGTGAACCCTATTGACCGCATTTTGACAATTTAAAATTACGCTATTTTTCACGGTACCATGTGAATCTAGGAAGCATCTTAGCTTTAGCGCAGAATATGTATGGCGCGCGAAAAGGGTCTAAAGACATGATAGCGCTATACCTACAATAAAAATATAGGTATATCGCTAAAAACCTAGTCTGGCCCAGACCCTAGACCCTAGTATTAAGGTTTTAGTATAAACGAGCAGACCCTTTTTAAATGACATCCTAGTCTAGAATACTATTCTGTTGGATTATATAGAGGCAAGCATTTAGGAGAATGAAAACCCCTGCTCAAATACAGCAAACAGAAACGACTAGGGCTAGTCTACTTAAAACCAGTAAACCGTCATATTTCTAGCGGTACACCGATATATATATGTAAACCGCTGCTTTAAAAAAAAACCCAAAAACTCGTAACTGAAGCTGACGATATTACAGTCCCTGATACTTCTTCATAATACGTGATTGTCCCAATCGAAGCCCCTCTCTCTAAAATGGGTAGACAGGATCCTCATATCCAAAAGGACGGACATAATGACAAAGAATTGTGCTAAAAAGTGTGCTAAAATAGACGTGGTTTACCGTCGATCAGTATTGATAAACCGCCAGTGTTGTTATAAAACCTCGCAAGTACGGCTTGATTCAAGCAGTAGTAACGAGATTTTATGACAACACTCACGAAATATTATTTGTTTGTCCGAAATAACGTCACGGTAAACCGGATAAAATCGTTCCATATTCTCTCACTCTACAATGCTAGGGTGTAGACTACCCCGTCAATACTGGCATAGATCTAATACGTTTGTATGGTGCAACACAAGGGTAAACAAAATCATCTCAATCATTGATTGGGTGTGGGGGTCTGTCCGTTCCTGCCTTTCGCTGCTTTTCAGCGAAAACCCAGTAACAGCAACTTAAAACAAGCTGCAGATACGGAATCTTTTTTTTTATGAAAAGCGACGATTTCTGAACAGTGGATTCTATCAAAATTTCCTCTTAACAGTGGGGCATAATTATTATCCTCTCCTAAACACATTGAGTCCTATAATTTGAAAATGGCTTGAAACAGAGGTGTAAATACGTTAGGGATTTGCTGGTACGTATGGTAGATCTAGCAAATAACTGACGTTTTTATTCAACATTTTTTACTTCGAACCAAATTCAAATTGGTCAAGTATTATCATGATTATTGACGATTTTCTGAAATTATTATACATCACGTGATTCCCCGCCGTGAGAAAACTGTTTGCAGACGACAATCGATAAGCTTTCTCACTCCCCCGCTGGATCTATAAACAATGTTGTAGTTTCAGAAAGACTTGTGGTCATTTTATGGAATGGTTTCGTAATTATTCCAAAAATACAATGACGCCAATAAATGAAGACAAACAGAAATGAGCGGGATCATGAAAAAAGGGATCGTATAGCTGCTTTTCTACGAAAACCTCGTAACTGCAGCTTAAAATAAGCTGCAGTTACGAGGATTTCGTTGAAAAGCGACGATATATAGCTATAGCATTTCGTCGATGGTATTGCGATCCCCCCCTTCTGGCATTGGCCGAAAATTACATTTTGACTATATAAATTAGTGTAACGTTACATATATTTTTTTACATTTTAAGCCATAATTGGAGCTTGTCCCCCCCCCCCTCCCTGGAAAAAATCTTGGGCTTGGACCCCCCCCCCCTGGAAAAAATCCTGGATCCGCCTTTGAGCATGTACCATGTTTCCAGATCAGTTCCAATTATTATTCATGCAGCAAACTTACATCTGCCACAAGTCAATACGAACCTTTTAGAAAATAATGTGGATCTCGATCAGACGCATGCACACGCTGATCTGGATCCATGTCGGTCCAAAATAATAAAACGGCTCCTTTTTACAGAACTAGCATTTTTACCCGTCTCGAAATTTGACCTTTGACCTCGATGACCTTGACCTATCCGGGGCTGCCCTCCACCTAATCCCGTCCCGTAACCCGTAAGCAATCCCGTCCCGTAACCCGTAAAAACGATACCCGTAACCCGTAAAAACATAAATTTGACCTTTGACCTCGATGACCTTGACCTTTAAAAAAATGAACCCCTCAAGCTAATATCCGGGGCCGCCCTCCACCTTCCCTCCAAGTTTGGTGAAGATCGGCCCAAGGACCTGGGAGGAGTAGGGGAACAAACAGACAAACAGACAAACGTTGCTCAAATTATAGTATGATTTAGCTAATCAAATCTGTTTGCAGACTGTTAATCGATAAGCTTATTGACTCCCCCGCTCGATCTATAAAACACAAATATCTAATTATTCTTGACAGAATCCTCTCTTCACCCAACCCTTTCCTAAACAAAACCTGGTTTTAACGTCATCAATCCAGAAATTTTGGGAACCACTGAGACAAAAGGAGGAAATTCTTAAGGCCAACATTCATTCCTTTGTCCAGATACTTCCCGTACCATGAACCGGTATTACACAAATTCTATATCCATTTGCATCCATTTTGTCCCCTGTAGCGCCTTGGAATTCTAAAGGTCCAAAACATTTTCTTTTAGGAAAGGATTAATAGCTGCCGGACTTTTGTTGTATAAACATTTGCATATTAAGCCATCATCCGCGATTCAACTCCATTTGACAGGGTTCCATTGAAGAAGAAGAAGAAGAGAGAGAAAAAAAAAAACATATGACATTTTGACATATGAACAGTCAATTGTTTCTGGACATTCAATGTTGATCACTTACAGACTGATCATGATAGCAAAGAAAGCGTTTAGGAAAAGGGAAAAACTGTGTCCAGGAAATGTTTATAAGCAATAACAATAATAATTCGAGGAAAAGGAATAATAATGACCATGCACTTACGACGGTATCTGGTTGTGACATTAAGAGCAATGCCTGGAAGTCCATAACATAACATAGAATTAGGAGAATTGAAGCCTTTCCACATCGACAGAATTTTAGGCTGGTCCAATTTAAAAGCTGATAGAGACGGTAAAATGGATGTTATAAAATATCGGATTTGTGTACAATATAGCGTAGAAATATTGAGGCAAAAGGAGAAAATGTTGACTATCAGCATTTCCCTCCTTTGTCTCAGTTATCTCAATCCATTTCTTTTAGGGACGTCGAAACCAGGTCTTGTTTGCAAAAGGGTTAAAATTAAGATACCCCAGAAATGTAGGACAACAGATTCACCACTTTCAGTAATTTTGGGATAAATTACATTTTTTTAAAATTCCTTTTCCCCAAAGTTTCACAATAGCGTAATTCCGGCCTCATCCTTTCCCGAACGAAATAATTATGACAGTTTCAAAAACAAAGGTGTTGAATACGACAATATACGTTTTGGCACATGTAAAGGTTTTGTCTAAAATATAACATGGGAAACAGCACTGGAGTAGGAAGATGGAGGGCCAGGGGGGCCAGGCCCCCAAATAATTTAGAGGGGAGCAGCATATCCTATATCCCCCCCCCCCCCCCTCAATTATACACCCATATTTTCCTCCAAGAAAGGTCCAGGTACAAAATGCTGTCTGAAAGTGCCCAGATTGCAGAAAATGGCTTCTAAGAATTCAAAATCGTCTGGGGGCAGACCCCCTTATAGCATCGCTACGCGCGGTCGGGTTCCATTTTTTAAACATTTGCCCCCAATATTATGAACCTTCCTACGCATATGAACATTGATGCAGAAATAGTGATTTTCATCGTTAATCTTTTCCATTAATGTTTCACAAAGCCTTTTCTAATATAATGGGGAAGTCGAAAGCAGGTCCGGTTTGGGAAGGGTTATAGCCTACAAGTTGTGGCTACGAGACTTTATTATGAAAAAAGAAGGATTACCACTATTTTCCCCGAATCGTAACATTAAAAGGACATCGTCGCCTTTCTTCGAAAAAATCGTAACTGCAGCTTAAAACAAGCTGCAGTTACAATGTTTTTAAAGAAAAGAGACGACATCTAGACATTTTCCGACCAAAGATGTCTTTTTTCCAGGGGGGTCCCAGCCCATATTTTTATCCAGGGGGTGGGGGTCCAAGCCCAAGTATTGGCTTTCAATGTGTTAAATATGTAAATATATAAATTTGATTTTTTGGCCAATGCCAGGAGGGTCCGGACCCACCCCCTATAGATCCGCCCATGCAGTTTTAGATAGGTATATACGGAAAGGTCTTGTAAATAATTTATTGTGCATGCTCATTGAAATAGAATAAGCATTGTATCCATTCCACTAAGGTATAGGACTGAGAAAATCGTAAAGTAGTTTTGCCCTCTTGGTATCCTCGATTCTGCTCACACAAGAAAATCGAATATCAATTAATTCTTCGCAAGGCCACATACACTCTAGTGTATGCAAATGATTCCTGTTAGTTCCAGAATTGGTATTTAACTATGTCCCAAACAGGCATTGACGTCTGTATAATCAAAGCACTGAACGTACTGTACGTCAGCAGATTATTAACCCAGTACCAGACGGAAGCATTTTAGACTGCTCAAAACGACAACTTTCCGTCTTTGAATAGAATTTTACATAGTTGTTTTTGTCAGACAGCATTGTGGTAGATGGAGATCAATCAATTTCTTCATTTACAACAATGCTTTCCAATGCCCACATCTTATGGGGTGTTAAAATGCGTCACTGTATGGTAATGGGTTAATTCTGTTGAAGTGCTTCACTGATAAAACCGTAAAGTGGACATATGCCTTATTACTGCTGTTCTACGATTTAAGTCATTTTCAAATCCAAATTGTTCACGTAGGCCTACTTACAGAAATAGTAAAGATTTTGTGAAACCGTGGTGGTGGTGGTTGTTGTTGATGATGATGTTGATGATGATGATGTTGTTGTTGTGTTGTTGTTTTGTCCAGTAATTTCCCGCTTTGTACTTTCGTGTTAAATATTATTAATATCATTAATTGTTTTATTAAACGTTTTCCAAAACAAGCCCCGATTCTTGCGTGTCTATAAGGCATATGTTTGGAAATGAATGAAAGAAAAGAAGAAAATACTAAAAACCAACATTTTCTTTTTCTTTTCTTTCTATCATTGATTTCCATTCAGTAGGCAACACACCCTGTTGATTTGGTATTTTGTCGTATGGAATTCCATATATTTTGGAGAAGTCTAAAACTATTGTGTTCGGAAGGGTAAGACAATTGATTATTAGCCCCAAAAGACCGTTTATCCCTTTCGCTAACAAGATCTAGTTTTGACGCCCCTGGAAGGAAAAGTTTTAGAAAATATTGAGGCAAAAGAAGAAATTGCTGATAACCAGCATTTTCTCCTTTTGCCTCAATACTTTCCAAGCTATATTTTACAGATTCGATCTTTTTGACGTCTGCAGCAGCCTTTATATTTGACAACCCTGAAATGTAATCGTTTAATAAAGGGTTATACAAATCAATCTTTATCCCTCTGTGACTCTTTGAGAAGATTTATCGGAACTTTCGTTGCTGGATAGTTCGACAAAGAATATTGATGTTTGATAATCAAATAGACATTGAACATAATCTGAAATCTGATTTGAATGAATTTGCATGATGATTATACTGGTATAGTCATATAAGTACCTCGTGTTTATGCACGGTAGGGATTGTGCATTATGGAATATATAGCATTTACGGCCAAATTATGCACTACCTTTCTTATTTCTGTGCCAATTTACAAGCGGTCTGTTGCATGTAGGCATACCTCGCCTTACTGAGCTCTTTCCTCAGATGTATGGCACATTCGTAGAATCCTTTCTTTCTTTCCAAAAATTGATACCAACCGACAAGAAAAACGTATAACAAACAGAGCATTTTTCTGGTTGGTTGGAATCAATTTTTGGGAAAAGTACCAGACGTCATACGTTAGAAGAAAGAAGATACGTAAGGCGGGGTACATGCAACAAACCACTTGAAAATGACGAAAAATGAAAAAAAAGTTATTGCACAATTTCTGGTCTGAAGCGGGGCAAAGTTTGTCGTTAAGCTGATTTCCAAAGTAAAATATCAAGCAAGCTTGCTGTTGACGACAAAATCCAGGCTTTAATGAATATTTCGGGAGAAGAGAAAAATATAGCAAGTCTTTAATCTTATGTTTGCCGATTTCAAAAACGGCCAATTCAAATTTCGATTGCAAAATGCAGTGGTAGCATACAATTTACTAGTATGAAATAATTGTGTTGCTATGTTTTTTCATTAAGCTCGGCGCTTAAGTATTGTAGGTGTATATTGTTGTTATTAACATTTACAATTGTTTTGTTCTTAACTCCCAAATTGTAGGTCAATGATAATAATAATTGATAATAGACATAAGATATCGATGTGAGAATATGTTTGAGCTACGATCTGGAAAAATGTTCCTTATTGTTTTTGAGCCCAACATGATTCCAGATCAGCTTGCGTATACACACAGTCTGATCAAGAAACATTATTATTCTCCATTAGCTTCTTCATGGCCTGTAGCAACAGTAGAGAGGTAGCATTGATCCTGGCCAGACTGCACTTGGGCCTCGAAACATGACTGTGTCTAATGCTATAAGGGACCTGTATCCAGATCTTGGCTCATATGTTTGTATCTTCATGTGTGTCAAATATACTAGGACAAAAAAGATACACCCCCCCCCCCCGATTTTTCATAATATTTTCGACAAAATATGTTTTTAATGGCTATTGAGTACATTTTTAACATACCTGCATCCATACGCATAAATACAGTGTTATTTTCTTCAGATGTCGTAAATTGATCCCGAGATACATAGTAAATGGTTAAAAACTGATTATCCCATGTCGTGTTTTCTAAATGACTACTATCAAAACAAATTTTCATCAAACACAAGCTTGAACATAGACAAAGAAGAGGCGAAAGAGTTCACACACTTCTCACTACCCTACGCATAGCACGGCTACGCCAAAACTAGCGCCAAGCTGCAGTACGGGTGTTGTTAGGTGGAAAAAGTCAAAATTATGTCGTAAGACATTGATGGGGAAAAAAATCGACACATTTTCGACTGTGTACGTTGTTGGCTCTAAATGGGAGCACAACCGATCGAGCACGAAGCGGACATGCAAGAGATATGACGTCAAGGCAGGACCGTATCACAACGTTAACCCCACCCACGGGATAGGTTTAAGGCTGCAACGGAGACCTCTAATAAATCCCATGGGATTCACAACATTCGAATATCGGACCAAACTGATCGAAACAGACTGTGTTTTTCGACCCACATGCAAATTTTCTTTGTCAAATTGTGTTGACGCCCGGCGTAAACTGGGCGTTTTCTTATTAATGGAATTTACTACAAACGAGATTTTGTGTACTTTAAAGGGTGGAATGTTATTGCTTTTAATGAACTATATTTTGTTTAAATCTGATTTGGTGTCTTTGCGTAAAAAAGGAATTGAAATGGAAGTTGTGTTTCTTTTTTGTTTCAGTATATAACTAACTTTGCTTGTACGTTTGTAATCCTTTCCTAAACAATGGTTTTGACGACACTAACCAAGAGGAATACGTTTAGCGAAAAGAAGATAATTATGATATAAGGCAATGCATCCCCCTTTTCCATAAACGGTATCCATGGTTAACCCTTTCCGATACATGACTTTTTTACGCCCTTAAACTAAAAGGCTTGGGAACATATTGAGGCAAAAGCCATGTCAGTACTATTACAGTGGTCAAAACCACGTTTTGTTTCCGGAAAGGGTCATGACATTTGATGCCTACATGGACTCGGCTCAGTTTTTTGCATATAAACAGTATCAACACTAGAGCTCAAACGAGTGCACGAGTACCCGCGGGTAGGGTATAATATACTCTCCATGCCGAGCTCTATTGATTAAACCATCAAATATTCTATCGAAATGGAATGTAGGGAGAATACGCTCTGTTCGTAAGAGAGTAGGTATAATATTGCTAGTACCCGGGTAAAAACCAAACACCCGTTATCCGATAATTCATTTTAGCTTTAATCTTGTAGTGATAATTCAACATGTACTCGTATAGACCACCAAATTATAAATAGCTGATTTTCAGCGAAAACCTCGTAAGTGCAGCTTAAACCAAGCTGCAGTTACGAGGTTTTTGTTGAAAAGCGACGAAATGCAATGACGAAAATAATGCACAACGTGTTGTAAATGATCTCATTAGATATGGGGACTCATTTAGAAACCCATCAATGGGAACATGCAGGCGAATTGGTGGACAGCTCCTGTTTAGGCATCTTAACCCTTTCCCAAACGACAAAATTTTAGGGTGATCCACACCAAAAATTGCCACAAATGAGAAAATGGTTCTTATTAAAGATAGGATTCGTGTAAAATATGGCATAGAAAATATTGAGACAAAAGGAGAAACTGCTGATTATCAGCAGTTTCTTCTTTTGTCTCAATGTTTTCCCAAGCCTTATCTTTAAGGGACGTCAAAACCAGGTCTTGTTTGGGAGAGGGTTAATTCATAAATTTTCGATTTGCACGGGTACACGGGTACCCGTGTGTAATTGTTAGATGGGTACCCGGAAAGAAATTGTGTACCCGTTTCATTCCTAATCAAAGTCATTGTCACATATTCGCTCGGATCCTGATTAGACTGCGTGTAGGCACAATGGTATCTGGATTTATTGAATTCTCAATGATGCATAAGGGTCTTTTGCCACACCCTGGCCCACATGAATGTCAAAATTAATCCTTAACACTAAGTTTTGATGTCCGACCAGGAAAGTAGTAGAACCATTTCTAGAAAAATAAGATTGCTAACAGACAACAACATCTCCTCATTCTTCAATGTTTTACATATCTATATGTATATTGTCTCATATCTATCTATCTATATGTCTAAAACATACAAAATATCGACCTTTGACATAGTTCTTGTAGCCCGAAACTTCTTTCAAATAAGACCAATCTGAACTTTTGCTATTTGCATTTGGCACAAGTTACAATGTACCCGAAGGTTTGGAATGTGTAAATATGGATGGCTCCCTTCCAAAACCTTCTAACTAAAGCTTTGAAAATAATGTACTTATGAGGTTTTTAGGAAAATGTGACAAAATGTTGACATTCATGACAAGCCTGACCCGACCGATAACCTTTTTGCACCCGATATTAACCACGTTTTGTTTATCAATAAGAATATTGCTGAACTCAAAATTTCAAAATCCCTTTTCGGACTATCTTTAAAGGGACACCACGAGCATACATGAAAGCGCAAACACCACCTTTTAAAATGCAAAAAATACACCTTCCAAATCAAAAGCACCTAACCATAGGTTATATCTAGGAGGTTTGGTTGATACGAGAAAATACTTTATATTATTAGTTCAATATCCTGTAGATCTATATTAAAGGTGGACGAGCTAGGCTGTCGAAAATGCAAATGGCACAATAATTACATACCAGAAATAACGTATGAAATAACCTACCTGAAGGGGTAGATCATTTATGTCCATTTTTACCACTCGTCGAGCTTTATTAAGTATTAAAATCCAAGTCAATTAATAACATGCTGGTCGTCCTTGTTTTTGTTTTGTAACGGCTACATATGCCCAACCTTCAAAAATCAATTACGTCAGAGATACGTCATATGTGCTCAGCGAAATTTAACACACCGTACAACCGGCTGCGTAGAAAGTCAGCGAAGACAGATTCGGCATCTGATGTCATGTGCATGGTAGGTCAAATGAATTTACTTTTATATATAAACGAAAGGATCATTGGTATTCTATAGTTGATAAATACGCGTATAAATGTTCAGTGCTTGTACAAAATAAACCTTTTCATGTATTCCTCGCAAATAAGGTCACAGCCATCCACACAGCCGGTTGTACGGTGTGTTAATATCGCGGAGGTGTGTCTCGTTGACCTTGACCTTGTCTTGTTTTGAAGTAAAAATAGAATGTGTAAACACACTTGTAAAGGATTGATCTATAGCAAAGGAAAATGTTTTTTCGCCGAGATTGAGGTTTTTATCCATTGCTATATTCTGATTTTTTTCGGGAGAAAGGGCGGAGCCTAGTAAACGGTTATTACATTGAAGATTGAGGAGAAACAGCGTTTTCAATTAGCGGTAAATCGTCGGTGTTATTGCAAATTATTGTAACAGCAGCTTGAATCAAGCTGTATTTACGAGGTTTTTTAATAACACGTTTTACAATCGCACAGTCTTTCAATTTCGAAATGTATTCATGCTCGTGCCGCACGTTTTTCCCTTATGTTAACCAAGGTATCGAGAAGTAAACTCGTCGAATAACCTTTTGGCTTAGCCACACCCTTTCAGGTGAATAAAAACGCAATATAATTGTTTTTCCATGCACAAATATGAGTTCCCGAACAGATCGGAAGCATAAAAACATAGAATGAGCCCCTTTAAGTATTTTACATTTGTAATTACAATATCGTCGGTGTAGTTGCAAAACCTCGTAACTCCAGATTCATTAAAGCTGGAGTTACGAGGTTTTGCAATAACACCGGCGATGAATTGTTTCAGCTTTTTATTGGGCTTTATTCAGACATATTATATCCCACACTATGGATTTAGGCAGCGTGTTACTGTAGATTCTCGTTATAGGCTACTAATTAACCCATTTCTGACACATTGACTCTTTTTAGCTTCTCAACAGATAAAGGCTTCGGAAAACATTGTGGAAAATGAAGAAATTACTTGTGACAAGCAATTTCCTCATTTTCAACATTATTTTCTACCTAAAAAGTAAAAAAAATGTAAAATTACCTGGACTTGATGTTGACGTATGCAACACATTTGAATTTGGACAAGTCTAAACTTGTGCCGCTTGGTGGTTTAAACAGGCGATGCAATTTATTTTACTTGCATAGAGTTTATTAAAGCTATAAATCTTATTACATAACAACTTATCTAGAGCGTTTATCAAGCGTTGTCCTGTACAGAATGTCTTACATAATTTGTAACCTTCCAGTACAAATGCACCTACAGGTGCCAAGGGGGCAAAAAGCATATCGTCGTTGTAAATGCAAAACCTCGTATCTCGTTTTTGGAAAATTTTAAAGGGGAGGGAAAAAGTGTAATAACTTTTCCAAAACTGAAATGTTTTACTTGAAATTTGGACATATTGTTCACAAATGATTTGTCATTAATAATACTGATCAGTAAAAATATCTAAAAGCCTGCAAGAATGGTCTTTAACAGGACACACAAGTTTGTACTTTGAAAATTGCAAGAATCGACATACGAGGTTTTGCATTTACACCGACGATATTTAAAATCTAGATACACTAATATTATCCTTGTCACAGGGCGACAACACAATGATTATTTATTTCATATTATCATTATAAAAACACAAAGGTTCCGGAACTGTTATGGCTGTTATGTTCTAGCAGCCTTATTTTCGATTTTAATCGCTGAACAGAATCATGAAAGCATTTTTTCGAATGGTCAGATAAAAATGCCACTGAAGAAGTCCACTTACTGGTGCTTGTCAGATGTTACTGTAAGTTGACACCGTTTTTGAATCAGATTGTATAACTTGTAGATTCCATATACGCTATTTCCAAAACTACAACAGCTTAGAGTGTTCCAATTTGATACTACCTGCTGACGACAAAAGATTCCGCTAATCACTGACGTTCTCCCACCTTCTCTATTACAGTTGTATCAAATCGGACATAATTTAATTATATGTGACCCGTCACGCGAAAAGGGACCTTATCCGAACAACAAAAATCCGAAATTTGATAAATTTGTCAGACTGAGCACAGGTCAACCAGATACTGTATGCGAAAAATGAACATAATATTAGAGATCTAGTAAGATAGGGAAAACATTCCGAATTCAGAAAATTACATAAAAGTGAAAAGTGTCGGCCCTAGTCTGGCTGCGCGGACTGCGCAGACTGACTAGGGTCGATATTTTTCACACATCCTATAAGGTCCCTTTTAGCGTGACGGCTCACATATTAAAAAAAAAATTAAAAAATAGAAAATATTGTGTCACTAAACTCTTTGTCATGTTGAAATCAAAGATCGTTGCATAGAAACGAAGTCTTTACACAGGCCCGTAGGAAGCAATTTCATATGGGGGGGACTAAAGCCATTGTCCTGAATATTGGGGGGGGGCTAATTTGGATTTTCCCAACATTTTCGGTTTGAAATTAAGAAAATATGGCATTTTTGGCCAAAATTCGGGTGGGGGGGGCTTAGCCCCTTCTAGCCCCCCCCCCCCCCTGTTCCTACGGGCCTTTAACATATTGACAAAATGTATCTTGTTCAACTTGCGTATATATATCGTCGCTTTTGAACAAAACATCGTAACTGCAACTTAAAACAAGCTGCAGTTACGAGGATTTTGTCCAAAAGCACATATAGCATCGGCAACTTCTGATTAAGGTATATGACCCATCATAGCAAACACCACTTTCTAGCCATACGAAATGCATTTAATTACACACACTTGTAAATACACTTCAAATAAGTTGATTCACCGTGCCGGATTTCAAGAATATGCTTCACGAAGAAAATAATTGACAAATATTATTTTACTCTATATTCATATGCAAGGGAGGTAGGCCCTAATTTTGAACATTTTTGTCAAAAATTTCCATAAGTATGCATTAATTAAAAATTCTAAACCATTCAAATTCTTATGTCTGTATTTGGAATGGAAATGCAACAAAGATTAGGAATTACTGGCAGTTTTCAAATTTTGCCTCTGGCTCTTTAGTGCTAATGATGGCTTGTATACGTAAAGATCCGTGTTGAATTTTAATAACTTGGTCCAGACATATAGCAAATGTATAGTTCGCAGCATGGATCATGATCAGAATGGACTAAGACAAATACTGATCTTGATGCACAGTGACCCTATATGCCCAAAAAGCCCTTTACAGATTCCAGCTTTCTTCTAAACTATCGCAACTGCAACTTGTTTTAAGCTGTAAATATGAGATTTTCGATGAAAAGCGACAAAATATTCTAACCAAAAGTGTCTGTGCAATCTGATCAAAGTAGATATATTTCTAACAAAAGTTCCCATGTTCCATATTTTGTCTCAATTAGTGTCGTATGTATTAAAGTTCAGTCATATTATAAAATGTGCTCATGAATACCACGATATCTAAGATGGAAATGCAATTTCGACATTCTCCTTCGCCTTTTCAAAAAGTGACGTATTTAAGACTCAAATTGAAAAATGCTTATAAAACATTGCAGCAAAAGAAGGAATGCCGATGAACAGCATTTTTTTCATTTTGCCTCAATATTGTCTGCTATGTAACACAAATGACATGATTCTGCTCATGCATCCGCAAAATAATTGAAATCTCTGAACCCCGATTGAAACCCCTGTGAAATGTTCTAACTGTCAGAGCATCATATAAGATGGGATAAAGACCTGCTTATAGCCACTTCTGGCTGTCAAGGGATGATAAATTTGTAATTTCAGATCCAAACCTTGTGTTGTGGGCACTCATTTAATTCCATTGACTAGGCATACCCACAACATAGGGTTTCATGAACAATGAATGAAATATTGCATTTTGAA
This sequence comes from Fragum sueziense, assembly GCA_963680895.1. NCBI lineage: Eukaryota > Metazoa > Mollusca > Bivalvia > Cardiida > Cardiidae > Fragum > Fragum sueziense. The sequence goes on from OY804597.1 coordinate 41,370,203, forward strand.
AAGTCATTACTCTCTCTTATCTGTAGGCCTGAGCTGTTGTTGCTGCTGCTGCTGCTATCGTTGTCTACGACACCGTCTCATTTGCCACGGCGGATAATCACATGATTAAAAAAAAAAAAAAAAAAAAAAAAAAAACAGAAAACTTTCAGCTTATTCCTGGCATTCCCCACCTTCTCTGCTTCAAACCAAATTCAAACTGGTCAAGTTTTAACAAACATATGGATGATGTTCTGAAATACTGAGTCATGTGATTAACCACCGTGTTTACTATACTACTAATTCATTACAAAGTCGCAGCATCCAGAAGACGAAGGGTTTGAAGAATTCACATAGGTACTTCACTAAGATACTAAGGTGACCCGAGATTACTGATATAATACTAATATGTAGCAAGTCATGGCAAAAAGGTGGTTTTCTCATGCAAATCAATATTCTACTGACCCATCTACCCTTTTCGTTCCTTGTGGTGGACTGGTTATCGTCGCTTTTTTACGAAAACCTCGTATCTGCAGCTTGTTTTAAGCTGCAGATACGTGGTTTTCGAAGAAAAACATCGTTATTTTGTTTACGATCTAAAAGAATGAAAACTCTTAGTATCTGCATTATGATTCCTTCCTTTTAAGACCATAGATCATGATACGCATTACCCAATGGTAACACTACCCAAATATGTATTGAATCTGTGCTAAAATAATAGACTGATTTTACCTAGATAGATTGACAACTCGTCGGAATTATTCTAAAATGTCGCAACTACAGCTGCGCCGAGGCTAAAAGTTGGCAAAAAATGATGAATTGTCCTTATTTTACACTGAAAATTCAGGTATATGCCATTTTAGAAAAAAAGTAACATTAATACGAAGGTATATAATGGTAAAAATTGGGCAAGTGTTTGTTTATCCCTTACCGAAGAAGGCCTACCACCCCAATATTAAGACACCAGATATCAAATTGCTTCCTTCGGGTCTGCAAATATTGGTCAGACTTTGAGTATAATATCGTCTAATTTTGCATTAACGCACACTTCCGGTAGTCCATTTACAGAAAATCTTGACGGAAAAGGAGAAAATGCCGATGTTAAGCAATTTTTCCTGTCATTTCAAGTGTTTCCATGCTAAAAACTGTAAACAATCTGTTTTCGGTAAATGTGTGTTGCACTTCTGAAAATAAAATGTCAATTTGGGCCTGTCGAAAATTTAGTCGTTTGTGAAAGCCTAAGTGAAGCACAAATGAATCAAGAAGCTTTATAACCCATTAACACACAGTGACGCTTTTTGGTGCCTCACAAGAAAATTGCTTCTCAAAACATTGTGAAAAATGAAGAAATTGCTTGTCACAAGCAATTTCTTCATTTCCCACAATGTTTTTTTTAATCACAAACGCACAAATAAATGGAAAGTTTCATGTACCTGAAATTTTCGTTTGCGACACTTTTGAAATTCGGACGAGTCTCAAATTTGCCGCCTGGAAATGGGAAAATGAACAAAGCACTTACCTTTTTACGAGTTTTAATTTCTCTATCCTTCCCCCTTTCAGCAAGGGCTTCTGTTTGAGCAAGCTTTTGAACACCACACTTTTACCCCCGGCAGTCCGCGGGTCCTTTTTATGCACAACTATAACTGTATTTAGGGGGTCAATGTCCATTTGCGCTTGGCCATCACTGTTTTCCTTTGGCACTTCGGGGCTCGAGACCCCGCCATACGGCTCCGGACTCTTAGCTTGGTGGTCCGGCGAGCCACTAGTCACAACCATGGCGATTGCACAGCACTAGTATCGAACCTGCAACCTTGCGGTGGAATATTTCACTAACGCAACACTCAAGATGGAATCAATATCAAAATTCCGTCACATAATTCATGATATCCAATTCATTTCACATTTATAAAAGCATCCCTGAGAAACGAGAATAATTCACTTTTTTTATAATATCGTCACTTTTCAACAATAAACTGGCAACTGCATCTTAAAACAAGCTGCAGTTACGATGTTTTTGTTGAAAAGCATTGATATATTAAAGAAACAATAATATTATATAGATCTAAATTTCCTTTCACTAAAGACAAGAATCCGTTGCTTTTCAACAAAATCTCGTAACTGCAGCTTTTTAAAGCTGCAGTTACGAGGTTCTTGATGAAAAATAGCGAATTGATTACGCGAGTAGATGTTGACGATTATGATATTCCTTTTCAACCAAGCATCCTTGGGAAAATTATTAAAGATAAAGTAGGACGAGTTTGATAATATTATCCAAATGTTATTCCGTCACTAACTTTAAACTACACCCCTTAACGTAGATAAAGACTCCGTATTATCACTGCAAACAGTTTTTGCTCCAGTTTAGACTGCTATGTTATCAGTTACTGTACCCTTAACCCATTACCAGGCGACAAAATTTTAGGAAAGTTCAATTTGACAACTGTTGCAGACAGCAAAATAAGCGTAAATGAATATGGGAATTATGTGTGTCACAGCATAGAAAATATTGAATCAAAAGAAGAAAATGCTGATGATCAGCATTTTCTTCTTTTGATTCAATGTTTTCGCGAGCATTTACTATCAGTGACGTCAAAACCAGGTCTTGTTTGGGAAAGGGTTAACCCATTACCAGGAGACAAAATTTTAGGAAAGTCCAATTCGAAAGCTGTTGCAAACAACGAAATAAATGTAAATACGTATAGAATTCATATATATCATAGCATAGAAAATATTAAAGCAAAAGAAGAAAATGCTGATGATCAGCATTTTCTTCTTTTGCTTCAATGTTTTCGTAAGCATTATCTATCAGGGACGTCAAAACCAGGTCTTGTTTGGGAAAGGGTTAACTTGTAATTGACATTGTATTAGCTTTAAGTGGTTTTTATCCTTACCAAACATTTGGAGACTCAATCTTTATCGACATCCATTTTTATCGTTAGCAGTGCTGCTAAGCTCTAGAATCTGCACGGTCTGAATTATTGTCGTTTGGGAAAGGGTAAACACATTACCAGACGGTAAAATTTTAGACTCGTCCAATTTCAATGGTATTGCAGACGACAATTTCAAATGAATGAAATTTTACATCTTTTGGTCTTTCGGTTTAGAAAACATGTGGAAATGAAGAAATTGCTTGTCACTAGTAAGCAATTTCATCAATTTCCACAATGGTTTCCAATACCATCCCCAAAAGACCAACAAAATTGATTTTCATTTACTTGAAATTGTCGTCCGCAACATCTTTGAATTTTGAACATTCAAGATTGTATCTGTTTGGTAATGGGTTAATATCTAGCTTTTACGTGGATTCCATACCATTTTCTTCCTCTTTATCTATATTTGAGCCGGGATCTGGAAAAACGTCCCTTAAAGCATTTTAAGAAAATTGAGTTTCAAGATCAGCCTGTTGTCAAATGCAGTCCAATATGAATGCACACTGTTCTCTTTAAGTTACTACAGGTCACGAAGAAGCTATTAGAGAACACCATGGGTCCTGATCAGACTGTACGTATGCACAGGCTGATCTGGATCTTTGTTGGGCTCAAAAGCCTTAAGGGACGTTTTTCCAGATCCTGGCTAATTTGTATTCTAAGCACGGACAATTTGAAATTATACCTTTCACAAACAAACCAATTGTTTTGATCCCATATTTATAAAAAAGGGAGAAAACATTCAGACAAAGGAAGAACAACTTGATATTCAGCATTTTTCCTTTTTTCTCAAATTTTCCCTTGCTTAATTGTACACAATTGTATCAATGCCAACATAATTTCTTTCGTATGAAGCAGCTTTCAATTAGATCAGACCAATTTTGTCGCTGTAGATCTGTACTATATCAGCTGTCTATACGCAAATATTTTTGATATGCAATTCATAGTCACGATAATTTTTATCATTCATATAATAGTAATAATTATTAGCTGATCCTTACTCCACCATATTAGAGACGCCAATTTCAAGTGAATGGGATTTTACATTTATTGCCTTTGTGTGTAGAGAACTTTGTTGGAAGTGAAGAAATTGCTTTTCAAAAGCAATTTCTTCATTTTCTTCAATGTTTCCATAACCCTTTTTTTCTTTTTGGACGTCAAAAAGCGTCATCATGTGGCAATGAGGTAAGGAACATAGTTCAAGTCAATACTATTTGACTTATGTAAAAAGATGACTTATTGAAGTATGCGCGATCCTATAATGAGCATTTTAGAGAAAATTCATATATTGCTTTTCATCTTTTGTCTCATGTTCTTTGGACAGATGATTCGACCAGGAACGTTAAAACCAGGTTCGTCAGAATGTGCCATTGCATTCTAAATGATTTGAAATTCAATGCAAATCCATGCACACAATGTATTTACTTTCGGTTTCATAGTAGTCCCGTTCTTTATCCCTTTCCCAAACAAGACCTGGCCCCAGTTTCTCGACAAAAACTTAAGCTCGTTCTCATGCTCAAATCTGAGCACCGTGTTCAAATCGCACGAAATCCACGTGAACTTCAATCGAATACCTTTCAATGTTGGAGAGTACTCCTTTAAAGTTGAGCATGTTCTCATGAGTATATACATAAGTTTTTTTTTTTCGAGAAATCGGGGCCTCGTTTTGACTTCCTTAACAGAAGAGGCAAGGGAAAACATTGTGGCGAAAGAAGAAAGTGCTGATTATCGGCACTTTCTCCTTTCGCCTGAATATTTTCTGAGCTACATTATACAAAATTCATTTCTCAAGCAACATTAATTTGGTTTTCTTCAACAGCTAATTTCAAATTGAAACACCCTAAAATTTTGTCGTTTGGGTCAGTGATACATTTCCACTAATTCCGATATTACAGACAAGCACAGAGTCCTCCTACTAAACAAAACATAGTATTTTAATCAGAATTGTAAAGGTCATGCGACTGATTGATGGTATTAATTTGTGATCCAACGCGGTCCTATCGCAGACTCTGGTTATTTTGCAGGATACAAATTGTTTATTATAGCTCAGAAAGCTTTAAAGAGACATCCCAAAGATATTTTGTGTGGAATTTTACTTTTACATATTTACGAGGGACGGTCGGAAAGTAGTTGGACTTTTGACTAGTTCTCTAAAACCATTCAACTTTTTAACAAAATTCTTTCTACACTGTTTAAACAAATTGTCCATCTATGTCTATACATTTTTGCCATCTTCGTAGGAGCTTTACTATTCCCACTATAAACCATGACGTAGACCCACTGTATTAGGTACTGTGTAACCACCGGTATCAAAGGCGCCCTGGTCTCAAATTTCTTCTCAGCAAACATTTTCATCAGTTCTAGACACAAATAAAAGTCATATGGGGTAGGGTCTGGGTTATAAAAAGAGTAAAACAACTTTTGTCATGGGTAATAGTTTATAATCTCCACTGTAGATGCGGTAGTATGGGAGCGTGCGTAATCGTGAAGTAGAAAACATTTTTCTTTGCTAATCTGGGACGCGTTTACTTCAGCATTTATTCTTTGTTTTTTTTCTGAATAACTTCAGAATTGTACTTAGCAATGACAGTTTTACCATTTGACATGTTATGACTAACTATCAATCCTCGTGAATCCACAAAGGCAAAAAACATGTCTACCAGCCGAATGTAAAAGCTTAATCTCTTCAGAGGTGGGGAACCAGCTCGTTTCTATGACTGCTGGGACTGAGTTTTTATCCCAAGTTCGGAATTATGAACCATTATTTAATCTTCAGTGATAATGTAGTTCAAAAACTTAACTTCTTCGCGATTAAAATGACTAGAATGTTCTTTTGTTTTGGTTACCCCTGTTTTTCCTTTAACAAAAAGCCTATGATACATAAAACCCCTATCACATATAAGTGGACAGAATATTGTATATATACACCTATCTTTCAAAAATAAACTGACCACATTATTTGCAAATGGATGTAGATTCCACCAATATATAATGTGTTTATACAGTTGCAAATGGAGAGACAGCAGCACGAAAAGTGCAACTACTTTCCGACCGTCCCTCGTATATGAAAGAACCAAATGTATTGCGCCGTTTTCGAGGAATATATTTTTTTTCTTAAAATTGTATTAATTGTGATGAACTACAGCTCACATGTAAATGGATTTTGCCATTTTCGTCTCAACTTTAAAAGCGGAATTTTGGCATATAAGCAACAACTGAAAAACTGGTAACATTTAAATGTATTAGAGTAATCAGTCTTGGCATCAAAGCGCCCTTTCACATATGGGAATGTAACGTCTCTTTAAAAGAAAAGAAAGAAATACAGAATGGATTTGTATGAGCTGCATTGAATAAAGAGTGTACCAAAATTGTATTTTGATACATCAGGAAGTTAACATTGACTTTCGTTAAAGCCTTTGTTAAGTGGTATTTAACGTTAATAACAAAATAAGTGATTTTCTTATAACTTCCTTCCTTGATAATGATGGTTGGTGGTCGGTTAGTTGGCAAGCTTATTTTGTCAGCCATTTCCCTTAAAAGGTTGTTTTGACGTCCTTGAATGAAAAGACTATAAATCTTATCAACATTTAGACAAAAGAACAAAATGCTGATAACCAGCATTCTTCGATGTCTTCCTTAAGATGAGTTCTCACCGACGAATGTTCCTTACGAATCATTTACGAATTGGCCTTTCGTAGTCGTTCGTGAACGCCCGTGAACAAGTTATTGGCATCCGTAAATAACTCATATTTATGATTTATGCCATTCTAAATACCAGCTGCTGAATGATGATATGGAGATAATATCATTTTGTTTACAACAACAAAATTATAGTGAAATCGCACATATGCATAGAATTTGTTTTGCGTGGTCCGTTCGGAGCGGCATCTCGTTAAAAACATTTTCTTATCCGTAAATAACTCGACGCTGTTCGTAATGATTTTAAAGACCAAACTTTTGACGATTCAAAAATGTTCTCCCGGGTGTCCACGATTTTGTCCTATGATTCGTAACCAAATCGTACATTTGTCGTAGACATACGAATTTGTTCGGAATAATTCGGAAGTAGGCCCTATTTGCTTCAAATACATCGTAGCAACACGGAATAAATCGTAATTCGATATCAATTACTCGTAATCTGATCGTAAATGCATATAATACAGTAACGATTCGTATATTTTCGGAAAATGTGACTACGAAAGGCCAACTCGTAAGAAAAATCGTTAGCGCGAATCCACCTTTAACCCTTCCCGTACAATTCACGCCAATTTCCTGTTGTGACAAAAGCTTTGGCAGGCAAGGTTGACTAAGATCAGCCTGCACAGATCAGCCTGCGCTGATCATAGCATGCACTGCCTTCCTTCTACTCATTTATTGTGGCAAAAACTCGAAATGAACTTATTGAAATATCTCTTAAACTGGCAATTTGTTTGAAACAAAATAAAAAGCCAACAGGACAATGGCTAATTTTAAATACTTTTGTTGTCTTGTCTTTGACAGCTTTCGGCTTGGAAAGTCGTCGCTTTCACACAAAAACTTGGGAAAACATTGAGACAAGATGCGAAATACTGATATTCAACATTTTCTCATTTTGTATCATTATTTTAAGTGTTATGTAGTATTAATTTTCTATCTTTATCAATTCATATTTTGCTCTTCTGCAGCATCTTTCGATTCTGTGCAGTCTGGATCTTTGCTGTTTGGGAAAGGGTTACTATCTAATTAACCCATTACCAGATGGCAAAATTTTGAACCGTTCCACAGGCACGTAGGAAGCAATTTCATATTGGGGGGGGGGGAGGGGGGCTAAAGCCCTTGTTCTGAATATTGGGGGGGGGGCTAATTTGGATTTTACCAAAATTTTCAGTGTAACATTAAGAAAATTTGGCATTTTGGCCAACTGTGGGGGTGGGGCCTACCCCCTAGCCCCCCTACCCCCCTAGCCCCCCTGTTCCTACGGGCCTGTTCCAATTTGAAAGCTGTTGCAGACGACAGTTTCAAGTTGGTGAAATTTTAAAAATCTTTGCATTTTGCGTTGGAAAACACTGTGGAAAATGAAGAAATTGCTTGTCACGAGCAATTTCTTCACTTTCTATAATGTTTTCCAAAGCCTTCATTTTGTGGGGCGTCCGAAAGCGTCAATGTTTGGGAATGGGTTAAAGCGGATGTGACTCAAAAGCCGATTTATATCTTTGTCACCATTCGACATCAAACGATATATCGTTGGTGGGGAGTCAAAAGCTCGTAACTACAGCTTGAATAAGCTGGAGTTATGAGGCTTTGACTCCCCATCGACGATATACTACTAAATAACGCTAAATCATTATGCTCAATTAACACTTTCCAAACGGCAAACATTTTCTGTTGGTCCGAATTCTCAAGGGCTGCAAAGAATAACATACGAGTCAGAAAATGCGCAATTCACAGCAGAAACGTCTAGAGGGAAAAGAAAAATGCTGACTTATCAGTAGTTTCTTCTTTTCCAACAATTGTTTCCAAACAAACATTTTCTATGACATTGTTTCACAACAAGTTCAGCCTTTCACAGAAAAAAATGATTTAAAAAAAAAAATGTGTTGACATAGAAATTGTTCCGGGGGGGAGGGGGGGGGGGTGGGGGGTTTTGTTGAAAGGGCCCGGTAATTATCAGCATTTCTTTCTTTCTCCCAATGTTCATCGGCGTTTTCTCAACTAGAACGCCAAAAAACAAGTATGTTTGTAGGAAAGGATTTATTGCATAGGAAGTTCGTTATATCAAAAGTTTCTATCTAGAATCTATATCTAACCTTTCCCAAAACGGCAAAAATCACGGGAAAAAAGATGTTGATAAAGATATGATTTGTGTACAACATGACAAAAGAAATATTGTAAACGAAATTCGGTTTGAAGCAGAGAAGGCGGAAAAAGCAAGTGATTTGTTGACTGTTAAAAATTGGCAAGTATAAAAAAGTTATTGATGACCAACTAACATTTTGTTTGGTCGTCAATAACTTTTTTATTATGTGATATTTTTAAAGATCCGTCACTTCCAACAAACTTCCAACAATTTTTTTCACCTTCTCTGCTTCAAACCAATAATAAGTAAGTCACTTTGAACACACGGATTAAGGTAGTCAACTCCTATTTGAGAATCACCTGACATCGGAAGCATTCGGGCACTGGCGTAAACATTCGGCGGTGGAACCTTCCACCGCCGAATGTTTACGACCATGCTCGAATAGCTTCGGATACGTAACGACGACTCTCGAGAAAATCCGATTTTTTTCATAAATCTCAAAATGGAGACATTACGGATATTCTACCTAAAGGTGGGTTCACACTGACGAATTTTCCTTACGAATCCTTACGAATTGGCCATTCGTAGACCATTCGTGAACATTCGTAAACAATACGCCGTTTTTAGAGAGCATGGCTCTCTTATTTTATCATGCTTTAATGTACTTTAGATGTACTTTACAAACCGCACAACGAAAATAGTTCCTCCCAAACAAGACAAAAAGATCTAAATGACAAATAGAATAGTCTACGTGTCTAATGTGTCATAATATAAAATAGATGGCATGTATGATCTAAGCAAAAAATCAAGTATTAAACAAGTCTTAAATAAAAAAGAGATCTGAGTAGTAATTTGCCATTCACAATTGGGTCATGCAGGTCATGCGGTCAAGTCATGTAGCCTAAATTTTGGACAGTGCAAATGGTCCAAAAATAGAATCACATTCCGCAGACAGAAATTCTACTAGTGGGTGTCTATCTGAGTGTATTTATTGTAAAGTTTGTGCTGTTTGGTGATAGTATGTTGTGTCATGGATAAAGGGGGCATTAGAGTAAATTTCCTATTAACTCATCTTCTCACACATTTATGAATGAATTGATTAGAACTTATCCTTTCCCAAACAAAACTTTGTTTTAATGTATCTATAAGAGCAAGCTTTGGAAAATATTGAGGTAAAAGAAGAAAATGGTGATAGGTTTGGTGATACAATATTGCATCACAGAAAAAGAGATTTCACTTTATTGTCAATACATTTTTAACACATTCCTCCATTTATGGTTGAATTTGTAAGAAACTATGATGGACAGTTCCTCATTATGCAGCCTTTTGAATGAAGTCATGTTTTGGTGACGTTTTGGTGGGCTTTCTTTCAACCCATTACCACACAGTGACTCTTTTTGACACCCACAGGAAAATAGCCTCAGAAAATAATGTGGAAAATGAAGAAACTGCTTATGACAAGCAAATTCTTCATTTCCCACAATGTTTTCTATATAGAAAGACAGAAACATGTAAAATTTCATTCAGTTAAAATTGTCGTCTGCAACATCTTTGGATTCGGGACAGTCTAAAATTTTGCTGTTGGATTAAAATGTTTTGTTAATACAGCTCCACCTATATTCATGGATTGTTTTGCATGAATTATGTTACCATGCAATATTGTCACAAGATTTCATGTTGTGTCAAACATGCTCTCTAACAGTACTTTCAGTACTTTGATTTGTTATTGTTGTGTCGCGTGACTCCCCATCATGTATAGCGGACGAGAATTGACCTGGCAGAGTATTCCATTCGATTAGCATGGGCTGCTCTGCCAGGTCATTTATCGTGAGGTATATATCACAGGCGCTATTTGCGATACTTTGGAATCTCGACCAATCCAAATTGTCTTTTGATAACTAAATGAATAAATAGTCGTTTTTCAACGAAAACCTCGTAACTGCAGCCCGTAATTGTAAGTCTAACTCGATTGTTCCAAACATACATCCTAGTAAATTAGTTAAATCAGGATGCACAAGAAATCCTTACCAGTTTAACACGATACTCGTTATTTTCACTTACCTATACATGTATTTTCCCTATTATAACCAATGCATAAAAAACATTAGTCGATACAAAACCAATCTCTCAGACTGATTTGACCCTTTCCCAAACTACGCCTGGACCTTTACAGAGAGAATCTTGGAGAAAAATATTGAGAGAAAAAAGAAAATGCTGACTGCCAGGATTTTCATCGTTTCCCTCTTATTTTTGTATACAAATAACAAACGCTTATTCTTAACTGTGGAAAGTTTCACAAATGTTTTCCACAAGAAACCGATCTTTTTTGTCGCCTGCGTATGTATTAAAACAAAATGCACAACAAATCCTTATACATATAATATACATTTATCCAGTTTTACACACCATCGCTATTTCCAGTATTCAATATTTTCCCCATCCTAAACCAAGTACAGAAAACTTTAGTCGATACAAAACCAATATCTCGGACGGGGTTTGGAAGGAAATACAATCAATGCCAAGCTCGTCTCTATATAGATCAGACTGGGGATTTCCATTTTGAGAAGCAGGGGTTTATTTTTTACCAATAGTATTACTTCAGTTTCGCAGCCATTTTCTAGTAGGGTCTTTTAATGTAGTATCGATCAAAAATACATTGAAATGTATGTGGAAAATGGACTTGTGTGGCTATTTAGACAGAAGTGAGACATAATTTGTGAGAAATGACGCTCGAAAAATATTGAGGTAAAGGAAGAAAATGCTGATTGTCAGCATTTTCTTCTTTTGACTCAATGTTTTCCAAAGAGCAAATTTTAGTCGATAGAAAACAAACATCATTGGGAAGGAAATTTACAATCAAAGCTATGCTCGTCTCTATATAGATCTGGGAATTTCCATTTTGAGAAGCTGGGGTTTATTTTTACCAATAGTATTACTTCAGTTTCACAGCCATTTTCTAGTATGGTCTTTTGATGTAGTATCGACCAAGAATACATTGAAATGATGAAAATGTACTTATGTGGCTATTTAGACAGAATTGAGAAATAATTTGTGAGAAATGACGCTCGGAAAATATTGAGACAAAGGAAGAAAATGCTGATTGTCAGCATTTTCTTCTTTTGATTCAATGTTTTCCAAAGAGCAAACTTTAGTCGATAGAAAACAAACATCATTGGGAAGGAAATTTACAATCAATGCTATGCTCGTCTCTATATAGATCCCGGGATTTCCATTTTGAGAAGCTGGGGTTTATTTTTACCAATAGTATTACTTCAGTTTTACAGCCATTTTCTAGTATGGTCTTTTGATGTAGTATCGATCAAAATACATTGAAATGTATGTGGAAAATGGGACTTATGTGGCTATTTAGACAGAATCGAGACATAGGCTAATTTATGAGAAATGAAGCAATGTTTGGTCGCCATTAACACGGTGGATAATCACGCGATACAATATTTTCAGAAAATCTTCAATAATTTTGTAAATACTGGACCGATTTGAATACGGTTTGAGGCAGAGAATATGGACAGACGTCACACATTAGATGGATGTGGTTGATTTTTGAAAAATCGACTGATAAAAAAATATTGAAGATAAACCAAAATTTTGGTTTATCTTAAATAACTTTTTTATCTGTTGATTTTTAAAGAATCCAACACAGTCATACAGCTTATTCCTGGCATTTTCCCACCTTCTATGCTTCAAACCGAATTCAAATTGGTCAAGTATTAAAAAAGATATTGAAGATTATCGGAAATTCTGAGTCACGTGATTATACACCGTGATTAACTTTTTATCAGATTTTTGAAAAGACCTACCACATACAGCAAATCCCTGTCCGTTTTTTCCATCTTCGCTGCTTCAACACTTCAAATCGGCCAATGGTCATAAAAACACATTGAAAATCGTCGAAACCGTGTCACGGGATTCCATGCCTTGGGGCGGTACATCACCCATTCTATGCTTCAGTTCATTTTCAAATCGGTCACGTAGCTTCATGTTTTACCAAAGTTTTTAGAAGAAGATTTTCTGAAACTCGTCGCTTTTCAAGAAAAACCTCGTAACTGCAGCTTGTTTTAAGCGGCGAATTACTGTGCAACGTGATTCCGCGGGTTGGTAAAGCTCAATTGAATATCATCATGCTGATAACCAGTCATCGGTGTAAATGCAAAACCTCGTATGTCGATTCTTGCGATTTTCAAAGTACAAACTTGCGTGCCCAGTTAAAGACCATTCTTGCAGGTTTTGAGATATTATTTCTGATCAGTATTAATGACAAATTATTGTGAACAATATGTCCCAAGTAAAACATTTCACTTTGGGAAAAGTTTTTACACCCCCCCCTTTAAATTTTTCCAAAAACGAGATACGAGGTTTTGCATTTACAGCGACGCAGTGTACCTGTTTCTCTTTTTGTCTCAGCCGTTACATACGCGATTTCCATCTTCATCAAGGTCAACCATTTGTCCTCTGTGGCAGCTTTATAATTAAAACAGTCTTATTTTTATACCGATTTATTATCATTATTCTCCGTTTGGAAAAGGGCGAACAGAAGGAAATTTTGCATTGCAGTCATCTGTCCAAATTTTTTTTTAAAAAAATGACAAAATTAGCTATTTCCCAACAAGGACCGTTTTTTTTCTCGGTCACTAATAGAAAAGTCCTGTGAAAACATTAAGGTAAATCAGCATTTTCCGTTTTGGTCTCAATATTTCTTGCGCTATATCGTTAACATATATACACGGTGGATAATCACGAGATGCAATATTTACTGAATACCTTCAATAACTTTGTTAAGACGGGACCGATTTGAATTCGGTTTGAAGTAGAGAATGTGGACAGACGTCACGCATTAGATGGGCGTGGTTAATTTTTGAAAAATCAACCGATAAAAAAGTTATTGAAGATAAACCAAAATTTTTGTTTATCTTCAATAACTTTTTTATCAGTTGATGTTTTAAGAATCTACCATGTCCATGTTATTCCTGACATTTTTCCACATTCTCTGCTTCAAACCGAATTCAAATTGGTCAAGTATTGACTAAGTTATTGAAGATTATCGGAAATTCTAAGTCACATGATTATACACCGTGATATATCCTATCTTAATTTACACAAATGTTGTCATCCCTAGCATCTTTCAAATATCTTTCAAATTAGCAAAGAACAATTTAAGAAAAGAAGGAGATAGAGAGAATTCTGGATACCACCATTTTCTCCTGTGTATCCAATATTTACAAATATTTTTCCATTCGAAATTTCAAAGCCAGTAGATATTTAGGAAAGGATTGAACATACGAAGTACATGTAGAAGTGTGGGTTATATTTTAACCTATTACTGCACAGTGGCCCATTTTGACTCCCTCACAAGGAAATGCTTGGGAAAACATTGTGGAAAATGATAAATTGCTCGTGACAAGTAAAATCTTCCTTTTCCACAATGCTCTCTATCTAAACAAGCAAAAAAGGGAAATAATTGAGGAAACAGAAAAAAAAAGAAGAAGAAGAAAAAAAAAAAAAAAAAAAAAAAAAAAAAAAAAAAAAAAAAAAAAAAAAAAACGCTGATAGCCTGGTCCGCATGGTGTCCTTGTTCGGGAAATGGTAATTATAGGCATATACTAATGTTGGAAAGTATTGACGAAGAGCGAGTAAATACTCTTAATTAACTCAGTCGATAGTCTATTCAAACAGGAAACAAATAACAACTGGTAATCCGCATTACTTAACCTTTGACCTGTTTTATGTCTATCGATCAACGTGGAAAATAATAACGTCGGTTAAGCCTCTCTTACAACCCGTCGTGCGTCTTTTTAAATCGTACGTTTTAAAACTCTGCAAAATAGCACGATTTATAAAGACGCACGACGGGTTGTAAGAGCGCCTCAAAATATTGTCCAGTCAATCATTTGCTGCGTGCAGTCTGCGTCGTGGTTGCGTCCACCAAAATCGTACGTTGCACGTGCGTGCATCGCACGACTAAACGTACGTTTTAGACGCAGACCGCACGCAGTAGTACGACCGGTTGTAAAGGCCCAGTCACACTACAGCGTATGGAGCCAGCGTATAAATAACGTATGGATTTTTGGGTCATACGCTGGTATACGCTGAAATACGCTGGAGATACGCTAGAGGTACGTTGTTATACGTTACTCATACGCCAGGGTACGTCGGTATACGCTGATGTACGTTGAGGGCCAAAATAATTTTTGAACATGCACAAAAAATTTCAGCGTATGCCAGCGTATAAAATTTGCGCTTGTCATTCGTTTCTCATACGCTGGATACGCTAGAGGTACGCTATATATACGTTACTCATACGTCGAGTACGCTGAATGTACGTTACTCATACGCTGAGTACGCTTCTTATACGTTGAGCACCAACACCACAATAATTCATTAGAATTAGTAGTTCTTCTTCTTCTTCTTCTTCTTCTTCTTCTTCTTCTTCTTCTTCTTCTTCTTCTTCTTCTTCTTCTTCTTCTTCTTCTTCTTCTTCTTCTTCTTCTTCTTCTTCTTCTTCTTTTTCTTCTTACCATTGAGTGTCCATTTATTTTCTATGATAATGGCCAGTTTAATGATGTATTGAAAAATGAAGATCGGGTACTACAGGAACTGTCTGCACATGCCCCAAGAAACACTTTATACTTCCTTTAGTTAACGCTCATCATACGTTAGGTTGACGTTCCGCACTCGTTTCTCATACGTGAAAGGTACGCTGATGTACGCTACTCATAAGTCGGAATACGCAGTGAGTTCGCTACTCATACGTTGACGGTACGCTACGAATTTTGTTATGATAACCGTTGTTTGATCTTAAAATAACATCATACGCTGAAAAGTTGTGCGTATAGATAATTTTCCGAAACATACGATACGTTACTCATACGCTGGCTCTATACGCTGTAGTGTGACTGGGCCTTAAGGGAGGCCCTAAGCAATTCTTTAGGCGCTCTTACAACCCGTCGTGCGTCTTTATAAATCGTACGATTTTGAAGAGTTTTAAAACGCACGATTTAAAAAGACGCACGACGGGTTGTATGAGAGGCTTTAAAGGGGGCCATGCTAGGTTTTTATGCTTCCGAACTGTTCGGGAACTCATATTAGTGCATGGAAAAACAATTTGCAATGCATAAAAACCTCAATCTCGGCGAATAACCATTTTTCCTTTGCTATAGATCAATCCTTTACAAGCGTGTTTACACATTCTATTTTTACTTCAAAACAAGACAATGTCAAGGTCAACGAGACACACATCCGCGGTATCAACACACCGTACAACCGGCTGTGTCGATGACTGTGACCTTATTTGCGAGGGATACACGGAAATGTTTATTTTGTACAAGCACTGAACGTTTATACGCGTATTTATCAACTATAGAATATCAAAGATCCTTTCGTTTATTCATAAAAGTGAATTCATTTGACCTACCATGCACATGGCATCAGATGCCGAATCTGTCTTCGATGACTTTCGACACGGCCGATTGTACAGTGTGTTAAATCTCACTGAGCACAGATGACGTATCTCTGACGTAATTGATTTTTGAAGGTTGGGCATATGTAGGCGTTACAAAACAAAAACAAGGATGCCAGCACGTTATTAAATGACTTGGATTTTAATACTTAATAAAGCTCGATGAGTGCTTACTTGTGGACATAAATGATCTACCCATTCAGGTTGGTAATTTCATACGTTATTTCTGGTTTGTAATTATTGTTCCATTTGCATTTTCGACAGCCTAGCTGCCCCCCCCCCACCTTTAAGGCTTCGTTCGAAAATGCCGTAGCTGCAATTTTACATGTTTAATCAAGGTGTAGCATTTGAAAGAGGCTTACCCCCTCCCAATAAATCAAACTACTCGTAGAACTGTCGCAAAGCGGACGAATACCCCCACTAGGGCCTTGTCACTGAAAAAGTGCTATCAATCAAAATGTTCTTGGTTTAGAGCATGGAAACGGATTTCAAACAAAGTCCAACTGTGACCTTGACCTTTGAACTTGGTGACCCCAAAACAATAGGGCATCTCCATTGGTCATGGGCAACAACTGTGTAAAGTTTCATGATCCTAGGTCAAACGGTTCTCAAGTTAGAACACAGAAACGAAATTGTAAATTTTGACTTCCCCCCCCCCCCCCCCCCCCTAATTTAAAACTTCAAAGTGGCATAACTCTTACACTAATGACTGGATCAAGATGAAAATTGTAGGTGCACAACTTCATATGATAGGAAACATCCTGATAGAATTTCAGAAAAATTGGTCAAAAACTGTGGGAGGAGAAGAGGACACAAGATTATGTCCACCCCCCACCCATAAAAAACTTCAAAGTGGCATAACTCTGAAACTAATGACTGGATCAAGATGAAAATTGTAGGTGCACAACTTCATATGATAGGGAACATCCTAAAAAAAATTCAGAAAAAAACTGTGGGAGGAGAAGAGGACACAAGATTATGTCCACGGACGGACGGACGGACGGACGGACGGACAACCTGATTCCAGTATACCCCCCATAGCTTTGTTGTGGAGGGTATAATAAATTAAGCAAAGACAGACATGCACATAAAAACGTTTTCTTCCGAGAACGCATCCGAGTCAGTACAATTGCACTTATTCACTTCAAATTTTATTGTACAATAAAGAAGTAAAAGAAAAAAAGACATGTAAAAGGGGTTCAAATTCGCATTTGATACTAACACGGATTCCAGTTGATCTGTGCCTATATGCAGTCTGATCAGGATCCATCCTGTTCTCTTACAGTTGTTGTATGTAAATAAAGGATTTATAAGAGAACAATTTGGATCAAGATCAGACTGTGCGAATGCACATGCACAGTCTGATCTAGATACATGTTGGTCTCAAATTTAATAACGGTCCTTTTTTTCCCGATCCGTGCTCAAATTAGTTGTCAGGATGAGCCAATCAAACATCAATCCCTAAAAGGATATGTAAATAAACATACAAATAGCATGACAAAAATCATTTATGTTCGAGCACACATCCGGATTCCGCCACAGGATTAACGCAATAAAGATAATGATTTACGAAATGATTTTAAACTTGACTTTGTCAATAGAAATTCCAGACTTAACCCTTTCCCAAATACCGACATTTCAGACATTTCCAAAGGAATTTCAGATGACACATTAATTAATTGCAGTGGTAGAAATGTGTATGATATTACAAATAAAATATTGAGGGATAAGGATATATTTCTGATTATCTGCAAATTCTTATTTTCTCTCATTGGAATTCAAGATTATTACTACAAGCTTCGTAAAAAGCAGGGCCTTGCGTTTTCAATTTACCCTTACGATTTCCTGTTCAACTTGGGTCGTAAGACCGTTGATAATACAAGACTGTGTGTGTCTTTTTAGGTTATTTATCCTCGGTTGCCGGACATTTCGATATGACCGAGTAGTAGACTGGGCGTGTCCAGGAAGGAACTCCCTTCTTTTGACCTGTTTCTAGCTTTGAATGGTGGAGGAAGACCCCAAGTGGGCACCTGGGTAGAACCACCGACGTTCCGCAAGCCAGTTGGATAGCTTCCTCACATGAAAGTTCATATGTCCCTCGCGGGATTCGAACCCACAGAGGTGAGGGGCAAGTGATCCTGAGTCAGCGACTCTAACCACTCGGCCACGGACGTCCCCTGCTACAAGACTGAGGACCCGATTGTACTAATAAGCTTACGATTTTTTGTAACGTACAGAGCAACCATTCTCATGGTCCAAGACATACGAGTGACGTTCAATAAATTAAGGAACAGCGGTACTACAAGCAATTATTGTGTTGCAATTCAATTTTAGATTTATCCACTCCGTCGAAGTAATCCTATGAAATTTTGAAATCCATTACTTATAATTATGTCAATAAATGGGCCTCTTTTAACCCTTTCCCAAACAAGACCTGGTTTTGACGTCCCTAATAGAAAAGGCTTAGGAAAACATTGAGACAAAAGAAGAAACTGCTGATAGCCTGCAGTACTGTTTCTCCTTTTGTCTCAATATTTCATATGCCATATTTTACACAAATCCTATCTTCAATAACATCCATTTTGTCATTTGTGGGAGTTTTTGAAGTGGATTACCATAAAATCGTGTTGTTCGGGAAAGGGATAAGGAACATGAAGGCTTAAACCGACGACCAGAGATGGTTTTCGTCAGCATGGAGAAGTAAAAAAAGCCATAAGGGCTTAAACAAGGGTATAACGGTGAATCAAGACGCTGTGTTGCATGTTTCTCTTTCAGGAAGTCTTGGGCAAGAGGGCTCCTGTGGACAGCTCCGTTGTCATGGATTAGGAACATGCATCTTTAGCCCGCCCTAGACCTGCTCTTTTCGTGATATGTCCTTACTTTCGCCCACATATATTTTTTTGTATAAATGACCGACGATAGTGATGATATTTGAAACAGCAATTTGAACAATATATCCATCACATTTGAAAAATACCACGAGCAAAACTTTTTTGACAATATTGGACCATATCTGATCTTTTCGCAACCATTGCTTTCTAATGACACGCCGTTGGTGCTCTAAATATTAAAATCTAAGTAGTTGATCGATGTTCAATCACGTGTATAAAGCCCCCTAAATCCCACGTTGGGCGCGTTTTTTGCATTATTTCAAAAGATATTTTGACACCTTTACACTGGTGGCGTTCTGTTCCTTTATTAGCAATTGGGGGACCCAACGGGCACAAGCTGTCTGTGTTTCAACTCTTTGGTCAAAATCGTATTACATGTCCCCGATGAAAAACCAACTTTACATGCTATTTCTTGCACATTTAACCATGCGTCTTATTTGGTCATGTCGGAGTCCGCAGCAAGACTTGGTTTGATACAAGCTCTACGCGGGTTGCCTGGGAGGGGGCATTATTCGGGTCAATTTTTACTAATTTTATGTTTTGTTAAATTCCTGAAAACTGACGTATGTTCAAGGTTCGAATGCCCATTTATATGATAGAGTTCATGATATACATGTGATGCAGATATTTTAAAGCCTATGCGACCTTTCATATAGACCCTTACATCCCATTTCAGTTCGTTTTTCATTTTGCGAACAGTGGAAGAGCCAGTGTATACGACTGAACCAACTTGAAAACCAATAACTTTTGAAAGAGTAAACGATTTTGTCTGAAATTTTGACCAAATAAAAATAGCAATTTTCCAGTTAAGCAGCCGCGGGCTCCACTAGTTCTATAGAACCGTAAGGTATGGTGAACGATTAGTACCACGTTTAATTGAACGTCCCTCGTATTTATTTTTCAATGAGATGTGTCGTTACATTCTTTACGCAAAAGTTCGCAAGTTTGGTGGTAAAACGGGTACCAGGGTCCCGTTTTATCAACGAACTTACGTACATTTTTTCGTAGATTTGAACGTAAGTTAATTTATTTTGCGTAAGTGCGTTTTATAAAATATGTTCGCAGCTAAAAATATCGTAAATATTTGCGTAACTTTCCGTTAGAAAAAGTTGACTTAAGGGGGAATTTTCCAGTTTCCTAATTTTTCCCAATAATAGAATCTAGTCCATGAGCCAGGACCCGAATTTTGGCCGATTGGTACCACTCGGAGGGAGTAATTCTTTTTGCCCTTTTTGATTAGTCTGGTATCTATACTTTATGTTTCAGTATGATAGCAATCTCAGATTGGTAGCTTATGCCCCGAAAAACGCTTCTTTTCAAGGGTACCCTTTACACACAAAATTTTCATTGGTTTTCTGGTAAAACAACACATACATTTCTCCAACCCTTAAACTCATTCAAATACAAAAGTCTTTCTTCATAACCGAGATACAGTACAGAGTAGCATATTGTAAGGTCTTGTGTTAGTCTAAAATGTCATCTGAAGGATGATTTTAGTGTACACAGAGAACTATCTATAGATGATACGAATTACAAGGAAAAAATGAAAATTATAGTGTTTTTGGACACGTAAAGTCCGCTTTCTAATGAAAATGGTCTGTAATTAGTATTTTGATATCAGGTGATGCTAAATAGATATACATATAACAAAATAGCATGGATAGCAATGCCGACTTAGTTGCCACTCATTACACTACCAGACCGTCAAAAAAGCATAAACGCTTATCATTTACATTCAATTCATTTTTTAAATGTAAAACTACCGGTAATTTGAACTACGAACAATTTAAATGAATAATGCTTATAAACAGTTCTTTAATGATAAACATGTAGAAAACTAGGCCTGGCTTGAAAGTGTACGCAGAGAAGCTAGCTTCTCACATGATAAAAAAGGGTGAGGGTTAAAGCCGGATATATTGTATTTGTTTTTTTCTGGTTCGACAGGATGACACAAAGTCATTGATTTAATGTTATTCTACTGTCGGACAGTCATTAGAATACATGTCCAGACAAATGTACATCCATAAAGCATTGAAGAAAAACGTTTTTCAATGTGCAGTTGATTCGTGAAGAAAGACGGGTTATCAATACTTCTATATAATGTATGATATTTTTTTCCTGAAATCCAATGCAGATATTCAAGTGAATAAGGCATCCTTTACAAATAAAGAGCCTCTCTAGAGTGCACACCTTCGTCTTTTGTCTTTTGTTTGGATACATTTGCACAATGAATACAAAAATTGTAGGCTATTGGCATGCTTTTAAAAACAATTATGAGGACTTCTGGTGTTAACACTGACATGCAAATCGGTAGTGTTTCCTAGTATATGTACAATTTCTTTCTACGTATATATTGCCTTAATACAACAACTTGGATTGCAAATGGAAGTTCATGCATTCCATGAAAAATATTGTATATACAACATATTAAGAAACATGTGTAGTTAACTACAAAGCTATCGCTTTTCGTGTGTACGTATACATTTTTACAAAGGAGGTATTTTCAGCAAAACTGTCATGAAACTTATCTATAATTAGAGAGACAGCAAGAATTAAATACATCTTAAGTGTATTAAAAGCGTTGTTGTGCAACAGAATTAACATTAACCCAGGACATCTGAATATGTATTGACCCTACTTCGGCTATGATTTCTTAAGAAAGACGCTAAACTAACGGACGAAGATGCAGTTGTCCCGGATTCACTACAGTGCTCTATACTCTGTAGCGTGGACATATAACTACAGCAGTATAGTCTTTTAGAATACAAGATATAATGCAGTACAAAAGAAATATTTACGAGTAAAAAATAAAGTGTTAAATAAACGACGAGACTAGAGATAAAATTGATTACATTGATACAAATGATGTTGAAAAAGCTCACACATTTCTAAAAAAAAAAGAACCTAATTCCATGTCAAATCAACATAGCAAAGTTCAGTTGTACTCTTTCGTGAATGATGCATACTGTAAGTAAAATGGGCTAGAAAGGAAGAAAGAATCACTACGTGGACTATTATACAATGTACATAGACAGTCAAAATTTATTTATGCGAAGTAAACAATGATAACACAAAGAGAGTAATATACAAATGTAAGTATTTAGGTACCAAAACAGATGTGTTGAATTGCAAGTACAACGTAATGCAAGAATTACGAATTGATATTAATCAACCTCTACCAAAATGCTTGGAACTGCCATGAGCAAGGCCATAACTATAACCAAACAATCGAAATCACACTAGCATTTAGCCTTACAGCAATTGGTATTTCAAATGAAGAAAGGCAGACATGTTGATATAAAGAAAAAGTAAGAATCTAGTATGCAAAACATGGAAATGTGTTTTGTGACTTTTGAGCACTTCATAGTTATGAAGATTAGACATTTGAAGTTCGTTTATTATATTATTCAAGCATGTGATTCATTTATTGTAAATATGCAAATATGACAGAGAATTGGATCGTGATAAAAGTGGTCTCGGTTATAAATTTATGAAAGAATATTGTCAATCAGAGGTAGAGATTTTCCATGTATCTAAGTCGTCAGCAAATTTGTCAGTTGGTGCTTTAGACAGAATCATTTTTTAAAAAAAAACTTTGAAAAAAACATACAAAGTTATTTTGCTCTGTTCATTGATAAATAAAGTACCTGTTTTAATTAGCATCAATATTTTTTTTCCAATGATTTAGGTGTTAAAGTAAGAAAAGAAGTATAAAGCGGTGATTGAAAAGCGTACTGTTGGGGCAGAATGAAATTTAATTTCTCTGCATTACGGACATTATCAACTTACAAACAAATTATAGTATTTTAATCTTAATCAGATAAAAAAAAAACATCATTACTGAATTATAAACAAAATAAGGTTTGTGACGTTGAAGAATGTCATACATCATCAGTTGGTATTTATAAGTCCAATTACCCACGAAAATGACAATTTCGAAATTATAAAGTTATGTAGACAACGAAGTTGTTCGGCACTTTAAAGTACGTTGGTGCATTTACGTAACTAGTCAAGTTAATGCGTAGTAAAGGTTTTTATACCTTAGTGTAAATGAATGTTTTAGATATATTTTGTATGTAGGATAATATGGCTAGCTGCTACGAGCTTGGCCGTTTTATTGGCCAAAATGGATAATACTAAGAACACGGTTGCACATGGTAATGTTTCTAGTCCTGGAGGCTTAAAGTGCTAAACAAGATTACCTAAGTTTATGGGGAGTCAGTCTACCCCTTTTTTGCAACAATCTGATATTGGGAAAAGTGCTTCCAGTGAGACTGAGACAGTTAAGAAGATTAGTTGACTGCTGCTGAGGAGACTAGTTAGGGTAACAAGACGTTGATTCCTAAAATTCGGATATCAGTGAACTGTTAACAAGGTGGAAGGAGTGTGTGGGGTTGGAAAGGCTACGGGACTATTATATGAAAAATACAGCAGGTGCGAGAATAAAAACTTTTGATATGCCCTCATAAACGACTTGTTTTGAAGCATGGGATCATAAACGAAATCGCTAAACAACCACAAACTTGCATTCTCTCCTACACAGATGAAAGTCACACCAGTAGTGACAAGTTATGGTAACAATTTAGAGGATTATTAAATCGAGTTTCAATTCAAATAGATCTGATTAATATGTTGCTCACAACGCAGATTCTATGAAACGTTTGCATTTGTCTAAAAGAGAGGGTGAATGAGATGTGTTTGATTAAAAATTACGCCACTGTGATTATAAAAACAGGGGGTGCTGTATTTGCTTTTGTTACCACAACTTCAATCACTTTGACCATTAGTTATCAATTATATTTCAATCACTTTGTTGTTAACATTTGTGTGGTGATATGGATCCTAGAGAACTTTCAGACTTTTACAAAATGAAAACAAAGATTTATCCAACCATTTGAATATGTATCTTAATGCATTTTGTTACGATTCATGCCAAAAAAACTAGAACACATATACACCTGAATCACATTTTAATGCATATGAACGGCAGAAGAAGTTTAAATCTAAGTCAAATGATTATCATATGAACACTGCAATATATTTTCAAAACGAAATATAATTGCAAAAGTACTACATGACTTTTGTATCTTATTTCTATTTTAACATAGACATAAGTTCCCTCCGTACACTTTGATTATCATTCTTTGCATAAGTAATCTTTGTCTAATCACCATAGTTTATACAAACTAGGTTTAAGAAATGAGAATGATATAATCTTACTTAAAATCAGAAACAATTATTGTATTCTTTCATACTTAAACAATTGAGCGCGAATCTGGAAAAGGGTCCCTCATGGCATTTGAGTCAGTCACATTTCAAGATCAGTGCATGCTTTTAGTGAAGACAGGCAGACATCCATGCTGCTATATTACAATTACAACAGGTCATAAAGGATGTAGTGGAGAACAGCACTGGTTCCTGATCAGACTGCGTGTATACGCAGGCTGATTTGGAACCATATTTGACTCAAAAGCCTAAAGGGACCTTTTTCCGTATCCTGACTCATTATATTGTACATGTATTATATTGGGTTATGATTAGATTTATATGAAGACCAATATATCCGACGAAGAGAGTTTTTGTACTATATATGACAGAAGCAGCAAATTTATTTCGCATATTCCTTGCTCATTGAATAGCGAACTATCAGGTTTTACCTTGGTTGCTACATGATGTAGGGCCTACCTTATATATCGTATAATCGTATATTGGCATTGGGCTATATTTTGTTGCGTAAAGTATAGCTCCATTTTTTTCATGTGGTCATTCAATTTAGTTACGAACCGTCGAATATTGTGCAATTGAATATATTTCCTGTAGATATTTTCTAATTTGCATTGATTGGACATTCAACTGAACATGTAAGGCCCTTCATTACATTTAAAAGTCAAAATGCTATTGAGTTCAGCATTCATTCAGTAGCCCTAACATAAAGTTCTCCATTTCATATTCATATGACACATATATGCATGAAATAGCCACCTAATAGGTAATCCAATTGTTTTGGTTAAAAGCACAGTGTTGTCAACTGATTAGCGACAGTTAGAAGCCTTAAAACACTCATAATATGCGTTTTAGTTTTTAGGTATGAACATTTCAGGGTCCGAATCGACCAAATGTTTTTGCCTTTTACAGCTTTTTCAGAGTGTTTTGTGTCACGAAACTTACATGAATCGATGACTACGCATTTGAAAATATATTTAAGTGTAAAAATATGTAGCCACTTGCATTTCTGCTTCAAAGAATTGAAAAATTCACTTGAAAAAATCGTGCATTTCGTTCGATGTAGGGGCCGACAAATTGTCTTCTATTTCACAGCCTACAGAGGCCTCATACCTGGGAACAGATTAAATAGTATTCAAAACTAGCGTTTTAAGAATATTTTGACAGAGAAAATAACCACGACAAGCCTCTTGGTAAATCACATGCTTCCAAAAGAAATCGCACCTACTGACCAATTTGTGGACATGTGAAAATGGGGTAGGTTGAGAAAACGGCGATTTTCTCAGCATAAGCTACCGATTTCAGACTGCTATCATATCAATTAGTTAACTACATATATCAAGCTGTTCAGAAAGTGCAATTAGAATTACTCCCTCCGAGTGGTACCAAAAAAGTGTCTGGCTCATGGACTAATCTACTTAAAATTTGTATGTTGAAATCCCATGTTAGCCTATTACCAATTGAAAAATAAAATGAAAATGGATGGTCATCGATCTTGTTTGAAATTTATAGGCATTCGTATCACATTGTATTAAAACTCTCTCCCAAATTAAATCTTTTTTACGCCCCAAAAGGAAGACTAGGAGGATATGGGGATAAAGGAAGAAATTGCTGACAATCAACAAATTCTTACTTTTCCCCTTTGTCTCTTCTTGTGCTATTTGATACAAACTTCTACTGTGACACAGATTATCTCAATACTTGATCCTGCTCTAAAAATGCAGTCAATTTCTTTGCAATCTGGGAAAGGTTTAACCCATTACAACAAAATTTTAGCATAGTCCAAACTCATAGGTGTTGCAGACGACAATTTCCATTGAACAAAATTTAACATTTTTTCGGTCTTTCTTGGTAGAAAACATTCTGACGTCGCGCACGGTATTGCAACCAATTTATGTAACGTCAAAACATAGAAAATGTTGCACATAAACGTTTCGCGTAACGTACATTTCTTTGTTATCCGTGTTTCCTTATATTGTGGGGAAAAGTCAACCAACGTCGTTTATTGATTCATTCCTAAAACAGGAGGATTAATGAATAAAAAAATGAATTAAGTTCTGGATTATGGTTTGTGTTTTACAATTAAAGGGACATTTCATTCTAATTTCAATTTTTTAAAGTATGTCTTGATGCCAAGATTGGTTATTCTAATGAGTATAAATACTATTGGTTTTTTGAGGTTGTTGCCAATAAGCGAGAAACACGCATTCAAAGTTGAGACATAATCGATAAATTGCATATAAAACCGAACTGTTGTCCACAACAATTTGTTCAATTTTAACACAAAATTATAAATTTCTCGTAAACGGCGCAATATTTTGGCTAGAAATTTTCAGAATTTTCATAAGGAAATATGCTCTTTCAGATAAAAATAAAAGTAAAATTTATGACAAAAAATTCTGAAATGTCATTTTAAACTCATGGCATTGTTTGTGATTAGTCGTTCAAGGCACTCGTGTATTTCCGCGATATTCAAAACGCATGCAGTATTTGATTATATAATATATATTTTGAAAAAAATGTTTTAAACATATTTTGCAATTACTTTCTCGCAACATTCAAAATCAGATCTTTCAACGTGGAGGGAAATTTGTCTTATGTCTGTGTGATTTCTGTTGTTTGTGTGTTATTTACTTATTACGCGTCGTAAATATCGTATCAAATTGATTCGTTTATTTTGGTTTAAAAATAAAGAAAATGAACAAGAACTAACTCCTACAGCTTGAAATTAATCAAACTTGTATATGAAACAACACTAAGGGTCTACTTGTAAAATATCTTGGAAGGTGGAAATATGAAACAAGGGCATTGTCATCTATAGCGAATATTGAGTGATTCATGTAATCACGAGGGAATAATTTGAAAGAGACACGCGAAGAAACTTTAACATCATTTTGTTACTTTTTTAACATTTTAGTCGGCGAGAGAAAGCAAAAAACTTACATTTGATCATAACCGATGCCCTTAATGTTTGTTATAGATTCTCCCAAATTTTCAGATATTTGTTTCAATACATGAAGAATCAATCGCTGTAACGTCGACGTTAAACGTCCAATTTGACGTAATTTTAAGGGGGTGGACATTTCTGTTTTACCTGGGAAAAAATCTGGCGTTTCTTCTATATTGATGGTACGCATCTACATGTTACACCATTTTAAAGATATTGAAATGAACTAACTTGTATTCAAATTATTAATGTTCAGAATTTGACGGATTACATAATATTTATGTCGAAAGGTGAACTAAAACATTTTTGCTCGAAAAAACACATGGGGTGGACATTTCTGTTTTACCTTGGAGAATTCTAATTAAGACATTAAAACGGCGTAATAGATCGTGTATATTTCATCCATCTATTGTCCTTATGTTGAACTCGATTATGCAAGAAGTTTGAATGAAAATCATACGACTGTTTTTATTTCAAAGAGAGTGAAAAATTGCATTTCAACGTAAAATTCCAGAAAATGGCTCACGTCACGCGCCAGTGCGAGCTTCATTTTTCATTATACTGACTTTAATATTTGCTTGTATTTTATAATAAACATATCTAATAATAGACAATAGGATAAACAAACGTAAAGTAATATTTTTAAATACGTTTTTACGCCGAACATATAAGTTTTGCTCGGAGTAATCAAATTCTTCGATTTTTTATGTTACACGTCACGCTTTAAAACGGACGTCTTTTCAATTAAATTTTAACCGAAATTCGTGACTTTCCGGTGTTTCAGGTCCATGTAAAACTACATACAGACAGGTTCATGTATACAGAAACAGTTTCTATCAAGAAAACGATTCTCAATTAAATATGTTTCTTTTACCAGCACAACTTTCATTGATGATCCGAATTTTTCACAACTGGTCGCAATAACGTGCGCGACGTCTGTGGGAAATGAAGAAATTGCTTGTCACAAGCAATTTCTTCTTTTTCCACAGTGTTTTCCAAAGCCTTTATTTTGTGGGGCGTCCAAAAGCGTCAATGAGTGGGAAAGGGTTAAAGCCTATTACTACCAATGCTTAACATCTTTGTACATTGCCTATTTGTAACAGCATTGTTAATTTTTGTCATTATTATAATTTGTAAGAGGGAGGGCCTTCTTGTAGAGGTTGTTTGGCCTCTTTGAAGGATTCTGCCATGTTGTTAGTGGAGTTTAACACTATCCATGGCAAGGGGTGGGAATTCATTTTCTTAAATTGACATCTATATAAAATGACATAAACTTTTCATATCTTTGCGGTGCCATGCTTTTTGTCAAATTATTCACTTTAGGTCTTTCATAATCATTTACTTTTATATATATTACAAGAATCTGTGATAGGTCTTACAGTACTTAATTAAATATAAAATGCATTTTAATCCTGCATTCGTAAAGTAAGAGATTTTACTGGAGGGAGACTGTAGATGTCAGGCCCGTAGGAACAGGGGGGGGGGGGGGGGGCTAGGGGGGCTAAGCCCCCCCCCCCCCCCAATGCTGGCCAAAAATGCCTAATTTTCTTAATTTTACACTGAAAATTTTGGGAAAATCCAAATTAGCCCCCCCCCCCCAATATTCAGGACTAGGGCTTTAGTCCCCCCCCATATGAAATTGCTTCCTACGGGCCTGGATGTTGGACTGCTGGTTCTGTCCAATATAAACTGTCCCCCTGCTTAACTTTAAACTTAAAACTTGCTTTTATATAATAATCTTCATGTAACCAGTGATGTAATTCAACCTTAATATTTTATAAAGTTTTTTTATCTTGGAAATAAAAATAGTTTTTCCCTTCTAGTCAACTAATTATTAATAATATTTTTCTCTCCATTAACTAATAACTTGTGGTACCTTATTGCAAAATGAGTAAGGGAGACAACAAATGCTGAACGGGTTAGCCTGTCAATCATTGGTTACCTCCCCTACATCACAAAGTATTGTAACATTTAAATGAATTGTATGCCTTTCATCTTATTATGCAAAATTGTTTTATGTCTACATGTATAATTTATGTATTCAAGTCGGCATTTAAGCCTTTCCCAAACAAGACCTGGTTTTGACGTCCCTGGTAGAAAAAGCTTGGGAAAACATTGAAACAAAAGAAGAAACTGCTGATAACCAGCAGTTTCTCCTTTTGTCTCAATATTTTCTGTGTCATATTTTACACAAATCCTATATTTAATAACATCTATTTTGTCATTTGTGGCAGTTCTTGAAGTGGATCACCCTAAAATTTGGCCGTTTGGGAAAGGGTTAAAGCTCTTTAGAGCTTATGTTATCTGTTGTTACTATGTGCCGACTTTGTAAATAAAATTTACTTGACTTGACTTGACTTGAAATGTGAATAGAAAAGATTAAAGTTAGTAAATCTGGAACATTTTACTGCGCCATAGACGTTGTTGCTGCGCAAAGTAAATGCACGTGAAACTCGAATTAAATTTTTCAAAACATGTTTCTATTACGTCATCATTTGACTGAAAGTTGGTACCGCGTCATACAACTTCCGGTCTCAAATGAGATGTGAGAAAAATTCGCAAATTTCCGCTTCTTCGACCGGAAAAGAGGGAAAAATGACGATAAACTGGCACAAACTCACGGAAAGCAAGGTCCCGAGTCAACAGGCTTTTGGCTTGGCTTGGCATGGCTAGTCTTTTGGCTTGGCTTGACCTGGCTTCGCTAGGCTTTTGGCTTGGCTTGGCTTGGCTTAGCTTGGCTTGACTTGGCTTGGCCTGGCCTGGCCTGGATTTGCTTGGCTTGGTTTGTCCTAGCCTAGCTTGGCTTGGCTAGGCATGGCTTTTGGCTTGTCTTGGCTTGACTTGGCTTGGCTATGCTTTTGGCTTTCCTTGGCTGTGCTAGGCCTTTGGCTTGGCTTTGCTTGGCTAGGCTTTTGGCTTGGCGTGGCTTGACTTGGCTTGGCTATGCTTTTGGCTTTCCTTGGCTGTGCTAGGCCTTTGGCTTGGCTTTGCTTGGCTAGGCTTTTGGCTTGGCGTGGCTTGGCTTTAGGCTTGGCTAGGCTTTTGGCTTGGCTTGACTTGGCCTGGCTTGGCCTGGCTTTGCTTGGCATGGTTTTGCTTGGCTTTGCTTTGCTTGGCTAGGCTTGGCTTGCCTCCCCTAGGCTTTTGGCTTGGATTTGCTTGGCTTGGTTAGGCTTTTGGTTTGGCTTGGCTTGGCTTGGCTTAGCTAGGCTTTTGGCTTGGAGTGGCTTGGCGTGGCTTTTGGCTTGGCCTGGCTTGGCTTGGCTGGGCTGGGCTGGGCTTGGCTTGGCTTAGCTAGGCTTTTTGCTTGGTTAGGCCTTTGGCTTGGCTTGGCTTTAGGCTTGGCTAGGCTTTTGGCTTGGCTTGGCTTGACTTGGCCTGGCTTGGCCTGGCTTTGCTTGGCATAGTTTTGATTGGCTTTGCTTTGCTTGGCTTGGCTTGCCTCCCCTAGGCTTTTGGCTTGGATTTGCTTTGCTTGGTTAGGCTTTTGGTTTGGCTTGGCTATGCTTTTGGCTTGGCTTGGCTTGGCTTGGCTAGGCTTTTGGCTTGGCTTGACTTGGATTGGCTATGCTTTTGGCTTAAAGCTTTTGGCTTGGCTAGGCATATGCTTGACTTGGCTAGGCATTTGGCTTGGCTTGGCTTGGCTTAGCTTGGCTTGGCTTAGCTTGGTTTGGCTTGGCTTGGATTGGCTTGGCTTTTGCTTGGCTTGGCTTAGCTGGGCTTTGGACTTGGCTTGACTTGGCTAGGCTTGGCTTGGATTGGCTTGGCTTGGATTGGCTTGGCTAGGCTATGCTTATGCTTGGCTTGGCTTGGCTTGGCTTAGCTTGGCTAGGCTTTTGGCTTGGCTAGGCTTGGCTTGACTTGGCTTGCTTTGGCTTGGCTTGCCTTGGCTAGGCTTGGCTTGGCTATGATTGGCTTGGCTTGGCTTGGCTTGGCTTGGCTAGGATTGCCTTGGCTTTGCTTGGCTAGGATTGCCTTGGCTTGGCTTGGCTTGGTTTGGCTTGGCTAAGCGTCTGGCTTGGCTTGGCTTGGCTAGGCTTCTGGCTAGTTTTGGCTTGGCTTGGCTAGGCTTGGCTTGGCTAGGCGTTTGGCTTGGTTTGGTTTGGATAGGCTATGCTTTTGTCTTGGATTGGCTTGGCTTGGCTAGACTTTTGGCTAGGCTTGGATTGGCTTGGCTTAGCTTGGCTAGGCTTTTAGCCTGGTTAGGCTTGGCTTGGCTTGCTTTGGCTTGGCGTTTTTGGCAACTCCAGCAAATATTTTCCAATTCAACCCATCTAAATTTGCAGCATAACACTATGATGTTCATATTTTCTCACGAATATTTTATTCTGACAGCCATTCTGGTCGCAATATTTGATCTCTTTGTGATACCTAAGGCATCATGACCTCAGTAATTTACTAATTAGGCAATTCCAGCATATATTTGCTAATTAAACTGGTCTAATACGCAGCAAAATTCATACTGACTTAATTTCAATCAAATATTGCATTTATGTAGCCATTTTGTCGGCAATCTTCGAACTATTCGTGACAATTTCCATACATAGCATGCCAAAACATCTGCCATTAACTTATTTTACAAATCCGGCAAATAATATTTTATTTGATTTTGATGAGTCAAAGCAGTCGGGCGTCGGCAAATTTCGATTTAAAATCACTTTACGAAGGAATTTCGTAAAATTGGCCACAGTGATTTTATGTTATTTTATTTTGCATCCATATTGCAGGTGAAATGCAAAGAAAAAAAGCAGAAACGTTTATTGTATAGTTTTTTAATACAACGTCTTTGAATAGTTTAGGTATAAATCAAAATTTACACAGTCGACGTCGACGTCGAAACTACGTACGTAGATGAGCAACAAGGATGAAGACGTGCCAAGATTTAAAACTGCTCCACGAGAAAAAACTTATGCAAATGCATTTACATGGAATTCGTGTATTTTATTCCATAGAAAATATTGAAATAAAAAAGAGAAATAGTGACTGTCGCAATTTTCTTCTTTTCTCTAAACGTTTTCTCAAACCATTTTGGTCGGAACATCAAAATCACATCGTGATTAGATAATGGTCAACATTGGGGTTGAAGTAAAAATAGTTATCAATTCTGACTGTGCATAGGCCTATATGTCGTCGTGGTAACGTCGTCACGACATGAACGAGGAAATAAATATCGGATTTGAACCAGAAATAACTTGTAGTTTCCAAAAATAACAAATTTATGACAGTAGCTTTAAGTTTTAAAAGTATCCGGTTCTACCTTAATACAATAAGGGATCTCTTTTAGGATCTACACGGATAGTCGAAGGCCATCTTGGACGCCATCTTGAATTTCTCAAAATGCTCAATGATGACAGGATGTCATCAGTCAGATTCTTTAATGCTAACATCTAAGCAACAAGAATCAGTCGAGAAAAAAACTTTATACCTCACTTCCCGGTCAAGCTGAGAATCTGCCGGACTAAAAATGCCTTTGTTTATATTTGAAATGGAAATGTATTACAGTTCAGGACTTACTGGCATTTTTCAAATTTCGCCGCTGGCTCTTTGGTGCTAATTATGGGTCTTCTACCCAGTAATTAATTTTCCTCTTTTCTCTCCATATTTTCCCGCATTTTTTCTAGAACTGACGTTAAAACTAGGATTGGTCTTTTTGGGAAAATGTAAGCATTTTGTAAAAGGGCACTATCTTATTTTAGACGAGCATTACTCCAGATCAAATTAATCAATTCCAAAGCGACAACATTTCGGCTGGTCCAAATTCGCATCCCATGTTACAAAAGAGCAGCAATGCCTGTAATCCGAGTTTTCTCTGATGAAATTCACTCTTTGATATGTTGATGTTGCTCATTTTTACAAGCGACATCAACATATAAAAGAGCGTTTTTCATCAGAGAAAACCCGGATTACAATGCTAGATGCTGCAACATGGAACCATTGAGGGGGAAAAAGGACATGTTCAGTGTTGGTAATCACGTGATTTAAGTTTGGATTCATCACACGGAAAAATGGCGACTATCGGGTTAATTTGGCAGTAATTCTGAAGGTAAGCGGATATTTCTCGATCTGTAGGCAATGTCATCCAGAAAGTTATACCCCATGTCCTGGCCCACAAAATTTCTGACCTAATGGTACCAAGATAATATCGCAAAGATCCGTACTTTCAGCAAACACTCTGTCACAAAATTTCTATCGACGAGAATCCAAACTGAAAATATGCGAATACTGTTCACGGACGAGTGGTAATTTTGGCGATTTTGAGGTAATGCTATGACTTCTGTGCAAAAATAGGTCTTCAAATCAAACGTAGATAGTCTCGGTAACCCAAACTATCTTTGTTATTTACTTTCCTCCACCCAACTTGTGAAGAATTGAACATTTTAAAAAAGAATACCTCACACGGACAAAGAAAAATGAATTCAATTCACGGACAATCTTTCGAGATTGGATAGCACTCACGGATTGGGGCTTGTCGTGAACACGAGAATGGTGACAAATTGGAATCAAACCATAATATACTCACTTTTTGTGTAACAATGATTTAAAGTATGTCTTAACATACTATGTAATATGTTATAAAGACCAAATTGTCTTTTCCCCGAAAAAGAAAATGTGTTTGATATTGCAAGACACAGAATGGAATTTTCAAGTGATTTCTGTTGCTGGATCTATGTAAAATTCTCTATCTGTCTCTCTGTTTCCATCTTTATCAATGATATGTCTATCTCCTTTCTATCTGTCTGACTCTCTGTGTTCTGTCTCTGTGTCTGTCTCTTTTTAATACAAATGAAATAATACATACTTTTGGCTTCAGATCCTTTGCCTACTGTACGAGTAAAGCTGAAGTATATGACGTAGTTGATGAGTCTGACGAATTCGAATACTATTAGCCCGAAGGATGCTCTGCTTTAAGATCTATACAAACCAGGTATGTCTAGCAAGAGCTTGACGAGCCTACTTGCGTAACGTTTCGACCCTGCTGATCATGTAAGTGTTTGATAATATGAATTGAGTGCTATAGGTACCTCCTTCAATAACAGCAAAATAGTTATGAGGAAAGGGATGGGCCATGTCACATAAATTGTGGAATTTTACATGTAGTCCTCATTATCGGGGAAAAGGAGTTCTAAAGACAAGCCTTCCATAGTTAGGTTAGTAAATCGGTCTATCCATGCGTGTTTATCCACATTTAGGCAAAACATAAAACGGCGAAACATTACGGTGGTCCAATTTGATAGCCTTTACAGACAACATTATGGTACGATCTGTGTATAGCACAGAAAATATTGCTACAAAAAAGGAGAAAATGGAAAATGTTGGTTATCTTTTTCTCCTTATTTGTGTCAATGATTTCCTAAACCATTTATGGCTACACACACTCGGCGCTGCAAAATGATTTGAATACGGTTGAAATAATTCACCACTATCTGTTCAGATGCATGCATCCAATGTGTCTCATACATTTCTATCTTTACATTTTCAGAGATCATACATGTTTTTGACAGAGCTGACAGGAAAAGGCTGGTAGGACGACTGTTTCCACGCAACTAAATGCTGTTATGAAAGGCACTCTTCTTGTCAGATATAACAATGAAGGCGCGACCTACTATGTCCAAAATGCTGACTCCGGATAGGATGGGTATTCCTGAATCTAAATCATCGTATATTGACTGTGCATAAAATACACTTTGATGCTGTGTCATATACCTTACCATTTTACTTTGGACAGACTTCTAGGGCATGTGCAAATTTAGACTTGTTATTGTCTCTTATACTATGTCAAGTTTTTTAAACACAAAGCAGGCATATTATCTGGGCGATAATCATTCCAAAGACGCGCTTGAGCTGAAAGACTTTCGAATGTAACATGCCTAATTCTCTGTCCTTCAAAGAATCTTTATCGCGATTTTCCTTCATTCATTCCTTCATTATAAAGGGACCCATGCTAGGTTGACGAACATAAAAACAGGTAAAACATAAATCGGTAGATTAAATCTGTCCAAGGAAAATTTATATGTCCAATGAAAATTCAATTGAAGTTCATATGGCCATTTTAAAATAAAGTCGTTGTCTGACTTTATCTACCCTCACTTTCTTTAACGTAAATATGAAATAATAGATAGTGAAAAACATCACTAAAATTATAATGCAATGCTGTCTGTCCACATGTTGATCTCATGCATGAAATATCAAGTATGGGCTCCTTTAAAGTGAACAAAATGCGTCATTTATTTTTTAAAAGATTTATTAATTCCAATTTGTTAAAATAAGGAATAAACATAAACACACAAACCAAGAAACAATACTGAAATAAAATGGTAAATCACATATACAGAATCGCAGATTGTTTTCCATCCGATATCACATATCTATTTTACATCCAACCTGCGAAGTCTACCATTACATGTAATGCCAACAAATTGCATCCATTTCATAGGATTCAGTCGGTCATTTCGTGAAATTGGAAATATTTGTTTGTTATTATGAACACGGACGATGAATATTCCATTTATTGCTGCTGATCGTGGTGGTCAAGTACTTTTAAATTGAGAAGCAAAATGTTTATACTTAGTAGTTAACACAATTTATTGTTGTTTTGATACATGTGTATTATTTCATATGGGATGCATTGTCATTCCACTGATGCTAATAACCAAATACATGTATAACCTTAACAAAGAGACCTTGTTATGACGTCCGTAGCAGTGGAAAAATATTGGGGCAAAAGAAAAAATAACTGATATAAACAGAATGATGTGTATCTTTTTTCTCTTATTATAATACGCGCTATGAAATATACACAGTGTACGAGTACTTTTAATTAATATTGTTTTGTTATCTACAACTCCTGTCAATGAAGGCTTGTCGAAATTTTGTCATTTTAAAAGAGTGAAAATTCTATTTTCTATTCCTATAAGGTTTGTCGTTTATGGAACTTTCATTCTTTAAAATTATCAAGTTCCGAAACGACTTATTTCATATTAAAACAAGGTTTCTGTATACATTGCGGACAATGAAAAAAAAAATGATGAATATCACAGTTCTCCATTTCTCTCAGTGTAATACAATGTATTGTTCTATTTTCAGTTAAAGTGATATTTTAATTTGTACTGACTGTAAAAGTGATATGCAAAGATCTGTTTACGAAATAATAATAATAATAATAATAATAATAATAATAATAATAATAATAATAATAATAATAATAATAATAATAATAATAATAATAATAATAATAATAATAATAATAATAATAAAAACAAAAACATTTGACCCGATTGAATCCAGATCTTTAAAATCTCTTCACTTTTCCCAAGCCAAAGCATTTTTTTTGAAAAGTTATTGTCATTTGTAAAGTGGCACATTAGAACTTTTGACAAGTATATTTGAAAGGGAAGGCGAAATTAGCTGCTTAGAAACTTCACAGCTAATGATCCTCTCTACTTTCAGATTCCGAACATTATAGCAGTAACTATATTCAGTTATTCAAATAACATACTTCCAAAAACATTCCCTTTACTTCTTATTAAAAAGAAAACATAAATATAGATTTCGATTTAAAAAAATGACTAGAATCCTTTTCCCAAACGACAAATTCTTGTGTGGTCCAATCTACTATACTTCGTCTTTCTCTGGTCTTCGTTTCTACACGCAACTTAGTATCAGAAAAGTTAACCAGTCTAAAATGGGATAAAAGAACGTAAAAATGGGACGTTATAAAATGCAGCATGAAAGAGTCTAATGAGCTATGAAAAACGACGACAATGAATTTTGTGCTAAAAACTAAATTTACTTTTGTGTATCGTTAAACCGTCGGTGTTTTTATAAAATCACGTATTGTTTGACCAGATTGAACTGAGACTCCTTGCATATTCCGTACAATATTCGGGTCTTTCCGTATTTTTCTACATCGGGACTATAATCTGTATAAGTACTGTTATACACTATGCAATGTCAACTGAATAATAGTGGCCTAGTGTGTAAGACGGCTCTCCTATGAACCACATGTCCGTGGTTCGAATCCCAGTAACGCTTTTGTTTAATTATTTTTACTTTCAACATTTATTTCTTTTTCTTTTTTTCTTTTTTTCATTTTGTAAACCTCAATCAGTTCACTTGAATCCATTCACTTTAAGTAGCCATTCAAGAAATGTCGAAACCGTTTCCATACAGGTAATATAAAAACGTGCTAGCTGATGTTGCAACTTTTTTAGACAACTGGGGGACCCAGAACCTTTTTCCTCGCTTAACCATCAATACATTTGGAGTCAGCAGGGTCAACTTCTTTTGGATTTCGCAAAAGCTACAAGAGACCAACACATTGTCATCATAAAAGCAACGTTCAAGGGAAGATTATAAATTATAAATGAACGAATAAAAATTATGGTAAAAGGGAAAAGATATTTAGTGAACTATTATTATTGTGAAAATTAAAAAAATGAGTATTTCATCAATCAATAAATTAATAAATTAATTAAGTATTCCATTTCATAGGAAAAAGAAAGAAAAAAGCTTAACTATAGTTTCATCGGTAAAATGCTGGGCTCGATCTTGAGTCTCTGTAATTGAAAGTCTAGCGTTTTCCCACTGCGCTAGTTCTTTGTTCAATGAGATCATGCGGAAATAAAGTTAACATTTTTCACAGCGCAGGGTATAAACACGCGGAAACTACCGAATACGCCGATGAATGCCGGAATACGCTTACGGAAAACGATGAGTCTCAGGTAAATCTGGTCAAACAATAACTACGGCTTGAATCAAGCCGTATTTACGAGAGTTCATATCAACACCTGCAGAAATACCATTTTTTGCCGAAATTACACCACGGTACTCTGGATAAAATCGTTCCCTATTATTACATGTTTACCGTAACACTGTTTCTTAATAGACAATTTCCACTAAGACTCCCACACACAACAGCAACCGGAAGTCGTCCTTAGAGGTAAAAGGCGAAATTCATCCCTGTTCACTGCCTTTATCCATGCTCTACACTTGCGTTGATCCTGTGGAAATCGGAAAAAGTGAAGATTCTCCTTACTTCCATCATTTATCTTTTTTCCGATTCTTGCATTGATAAACGATGCAGTTTAAAACCATTTCGATTCCCTATAGATCTAACACAGTTAATTTCCCATAAACCCATTATTTGCCACTGAATGTTAATCCGAGATTTCTCTGATGAAAATTCGCTCTTTGATATTTAGATGTCGCTGTTTACATCGGAGCGCTGTCCCATTGAAAACAAATGAAAATTCCGACACAATTTATGTCGCTGTGTCAGACTTTTCTTTTGTTTTTGAATGGGACAGCGCTCCGATGTAAATAGCGACATCCAAATATCAACAAGCGAATTTTCATAAGAGAAGATTCGAATTACCGGAAGTGTTCTGCGGGTACGGACTAAAACGATAATGGAAAGGAGTCTATTTAGACTGGTACCCATTCGTGTAAATAACTGAATTTCGTAGTAGATTTCAGGTACGGGAACCAGACTAGAGTCTATTGTGTTTCGCTAGGACCGACCTGTATCGATAAGCCTTCCCACACAGGCAAATGTGCCTTTTCGCTCCTTCTTGGTCTTGGAGGTCTTGTTTCGTTGCAAATGACTTATCGCAGACCTGTATGGTATACAAAAGGACATTCAGCGTGCACCCTGCGTAAATGTGCTGATAAATCTGCCCTCGTTGCAAACTTGTTTCCGCATATCTCACATGTATAACGTTTAGCAGTTGGACTGTGAACATTGCACCTGAAAGTAAAAAACAGTGTTATCTCACACGCTGAAAGGTACATGTACAACCAAGAAAGATCAAAAATCCAATATCTGAGACATTTTCAGGCCTGTTCGTGGTCAAACTGTTTTCGAATTTGTGAAAAAACGTACCCATTGCCAAACATTGACTTATAGTGACATTTTTCAGACTTCGAAGATTTTCCCTTTCAGATTTACAGGTCGCAGATGCTAAACTATTATCAAAACAAGACTTGTCCTTCTCTAACAAATTACAAATAATTCGGAAATGTATTGAAGGAAAGAGCAAAATGCTGACAATCGTCGTATTATCATTTGCCTTTAATATTCAATGTTCTATTTTTACACCGTTTTGTCTTAAACAACTCCTTTTTCGGGGAGAAGACAATTGGATCTTTATAAGATATTACATAGTAAGTTAAGACATACTTTTTAAAATCATTGTTACACAAAAAGTGAGTTTTTTATGGTTTGATTCCAATTTTCCACGATCCTCGTGTTCACGACAAGCCCCAATCCATCAGTGCTATCCAATCACGAAAGATTGTCCGTGAAATGAATTCGATTTTCTTTGTCCGTGTGAGGTATTCCTTTTTAAAATGTTCAATTCTTCACTAGTTGGGTGGAGGTAAGTAAATAACAAGGATATTTTGGGTTACCGAGACTATCTACATTTGATTTGAAGACCGATTTTTGCACAGAATTCATAGCATGAACTCAAAATCGCCAAAATTACCAGTCGTCCGTGAACAGTATTCGCATATTTTCAGTTTGGATTCTCGTCGATAGAAATTTTGTGACAGAGTGTTTGCTGAAAGTACGGATCTTTGCGATATTATCTTGGTACCATTAGGTCAATAATTTTGTGGGCCAGGACATGGGGTATAACTTTCTTGATGACATTGCCTACAGATCAAGAAATATCAGCTTACCTTCAGAATTACTGCCAAATTAACCCGATAGTCGCCATTTTTCCGTGTGATGAATCCAAACTTAAATCACGTGATTACCAACACTGATGTTGGTTACCAGCATTTCTCCTCCCTTATTTTACCCAAAACATTTTCTGTGAAGAAAAACAAAAGCAGGCGCTGTTTCGAAAGGGTAATGGAAGTTCGATTATGCACTATCATATCGTATATGGGAGTGTTTCCGATAGATCTGTTTGGTAGTAAGCCCTCTAACTTAGGAAATGGATGATTAAACACTTCCCGAAACACTAGAATTTTAGACTGCATGCATAGTCCTATTTCAAAGGTGCAGCATGCGACAATATGGATATTGGTAAAGAGACAAATCATACAGACTTACAATAAAGAACAGAAAATGTTTTAGGCAAAAGGAGAAAATGCTGGTAATCAGCATTTTCTTCTTTTGTCTTGAAATTTTCCAACGCTTTCTCTTTTAGAGACGTAAAAATATCCCATGGTTTCTCGAACAAACTTAAGTACGTTCTCATGCTCAAATCTGAGCACTGTGCTCAAATCGCACGAAATCCACGTGAACTTCAATCGAATACCCTTCAACGTTGGAGAGTATCCCTTTGAAGATGAGCATGTTCTCATGAGAATATACTCAAGTTTTTTCGAGAAACCGGGACCTGATCATGTTTGGGAAAAGAGGTTTTCTGGTGTTTTGCCTAAAGGTCTTATTACATTATAAATGAAGGGCTGTAAATGCGAGTTGTCCACTTGAGAGGCATTTTATCACAATTGACAGGAATTATTCCTTTCCCTGACGGCAAATGTCTAACTTGTTCAATTTGAACGCCCATTACTTAAAGCAACAGAAAAAATTATAAAAAGAGAAGAAAACTGTGTTTACCAGTATTTTACGTTTCTTCACTATTTTTCGTACCAAATTCCATTTTCTTATAAATACGAGGGACGGTCGGAAAGTAGTTGGACTTTTGACTAGTTCTCTAAAACCATTTAATTTTTTAACAAAATTCTTTCTACACTGTTTAAAGAAATTATCCATCTATGTCTATGCATTTTTGCCATCTTCGTAGGAGCTTTACTATTGCCACTATTAACCATGACGTAGACCCACTGTATTAGGTACTGTGTAACCACCGGTATCAAAGGCGCCCTGGTCTCAAATTTCTTCTCAGCAAGCATTTTCATCAGTTCTAGACACAAATAAAAGCCGTGTGGGGTAGGGCCTGGGCTATAAGAAGAGTAAAACAACTTTTGTCATGGGTAATATTTGATAATCTCCACTGTAGATGCGGTGGTATGGGAGCGTGCGTAATCGTAAAGTAGAAACCATTTTTCTTTGCTAATCTGGGACGCGTTTACTTCAGCCTTTATTCTTTGTTTTTTTTTCTGAATTACTTCAGAATTGTACTTAGCAATGACAGTTTTTACCATTTGACATGAAATGACTAACTATCAGACCTCGTGAATCCACAAAAGTAACAAACATGACTACCAGCCGAATGTAAAAGCTTAATCTATTCAGAGGTGGGGAACCAGCTCGTTTCTATGACTGCTGTGACTGGGTTTTTATCCCAAGTTCGGAATTATGAACCATTATTCAATCTTCAGTGATAATGTAGTTCAAAAACTTAAATTATTCGCGATTAAAATGACTAGATTGTTCTTTTGTTTTGGTTACCATTGTTGTTCCTCTAACAAATAGCCTATGGTACATAAAACCCCTATCACATATAAGTGGACAGAATATTGCATATATTCAACTTTCTTTGAAAATAAACTGACCACATTATTGGCAAATGGATGTAGATTTCACCAATATATAATGTGTTTATACAATTGCAAATGGAGAGACAGCAACACGAAAAGTCCAACTACTTTCCGACCGTCCCTCGTACATGTAGGTATAATCGTTTTGTCGTCTGCAGAAACCTGCAATCAAAAAGTTCATTATTTGGGAAATGTCTGATTATTATGAGAAAATAAGGTCGAAAACAGTAATTATATTAAATCAAAGGGCCAATAACTTTTGTTTTTCTGGTCAAATCAAGCTGAAAATTTATCTCATCAAGGATCTT
This sequence comes from Fragum sueziense, assembly GCA_963680895.1. NCBI lineage: Eukaryota > Metazoa > Mollusca > Bivalvia > Cardiida > Cardiidae > Fragum > Fragum sueziense. The sequence continues at coordinate 41,412,182 of OY804597.1, forward strand.
GTGGTCAGCAACATTGTGGCCAAGTTTTGTCTTGATTGGTCAATAAATGTAGATGCTACGTACAGTGTAAACAAAGTCGATAACAACATTTTTGTCAAATTCAAGGGCATATAACTCCGGACTTCCTCCTCCTATCACACTGAAAATCGAACTCATCTAAGATTTTATAGTTACTAACATTGTGGCAAAGTGCTGTCTTGATTGGTCAATATTTGTAGATGCTAGAGTGGTAACAAAGTCAAAACTAGCCATTTTGACGTTCAACGGCACATAACTACGGACTTCCTGGTCCGATCTGACTCAAAATCGAACTCATCCGAGAACTAATTGTCATACATGTTTGACCAGGTTTGATTAAGATTGGTCAATACTTGTAGATACTAGGGTGGTAACAAAGTAAAAACTAGCCATTTTGACGTTCAATGGGACATATTTCCAAAATTCCTTTTTCGATCTGACTCAAAATCAAATTCATCCGAGAACTTATGGTCATACATGTTTTGACCAAGTTTGGTTAAAATTTGTCAATATTTGTAGACACTGGCACTGAAAATCGAACTCATCCAAGATCTTATAGTTACTAGCATTGTGGCAAAGTTCTGTCTTGATTGGTCAATATTTGTAGATATTAGAGTGGTAACAAAGTCAAAACTAGCCATTTTTGACGCTCAATGGCACATAACTCCGGACTTCCCTGTCCGATCTGACTCGAAATCGACCTCATTCGAGAACTTATGGTCATACATATTTTGATCAAGTTTGATCAAGATTGGTCAATATTTGTGGATGCTAGAGTGATAACAACAAATTGTGGACAGACGGACGGACGACGGACAAAAAGCGACCACAATAGCTCACCTTGAGCACTTCGTGCTCGGTAGAGATAAAAAACAGACTGACCAACATACGTTAATATTAACGTTGCAAAAGTTGCTGATTTTCAACAAAGGTCCATAATTCAGTAAAAAAAAAACAACAATGAACCATGACCAATATTTGATATGCCATATTTGTGAGCAATTAAGCATATACCTGTAACAGGGGGAGGGGGGGTTAAAGCTAGTTGACACCATCGCTTTATAAATGCAGAATTAATAACCATAAGATTTATTTTAAAATCCATTTGGGGTTCATAACATTAGGTGTACAATTGTATAGGTCTCGACAAATGACCTGGCAGAGTACCTCTAGCTATTAGCTAGAGGTGCTCTGTCATGTCATTTATCGGGACCTACACTTGTTTCCTGGGCGATCCACTTCGACAAGGCAAGAATTTGTAATAAGTGTCAAACTCGACCAAAATTTATCTATTTTGAATTTAATTAACCCTTTTCCAAAAGACAGAATTTAAGGACGGTCAAATTTGAAAGCTGTTTCAAACGACAAAACAGAAAAAAGAATATGTGTACAGTATGTAGAGTATCGTAGGCCTATACATTGTGGGAAAGGAGTAAATGTTGATATCATCAGTATTGCCTTCTTTTCTCTCCATGTTTTCCAACACCTTTTCCAAGAGAGACGTGAAAATCAGGTCTTGTTTTGGGGAAAAGGCCGGTATTTTGCAAAAGAGCACTGTCCAATTCTAGACAAGCATTAATTAATCATTTCAAAAGCGACATTTCAACTAGTCCAAATTCGCATCCTGTGTTACAAAGGAGCAGCTGGATTCTGCAACATGGAATCATTGAGGGAAAATGTGACAAAAAAGTCGTGTTGGTTGCAAGAATTTCTCCTTTTCACTTATTTCACCCAAAATATTTTCTGTGAAGAAAGTCATAAGCAGGCGTTGTTTGGTAAGGGTAACGGAAGATAGATTATGCAGTCTCGTATAATGAGAGTGTTTCCGATAGATCTATTCGGTAGTAAGCCTTCTAACTTAGGAAATGGGCGGTTCAACACTTCCCGAAACACTCGAATTTTAGACTGCATGGTTCTATTTCAAAAGTGCAGCATGCGACAATATCCATATTGGTAAAGAGACATATAACACAGGCTTACAATAAAGGGCAGGTTATTTTGAGACAAAAGGAGAAAATGCTGGTTTTTCCGCGACGCCTTCTCTTTTAGAGACGTCAAAAACCAGATCATGTTTGGGGAAAAGGTTCTTTGATTTTCGGCTAAAGGCATTATTACATTATAAATGAAGGGCTGAAAGTGACTTGTCCACTTGAGAGGTAGCATTCTATCATATTTGACAGGATTTAATCCTTTCATTGACTGCAAATGTCAAACTTGTTCATTTTGCACGTCCATTTCTTAAAACAACAGAAATCACCCAGAGAAAAGCGACAAACTATACCCCACGATAAATGACCTGGCAGAACAGCCTATGCTAATCGAATGAGATGCTCTGTCAGGTCATTTATCGCGAGGTATAACAATACTTTTTTCTGTTTCTTTACTATTTTTGTGTCATTTTACACTTTCATAAATCCATACATTTTGATGTATGCAGCAACTCTTAATATGGACCAGTCATTGTTTGGGAAATGTCCGATTATCATGCCTTTATATCATTTTTGTACCGGGCTTACATTTTCCATATAACTGACGCCCTCAAAAAAGTTACAGTCCAGTCATGTTATTTTCCAAATGTAAACAAATTTTATCTACGTAAACAAGGGACATGGCAGTTTTCAAAATAGTTTTGCAAGCATTGGTTCCAATCCTACAGGCGTGAGACACCATTAAGATACGAACCATCACAAGCAAAACTAGAAATCTATCGCTAATGGTGATAAAATATCCCCACCACTTCATTCCGAACACACGTTTTTGTCGAAAACATAGGGCAATAACTCACAAAATAAGCAAAAGTTATGCTCCTTGTACACTGCATTTCTCCTTAGCGAGATCTATCTAACTATGAAGTTTCACGATCACGGCTACTTTGCTTTTATTTATTTCAGAGATATGCTCCAGACAAGTATATTGCACGGACAGACAGACCAACAGACAAATTGACAAATAGTATACCACATAAAACATTCGTTTTGCGGGCGTATAATTACCTGTGGATGTTTTAAGTTCGATAGTGTGTTGTTTACATCTATGATCTATGTAAAATTGTAAACATGTGCCTTAATATGACCGGACTATAGTAATTTAGTAAATCGTTGCTTTTCAATGAAAACCTGGTAACTGTAGCTTGCAACAAGCTGTGAAGCTGTTTATGCTGAACACCTGTTGAAACTACATAAAACTTTTTTCTAAAAAGTTTTAATGATCGTACATTTCCGCCTCATCCATGCAAATATGTGAAAGCCAGACTTTTTTTGTAAAGATTACGACACATTGTGGGGTCATATGAATACAGTTGTCAAAATTAAAGGCCATTTGAATTGATATAAGCATCTCCCAAATAATACGTGGTTTTGGGTTGTGAAACCATTGAAACAAGAGGGCCATTGGCCCTGAAGCTTTCACCTGAGATAATATCTTTCTGTATATGATGAAGCTAGCCTCTAAATAGTTATATATTCTGATTTTTTCGGGAGACAGGGCGGAGCCTAGTAAACGGTTCATTACATTTAAGCTTGAGGAGAAACAGCCTTCTCGCTTTGCGGTACATCGTCGGTATTATTGCAAAACATTACAACTACAGCGTGAATCAGGCTGTAGTTACGAGGACTTATAACAACTCATTTAACAATAGAACGTTCGTTCAATTTCGAAATGTGTTCATGCACGTGCCGCACGTTTTTCTCTTATATCAACTAAGATATCGAGAAGTAAACTCGTCGAATAACCTCTTCGCGTAGCCACACCCTGTGAGGTGAATAAAAATGAATTATACTAAGATTTGACCTAGATACCTATTTCAAGACCCCATGTGACCCATATTCATACTCTTCAGAGATCATTCTAACAAATTTCCAGTTTGATTGGGCAACAAATGTAGCCTCTAGTGTGCACACAAAGTTTTTTTAAGATTTGACCTTGTGACCTAGTTTTTGACCCCAGATAACCCAATTTCAAATTTGTCCGAGACTTTATCAAGACAACATTTCTGACCAATTTCCAGGTTGATTGGGCAAAAAAATGTGGCCTCTAGAGTGCACACAAGGTTTTTCTAAGATTTGACCCCATGACCTAGTTTTTGACTCCAGATGACCCAATTTCATACTTGTCCATGATTATATCAAGACAATCATTCTGACCACTTTTCAGATTGATTGGGCAAAAAATGTAGCCTCTAGAGTGCACACAAGTTTTTTTTCTAAAATTTGACCTAGTGACCTAGTTTTTGACCCAAGATGACCCAATTTCGAACTTGTCCAAGATTTGATCAAGACAAACAATCTGGCCAATTTTCAGGTTGATTAGGCAAAAACTGTAGCCTCTAGAGTGCACACAAGGTAAAGTTTGACGGACGACGCACAACACACAACACACGACAGATGCCGGACACAGCAGTATCGCAATAGCTCAGGTGAGCTAAAAAAGAAGTTTTTTTTTTTAAAGTAAAACAAGACAACATTATTTGATCACCACTTTTATTTGTTCTCTGATCATACATATAATGTAACTATTCACAATACTGAGATTCACTAATACTGCTCAATGTGAAATGTGCTCATAATGAGATTATGGCCTCAAAATGAGATAATGGGCTCATAATGAGATTATGTGCAAAAAGTGAGAATATGAGCTCACACAGAAAGTATTTGCTCATATTAAGATTATGGACCCATTTTGAGATTATATGAACATTGCATGTGCGCATACTGAGATAATGAGCACATACTGAGGTTATGTGCTTACAAAGAAATTATGTGCACATACTGAGGTTATGGGTCCATATTGAGATTACATGTACATTGCATGTGCTCATAATGGGCCTATAATGAGATTATGTACACACAATACATGCCAGTAATACCCGAAAGGGGAGTTAGGCAGTATATATATACATGTATAGCTAGATAGAAAGATAAATGATACTGAGATTTATCATCTCACAAAGATATTATGTGCTCATAGAGAGGTTTACAACAATTCGCTATTTTACTTCCAAAAACCATGTAATTGCAGCATTAAACAAGCTGTAGTTATGAGATTTTCGAAACAGCGATGTTTGCCTGCACACGAAACACAAATCACTAGATCATTGCTTTATGGCTATAATTTCGCTATTCGTCTAAAACCTCAAACCTATGACTTGTCTAAAGCCGGTGTTACAAGGTATTTGTACTAAAACAGCGATTAGTACCTTCATAAGGTAGAATCACCAATGAATTTTTTGGCAATCTTTTGGCAATCCCATCTCAAAATTTCGCCTGGTGTCTTTCTAAAACATTGAAACTACAGCTTGATTGAAGCTGTAGTTATGATGGTTAGAAAACACCGAAAATGTGCATCTCTTTGAATAAAACAGAATCAATCCATGGCTTTGAAACCAATAAATATGCAGTCATCTGAACAAACATATTGCACACAAACTTATAATTTAAACATTCTTCTAATTTACACTAATTCCCAAACAAGACCTGGTTTTGACGTCACTATATGAAAAGGCTTGGGAAAACATTGAGGCAAAAGAAGAAAATGCTGATGATCAGCATTTTCTTCTTCTGCTTCAACGTATTCAAGAAAGGGTGTGAACAAAGTTTCACTAGCCTTATGGCAATTTGTTAAAATCAAAAATCTATCTGTGATTTTCCAAAAACAACAATAATAACAAACACAAGAATATATTTAATGAAACATTCTTTCACTGACTAGTTTTTGTCAAAAAAAATTCCTTTTTAAAATTTGTCCCCAAAAAGCCCTAGTTTTGACACTGCTAATAGAATATGCTTTAGAAAGCATTGAGACAAAATAACTTGCAGATAACCAGCACTTCATCTTTACCCTTAACATTTTCTAAGAAACAGTCTCAGCTTATCTTCCTCTTTTCATATTATTTACTAGGGACTGTCAAAAATGTCTTGTTTTTGAAAGGGTTAACACATTACAAATCGGCAAAGTTTTATGCTGATTCAAAGTCAGATGCAGACGACAATGTCAAGTGAAAGAAATTTCAGATTTTTGTCCTATTTTCTAGAAAACCTTGTTGGAAATGAAGATATTGCTTGCCACAAGCAATTTCTTCATTTTCCTCAATGTTTTCAAAGCTTTTATTTCATGAGGCTCCAAAGAGCATCAATATCATAAAGGCTTTTCATACACGTAGTAATGGAAGACCAGTTATGAGTAAAATTTCACCATTTTATGAGTATTTCCCAGTATTTTATAAGTAAATTTTCACTATTTATGACTAAATTTTTCAACAATTATGAGTATTTTTTTCACCATTTATGAGTAAAATATTACCATTTATCAGTAAAATTTTGACATTCATTCGTAAAATTTCTCAATGACAATAATTATCAAAGATTATTATGCATTTTCAGTTGCGGATCCAGAAGGGGTTTGGGGGTTCAAACACCCCCCTCTATAACTGATTTTTTTCTTCATTTTTATGCAGAAATTCAGTCAAAATTGTGTAATAACAGGAAAACGAAACTCCCTATTTGTATATTCAACCCCCCTCAAAGAAATCCTCGATCCGCCACTGATTTTCTCTGTTTCATCTTTTAGATGCGAATTTAAAGTCAAGCCACATGATGTATGAGATAATGCATGCATAAACATATTGTTGAATGGTTATGCTAGAAAATGTTGTAACTTCAGCTTAACCCATTACCAAACGACAAATTTTTAGACTAGTCCAATTTCAAAGATGATGCAGACGACAATTTAAAGTGAAAGAATTTTTTCATTCTTTGGTATTTTTGAGTAGAAAATATTGTGGGAAATGAAGAAATTGCTTGTCACAAGAAATTTCTTCATTTTCCACAGTTTTCCAACGCCATTATCTTGTAGGGAGTCAAAAGGAGTCTATGTGTGGTAATGGGTTAATAAACTGTTGTTACATTTTCTAACAAAGCCAATTATACAGGCCGTTACGAAGCAATTTCAGCAATTTCATATTGGGTAGGCTAAAGCCCCTTTGTCTGAATATTGAGGGGGCTAAATTGGATTTTCACTATATCTTCAGTGTAAAGTATGGAAAAGTTGGCTTTTTTGGCCAATTTTGAGGTTGCTAAGCTCCCCCCTTTTCCTATGGGCCTGTTATATATCAATCAATCAATCAATCAAACATCATTTTATTTATTAATTCTAAGTCCTTCTAAAATTACCTTAACCCTTCTCAAAACAACAATTTATTTTACTGTTCCAATTTAAAAGTTGTTACTGATGACAAAATTAAAGTTAATGAAAACATATTTTGAAAGCTAGCACTTTCTTCTTTTCCCTGAATATTCTCTGTTCCCTGATGATCACAAATACCTTATAATTTCATTAACTAAACACTGTCGTCTGCATCAACTCTTAAATAGGACCTCTCTCAAACAAGGGTTGTTTAGGAAAGAGAAAAAAGTTAGATCTATTTGCTCATTATGCATGTTATTCTCTTACAATTACCAAAGTATTGAAAGAATATACATTAATAAATATCAAAAGGCATTACATGATATTATGCATATCTTTGCTTTTCAACAAAAGCCTTGTAACTGCAGCTTAAATCAAGCTGCAGAACTTACAAGATTTTTTGTTGAAAAGTGACGATATTCAAATCCCTTTGAATATGTATTGCCCTTTCTCTTTTACATCTACGTATATGGAGGTACTATTTAATTATTAATAAATAAATAATATTGGCAAGTAATATCGGTATTCATATGACAATTCATTACTTTTTGTTCGTTGTTTTCTATCATAAATTGAACAACAAATATTCTAAATATACAGTACATAAATCAAAGCTCTACATAAGAGGTCTTTTGTCTTTGTTATAATCCTTTCCTAAACCGCATAAATCTAGGGAGCCAACTTGGTAGCTGCTTGAGACAACAAAATGGATGTGACATAAAAATGAAATTTGTGTAGAATATAGCTAAGAACAATTGTGGCAAAGGGAGAAAATGCTAGTTATCAGCATTTTCTTCCTTTGTCTAAATGTGTTCCATGGCCTTTTCCATTAGAAACATCAAAATTAGGTCATGTTTGGGAAAGGCTTTATTCATTCCACACAAATCATTTCTTTAAATCCAATCCATATGATGCAGTACTCATTTGAATGATCTTAAATAACTACCCATTTATGGAGTATAGTCAATTAGAAATATATGAGCCAGGATCAGGAAAAACGTCCTTTAAGGCTTTTGAGCCCAACATAGGTCCAAATCAGCCTGTGCATATGCACAGTCTGATTAGGATCCACGCTGTCCTCCAATAGCTTCTTTGTGACCTGAAGTAACTTAAAGAGAGCAGCATGGATGCATATTGGACTGTATTTGACAACAGGCTGATCTTCACACTCAATTTTTAAAAATGTTGTAAGGGATGTTTTTCCAGATCCTGGCTTGATTATCTTTTGTTTTGAAAAACTTATTACTAGATCTGAAAACCCCCTCTCATTTACAGCTTTGATGACAAAATTTTTTTAAAAGATCACAATAGTGACAATATATATATGACATTTATCATGTGTACAATGAAACAAACACAATGCATTTCAAGGTTAACAAATAGATATACTTATAATTTGCTACTACGGCTTCAAATTATTTTGGGGAGAACCCCGACGCTTTGCTGGCTTCTGATAGGCTATATCCATAACACTATTTTTTTCTCTCAATCAGAACTTGGAAGAGACATGAAAGCCAAGATGTGTCTGTAGAAAAAATACTCAGTTTTTGTTTTTTCATTTCTTTCTTCTTTTTTTTGTTTGTGTAATATACTTCAAAAAATATTCATTTTTATATGTACCCACTTGTAACAGTTTTCGTATGTATATTTGTACACATATTTGTACACAACATAACAATAGATCTAAAAGTGACTAGAACTCTACCGGGTATAATTATATTCATAATACTTCCACTGTGTAAAACTCAGAGAACATTATTGGGAGACATTTAAATGATATATTTGGTAATAGTTTGAGGGCTCAGTACAAAACAATGATATAAATACATATTGTCGCTTTTCAATGAAAACCTTGTAACTGTAGCTTGTTTTCAGCTGCAGTTAAAAGGATTTCCTTGAAAATCAGTGATATAAATGTATATTTCACCATGGTAATGCACTAATTCTCAAATATCTTTGTATCACAAAATTTAATTTTTTAAATAAAATTTTTTTAAAATTTTGGCATGGCATCATTTTCTGATGATCAACATCAATGTGACTTAATTTAAGACCTAGAGCAAAACTATTGAAAATATACATAATACAAACTATAATAGAAACTTTATGCAGTAGATCTAATGGATAATCCTTCCCCAAGCAATGAAATTTACAGTTGGTGCATAAACAAAGATTTTGCAATGACAAAATTACTGTTAGGAAATTCATGATTATCTGAACATCAAAGCATGGAAAACATTCTGGAAAAAAGAGTGAATGCTTTTGACCAGTGTATTCCTCTTTTTCTTCAATGCTTTTCAAAGCTTTCCCTAAAAATATATGCCTACTATTTGTAGAAATAAAAAAAAGATTAAAAGCAAAAAAAAATAAAAAAAAAATGGCAGTCCTTAAACACTATAAAGCAAAGTGAAATGCAAATAACCCTTTCCCAAATAACAATAATTAGGGTGATCCACTTCAAAAGCGTCTACAGAAGACAAAATTGAAGTTATTACAAATGTTATTTGTGCATGATATAGCTAAGAAAATATTGAGGCAAATGGAGAAAATACTGGTTATCAGCATATTCTTCTTTTGCCTCAATGTTTTCCCAAGCCTTTTCTTAATATAATAGAGACGCCAAAACCCTCTCTTGTTTGGGAAAGGGATATAAGAGAACAAGTAAAACATTTTTAAGAAAATTAATACTCTACTCATAAATATAATCCAAGAATCTAAAAGCAAAAAATTGCACTAAATCTTTCAATATCCCTTTTTCAATCATAGCAGATTTAGACTGGTCGACTTTGGAATCTGGTGCAGATGAGAAAAATCGATTTGATAAAGAAAATTTAAGTTTTGCCAACAAAATAGCACAGAAAATATTAGACCTTGAGCCACCAATAACCCCTGCTCCCCCCCCAGAGGGAATTTTGAAGGGTATGATTTTCTGAAAGCTTATAACAAATGCTACAAGATGAGCGTTGTTTGCACTTTGGCCGTTGGGGCTTTTGGCTGTAACCCTTATCTAAAACCCTTAACCCTTTCAAATTTTTCATTTAAATATACAGACAATTATTTGGTCATATCTTGATTGAATTTTAATCTACATATGTCAAAATGGTATCAAATGAAAGCTTATGACTTGCTCTTCAATTTGTAGTTATTTTATGCAAATTAGCTCATTTGCATATGCATGAATATAAATGATTTTCCTTAAAATTGCTAATTTTTGATGAAAATTTGGTTAATACTTTCCGAATGAATGCGTTTCTGTCCAGGGGGAATTTTGTAAACATGGTTTATCTTAAAGTACATTTCATTAGAAACATTTTGAGCCTTGTTTGCACTCTGGCGGTTGGGGCTTTTCACCGTAACCCTTATCCAAACCCTTAACCCTACCAAATTGTTCATTTAAATTTTGAAAATGAATTTGGTCATATCTTGATTGAATATTGACACACAGGTGTCAGAATGGTATCAAATGAAAGCTTATGACTTGCTCTTTCATTTTCAGTTATGTTATGTAAATTAGCTCATTTGCATATTCATGAATATTAATGATTTTTCCTAAAATTGCGATTTTCGACAAAAAATGTGGTAAATATTTCTAAAACAGAGCATTTTTGTGCAAGGGAACTATGTAAACATAGTAGATCTTCAAGAAAATTATATAAGAAACATTTTGAGCGATGTTTGCACTTTGACCATTTGGGCTTTTGGCCAAATCCCTTATCTAAACCCTTAACCCTATAAAATTGTTCATTCATTTCAAAATGTTTTTGGTCATATTTTGGTTGAATATTGACCTACAGATGTTAGAATGGTATCAAATGAAAGCTTATGACTTGCTTAATAATGTGCTATAATTTTATGCAAATTTGTTCATTTGCATATTGTTGAATATTAATGACATTACTTAGAACTGTGACCTTTTTCCTGAATATTTGGTAAACACATTCAAAAACATTGTGTTTTTTCTCAGGGGGAATCATGTAAATATGGTTTAAATTAAAGAACAGTTTATAAGAAATATTTTGAGCAATGTTTGCACTCTGGCGATAGGGGCTTTTGGCGGTGACCCTTATCTAAACCCTTAACCCCATCAAATTGTTCATTCAAATTTTCAAAACGTTTTTGGTCATATCTTGTTTAAATATTGATCTACTGATATCAGAATGGTATCAAATTAAAGCTTATGGCTGGCTCTTCCATGTGCTATTATTTTTCATGCATATTAGTTCAGTTGCATTGCCATATATATTAATGATTTTTCTTAGAATTGTGATTTTTCAGCGAAAATGTGTTAAATACTATCAAAAACAAGGTGTTTCTGTTCAAAGGCATTATGCAAAAATAATTTATCTTAAAGAACATTACATGAATAAGACTTTAAGTAATGTTCACAGTGTGGCATTTGGGTCTTTTACCCAAACCCCTTATCTAAACCCTCAACCCTATCAAATTGTTTATTAAAATTTTCAAAACGTTTTTGGTCATATCTTGATTGAATATTGATCTACAAATGTCAAAATGGTATCAAATGAAAGCTAGTGAATTGCTCGTATATTTGCAATTACTTCATGTCGATTTGCTCATTTACATATTCATAAATACTATTGATTCTTAAATGTTTGGGACAAAAACACATTTATTGTGGAAAATCCATAAAATGTATTCCATTTGACAGTGCTATATGTTATAATAGTAATCATGTTATGTTATGTACATAGTATTGTCCACCAAAATTAACCCGGGACAACTTAAATTTCGTGCGCAAAGTCCGTTAGTTGAGCGTCTTAACAAAACATTGCCGAAGTGGGGTCATTAAATATGCAGATGTCCCGGGTTAATGTTGCTGGACTATAACCCTGTCATGTTTAGTAATTGATCTATGTCGGTTTCCATCATGATAAACTTGCCCAACTCCCACAGTTTCAGTAATTCCAAGATTGCCACCAAGTGCGATGTGAATCATTTTTGGTCAAATTGTTCTAGAACAGTGCAATAAGTAAGTGTCTTAATATGGAATTTCACATGCTGATCTAAACCTAGTAGCATAGTTGTAGCATTTAAATATCAGGAAAATATTGAACTGAAGATATCTATGGCCATCGAATGCTATCCTGGAAAACATATGTCATATTGAAAGAGATTGTATGTGTATTACAAGGGAACTATTTTCAATTTATTGTGAGGTGGTACTATGCTGAAAGCACATATAAGAAATATGTGTAGATAAGGAAGAATATGAATATACATTCAGCATGGGCTGTCGGTAGTATAGATCAGTTCACATCTGTTCTGATCTGATACAGACAAATAAATCCATCATAATAAATGCAATAATCTTTTGATCACAGCCAGTAATTGTCTGTACCCTAGCTACATACATCGAGTACATCTCTTGATTTTATGCATCTCATACATAGGCTTTACAAATGGCACCCCAAGCTTAATTTATCTGAATTGAAAATGCCTTAATAGAGCATAAAGGAATGGTAACATCAGTGTCCCTGATCTGTCAGCTACATATCAAATACACTTAAGGCCAACAAATTGACTTGTATATGAGGAAAACATAAGGAAGGACTCTCCAGATGGAGAAAAACCATGCTTTTTTCTCCATGTGAATGGCAAAAGTAAGGCCTTGATAATTGCTTAACAATGTTATTTTGCTATATGTATGCAATTTGTCTACAATCCAGGATCTCTGTTCAGCCATAAAACTTAATAAAATAATTGGAATGATTAATTTTATATGTGTATTAGAACAAAGTCCCCATTTTGTATCATTCTATGGCATATGATAAAATATTTATGTTTAAAGTCCTATTGTGGGTCAATTTTGGATTCATGTAGCAGTTTTACAAAGGATAACATTCTGTGAATTAAACTAAATATAAGCAAGAACACCAATACAATAAAAGAAATCAATTTAACTTATTTGCACTTAAAACAATAAAGATTAAAAAGATCAAATGGAAACTAAATACATACATTGAAAATAAGATTTATAGGAACAAAATATAATGGGCTGCACACTTTAAAATTACTGTTACTTCCAAACAAAACATCAAATAGATTTCAAACAAGGCTTAGATGTTGTTAAAAGAGTGAACATGGATATATTAAATGGTTGAAAACTCACGAGAAAGAAACAATCGGACCTTTTGGTACGTATTTAAAATAAACCTTGCAAAACAATCAACATTTTAGACAAATCATTAATATGCATGCTTATGCAAATGAGCTAATTTGCATAAAATACCTGCATATTAAAGAATAAGTCATTAGCTTTCATTTGATACCATTCTTGCATCAGTAGGTCGATATTCAATCAAGATATGACCAAGCATGTTTTGAAAATTTGAGTGAACAATTTTATAGGGTTAAGGGTTTGGATAAGGATTATGACCAAAGGCCCCAAGCACCGGAGTGCAAATATCTCTCAAAATGTTTCTAATAAAATGTTCTTTAAGATAAATCATGTTTACATGATTCCCCCAGAACAGAAACACAATGTTTTTGAAACTATTTACCAAATATTAGCAAAAAGGTCACAATTTTAAGTAAAATCATTAATATTCATGAATATGCAAATGAGCTAATTTGCATAAAATTTATAGCAAATTATTGAGCGAGTCAAAACCTTTCATTTGATACCATTATAACATCTATAAGTCAATATTCAACCAAGATATGACCAAAAACGTTTTTAAATGATTGAACAATTTATAGGGTTAAGGGTTTAGATAAGGGTTTTGGCCAAAAGCCCCAATGGTCAAAGTGCAAACATGGCTCAAAATGTCTCTTGTATAATTTTCTTTAAGATTTGCTATGTTTACATGATTCCCCTGCACAAAAATACCTCTTTTTGAAAGTATTTACCACATTTTTGTCGAAAATCGCAATTTTAGGAAAAATCATTAATATTCATGAATATGCAAATGAGCTAATTTGCATAACATAACTAAAAATGAAAGAGCAAGTCATTAGCTTTCATTTGATACCATTCTGACACCTGTGTGTAAATATTCAATCAAGATATGACCAAAGTCATTTTCAAAATTTAAATGAACAATTTAGTAGGGTTAAGGGTTTGGATAAGGGTTACGGCGAAAAGCCCCAACCGCCAGAGTGCAAACAAGGCTCAAAATGTTTCTAATAAAATATACTTTAAGATAAACCTTGTTTACAAAATTCCTCTGGGACAGAAATGTCTTCTTTTAGAAGTTATTTATCAAATTTTCGCCCAAAAATGCAAATTTTAAGGGAAATCATTAATATTCATGCATATGCAAATGAGCTAATTTGCATAAAATAACTACAAAATGAAGAGCAAGTCATAAGCTTTCATTTGATACCACTTTGACATCTGTAGGTCAATATTTGATGAAAATATGACCAAATAAGTAATGTATTTTTTTATGAAAAAAATGATAGGGTTAAGGGTTTTAGATAAGGGTTACAGCCAAAAGCCCCAACGGCCAGAGTGCAAACAACGCTCAAACTGTTTGTAAGATGATGTACTTTAAGAAAAAACATGTCTACAAAATTCCCTCTGGGGGGGGAGCAAACATGTTTCTAGCCCAGGGTCTATATTGACACAAAATGTGTAAATACTTGTTATCAGCACTTTCTTCTACTGCTTCAATCTTTTCCAATTATTTTCTTTAGATACATCAAAATCAGGGCCCTGTATTACTAAACAAAAACTTACAAATATTTGTTGTGTGAATTTGAATGTAAGCCTACTGATTGGCCCTAAATGCCCAATGGCATATTTCTCATACAATCAAATGTGTTTTTACATGATTTACGCAATAAAGTATGTAAGTTCTTTAGTAAAATGGAGTCCAGGTCTTGTTTGAGAAAGGGGTAAGAAATATTCTACAAATATACAATGTACACACAAGAATCTAAAAGCAACAAGATTGCACTAAAAGTGAATTACAATATGAATATAAAACATCAAATTTATGGCAAGAGGGCAAAATAATGTTTAGACTAGACCTAAGATTTTAAAATGTAGACTATGCTAAAAGTTACATGTATAAAAGCTTAACCCTTTCCCAAACAAGACCTGGTTTTGACGTTCCTAATAGAAAAGGCTTGGGAAAACATTGAAACAAAAGAAGAAACTGCTGATAACCAGCAGTTTCTCCTTTTGTCTCAATATTTTCTGTGCTATAATATACACAAAATATATCTTTAACAACATCCCTTTGTAGTCTACAGCAGCTTTTCAATTAAACAACCCGAAAATTTTGTTGTTTGGGAAAGAGTTAAGAGTTGGAAGTGAATGCAAGAACATTTCAACAATTGAAGCTCTGAAATAATTTGAATCTCTTATAAACAAGAAACGCATGGTAAATCTGAATTTTCAATTTTCAGAAATCAATTCCATGTTTAAAACAACAGATTTAACCCTTTCCCAAACAAGACCTGGTTTTGACGTCCCTAATAGAAAATATGTTAAAAAAAACATTGAGACAAAAGAAGAAACTGCTGATGACCAGCAGTTTCTCCTTTTGTCTCAATATTTTCTGTGCCATATTTCACATTAATTCTGTCTTAATCAACATCTATTTGTCGTCTTTAGCAGATTTGGAATTAGGACCACCCAAAGATTTTGATGTTTGGGAAAGGGTTAAATAAAGATTTAAAAGATTATTACAACAATCATCTTGAGTATTTGTGACCTGTTGCGCTAAAAGGGACCTTATTGGGTGTGTGAAAAATATCGACCCTAGCCTGTCTGCGCAGTCCACGCAGCCAGGGCCGACACTTTTCACTTGATGTAATTTTCTAAATCCGGAATGTTTTCCCTATCTATAATCTAACTATATGTTCATTTTTTGCGTACAAGATCTGGTTGACCTGTGCTGAGTCTGACAAGATTGTCAAAATTTTGATTTTTGGTATTGGGATAAGGGACTGTCAAAATTTTGATTTTTGGTATTGGGATAAGGACCCTTTTAGCGAGACGGGTCACATTTTCATTAATTTATATATTATGCTTACATGAAATATATTTCTTCTTTGTGGGTCAGTGCCCAGAAATCACCTTTCATGTGATTTGTGGAATATGAGAAATTTCTTTTTTCCCCATTTTGTGTTCATTCACAATTACCGTAATTATTCAAATAAACGCCCATATTCTAATAAACGCCCATCCCCCAAATCTAGGCTTAAAATCAGCTTATTTCAAGCACAATTTTAGTGAACAAGAGCTGTCCGAAGACAGCGCGCTCGACTTTCTAAGTTGCTTAGTATAAAGGGGGCATAACTCCAAATATAGTGGAGCCAGGGTTATGGGCCCTGGTAGTAAGGTAGAGGGTGTGACGGTGAATAAGTATTCCAAGTTTGGGTTGAATCCCTTTGATAGTATGGAAGTTATTGATGTTTGAAAAAACTTTAACCTTGGTTGTAACGCCGATGCCCGGGTGACAGTATAAGCTCTCATTTTCTTCGAAAAGTCGAGCTAAAAAGGGTGATTCTAATAAACGCTCATCCCCCCAATTCCAGATAAGAATATTTTTAAATGTAAGTCATGAACAAAAATCATTTCCAAAAGCAATTAAAATGAGGAAGTCCAGCCCTCAATCTGTTTGCAATGAAGGTATTTCATTGTAAAATCATATTGTGCAGTCTTTACAACAAAACTTTGCCAAATTAGAGTTACTGTCCATGAATTGACACTTGATTCACTAATTTTGACTAACAAAATTAGAATACCTCTAACAAACGCCCACCCCCTACTTTTCCATTGACCATGTTTCTAATAAAAGACCGGGTGTTTATTAGAATAATTACGGTGTCAGTTAATCAACAGATTTACTCTAAATAAACTGTGGCCTGCCACATATGAACAAATGCAGTAGTATTTGTAGATCAAAACAGGTAAAATATTCATGTAATGGTATTCAAGACAATACCTATATCACTGAATCATTCGATGTTTACAAATATGTATATATAATAACTTAATTCTATGAGTATATTGCTAAAAATGTGACAACTTTGAAATTGTTCATGTATCAAAATGGCCATACTATAAATCAAGAATGCAGTGTGTTATTAAAATAATAGATTATTATGTCACCTGTCATGCCAAAGGGGACCTTATTGGGAGTGTAAAAAGTATTCATATTTATATTTTTTTTTCATTTCTTTTTACAACATCCGATTGACATCTGCTATGTCTAACTTGTTTCTCTAAACTTGGTTTTACAGACTTCCCAGAATGTCCCTTTTAGCTTGACAAGTCACATAATTTTTATATGTATTGAACAAGACATATGTACTTCTACCCACTGCTTCTACCACAGACTGGGCCTTTCTTTTAACTCTTTCCCAAACAAGACCTGGTTTTGAAGCCCCTAAAGGAAATGCTTGGGAAAACATTGAGACAAAAGAAGAAACTGCTGATAACCAGCAGTTTCTCCTTTTGCCTCAATATTTTCTTGACTAAATCACACAAAATTCCAATCTTTATTAACCCTTTCCCAAACGGCAAAATTTTAGGGTGATCCACTTCAAAAACTGCCACAAATGACAAAATCGAAGTTACTTAGGACATAATCTGTGTAAATATGGTATAGAAAATATTGAGACAAAAGGAGAAACTGCTGGTTATCAGCAGTTTCTTCTTTTGTTTCAATGTTTTCCCAAACCATTTCTATTAGGGACGTCAAAACCAGGTCTTGTTTGGGAAAGGGTTAAAATTAACCCACTACTTCACAATCTGTCCATGTATATTCAATTTGACCGGCTCTTCTGGCATCTGTTCATATTCATCTCTCCACTCTGTCAGTAACGGGTTTGACTGTTTGTGTTTTGACCACTTGTGTAATGGAGACCTGACTCGAGATGATTCTAATGAGTATTTATTGATCTTTATTGATGACAATTATAAATCTCAAATGCCATAATTATCATTTATGGCCCTTTTTTTAAGACCCTGCTGATGAAAAACAATGCCGTAAGAAAGTAACACAACTGATAGTGACAACACATTTACCGACTATTTCATGATCTGTCCATGTATATTCAGCTTGACTGGATGTTCTGGCATCTGTTCATATTCATCTCTCCACTCTGTCAATAATGGGTTTGACTGTTTTGTGTTTTGACCACTAGTGTAGTGGAGACCAGACTCTTTCCAGTTGGCTGTTAAACCTTGGTGCCCTGAAAAATAAAAGGAAACTACCATTTTTTCCAAAAACCTTGTAACTACAGCTTCTTTAAGATGCTACGAGGTTTTTGAAGACTAGAAAGACCTGAAGGTCTTGAGTCGCTCCACAGGCCTGAATTTCTTTTAATATTAAATCCAAGTTTTGACTAGATTTTTGAATACTTGTGGTTCGTACAGCAAAAACAAAGTCAAAAGCAGCAATCATGTGGTCAATGCAAAAAGAAAGTAAATGATTGACTAATATTTTAGGGATGTAATAGAGTGATAATAAAATTGAAAACTAATTTTTCAAATCAAGGACACATAATTCAGTCTGTATATTTAAAATCAAATCGAAAATTAAACGCATGCAAGATCTTATGGTCACTATCATTCTGTTCAAATTTTGTCTATATTAGTCAATATTCGTGGCTTCAAGAGTGGAAAAAGTGTCGAAAACTGAAATTTTGTCAATTTCAAGGGCACATTACTCAGATTGTAACAGTGTGATCATGTTGAAAATTACACATAAGCAAGATCTTGTTGTCAACAAGATTCTTTCCAAGTATCATCTTGATTGGTTGACATTTGTGGTTGTTAGAGTGAAAACAAAGTCGAAAATGGCAATTTTGTCTAATTCAAGGGCACATAACTCATGATTTAAGATTTCGATCGAGCTGAAAATTACACACAGGCATCATATAATGCTTATATATATTCTGTCCAAGTTTTGTCTTGATTGGTCATTATTTGTAAATTTTAGAGTAAAAATAAAGTCAAAACCAGCAAAATAGAGCAGAAAATGGCAATTTTTGACAATTTCAAGGGCACATAACTCATGCTATAAATTTAAGATCAAGCTGAAAGTTTTACCAAGGCAAGATCTAATAGTCAGCATCATTCTGTCAAAGTTTTGTCTTGTTTAGTCAATATTTGTAGCTGCTAGAGTGAAAACAAAGTAAAATAAACAGCCGGAAATTGCAATTCTGTCAATTTCAAAGGCACATAACTCATGATGTAAAATTCAGATCAAGCTGAAAATTTTACCAAGGCAAGATCTTGTAGTCAGGATTACTCTGTCAAGGTTTTGTCTTGATTGTTCAATATTTGTAGATTTTAGAAGAAACTAAAGTCAAAACCTGCTATTTTTGACATTCAAGGGCAGATAACTCGGGTTATTCTGATTCAATCCATTTTCGTTGAAGGAATCTGAGAGAGGGTCACCCAAGGACCATTCCTGTGAAGTTTGGTTGAAATCCATCCAGTAGTTTTCGAGAAGAAGATTTTTAAAGAAAAAGTTTACGGACGGACAGACGGACGGATGGACGCACGCACGCACGACGGACACGCCGCCATGACAATAGCCCGCTGGCCTAAAAGGCCAGTAGAGGTAAAAATGATGCAGATGACAATTTTGACAATCTTTGAATTTGGAGTTAGAAAACATTGTGGTTGGTGAAGAAATTGCTTCAATTCAATGCAATTTCTTCATTTTCTACAATGTTTTCCAAAGCATTTAGCCTTACTTCCCAATCCTTTTCTATAAGGTCCTGCTTGGGGAAGGGTTATAAAGAAAAACATGTTTCTTCTGAAGGCCATGAAAATTACACTGGTCAAAACTAAAGGCCAAAGCTGACACCTGCAGAAGATGGCAGTAGTTGTATTATATAACATTATGTAAGATTTCTCCCCCCAATTGCTGGTATTTGGTGTGATTCCCAGTAGAGGGAATTTACAATTATAACCCTTTAATCAGTTCAGTTCTTTTTTTACACTTCATGTGTGTCTTAAATCCAACTCCAAACAAGATGAAGACCATTATAGATGAATCAAATAAATTAAATAAATTTTTGAAATGGTTTTGACGTCAACATTGAAACACTTTATGAAAACATTGAAAGAAAAGAAAAAAAAGTTAAGCAAATTCTCCTTTCCACTTAATACTTTCAACATAATTACACTCAGAATCTGTTATTTTGACATCAGTCATTTTGTTAACAGCTCCAACTTAATTGAATCTATAATTTTGAGGCTGATCTATTTATTATTTTTCATGCAACTTACCAATTTCGATATCTATTGAGCTTTTTGTTACTGATAACAGTTTTACTTTATAATTTTGAACAATAAAGCTCTTTCCCAAACAAGGCCAGCTTTTGATGTCCATAAAACATTGAGACAAAAAAAAAAAATGCTGATAACCAGTATTTAGAGGAATCAGCGCAAAACTATTGTACCTACACATTTTTCAGAAATTTAAAATTTTGTATTTTCTGAATCTTTAGGGAGGAATACATCATGCGTTCTAATATTGGGATTTGAATCTGTATAATTAAAAAGATATTCAAAATTCAAAGAGTATTTAATCTCTTTAACTTTACCCATTACGCAACAAAAAAAGGCTTGTCCAACTTGAAAGAAGTTGCAGACGACAATTTCAATGTAATTAGATATAAAAATTTCACAACTTTTTGGGTAGAAAACATCGTGGGAAATGAAGAAATCGCTTGTCACAAGCAATTTCTTCAATTTCCACGATGTTTTCCAAAGATCTTTATCTTGTTAGGAGTCAAAAAGGTCTTGTTTGGGAAAGGGCTAACTAGTGCTGTGAGGTAATGGGTTAAGTTCCCTTACTTTAACCCTTTCCCAAACAAGACCTGCTTTTGACGTTCCTGATAGAGTAGGCTTAAAAGAACATTGAGGCAACAGGAGACAAGAGCCGTCACAGACGGATTATGCTCCCCGAATAAGTGTTTGTCACAAAATAAAAACTATCATACATTAAGCCCCCTTTTCCCATGACAGCTTTTTTGTACACACATTATTTATAAAATATGGTCTAGAACATCCTATTTATTACATGAGCACAAAATTTCATTAAATTCTGCCCATTAGATGAAGAGAAATAAGAGAAAAACTAATTTTTACACTAAGGCCCCTTTTTCCATGACGCAGCCTTAAATTTACAAACGGAGAAAAAGGTCTCTAGGTATTGACCCAGGGAGTTCACATGTGAAGTTTCATTGAATTTGGTCTAAGGGTTGCTGAGATATGGCTGTGGACGGACGGACGGACGGACGGACACACGGACACACGGACGGACGGACGGACGGACGTACGGACGGACAGCGTGGCGACTATATGCTCCCCCGAAATTTTTTCGGGGAGCATAAAAATGCTGATGATCAGCAGTTTGTCCTTTGACCTCAATATTTTCTTGATGATATCATAAACAAATCCAGTCTTCAAATTCAATTTGTCTTCAGGAGCAGCGTTTTGAATCTAATTTTTTGCCATTTAGAAAATTGTTGAGAAAGTTTTTTGTTTTTTCCCTCTCCTATAAAATTTTAGAAAATGTAGTTACAATAGTTTTGCACTACGCTCTCGAATATCTTTTTTTGCTTAAAAAATTTCTGTGCTTTTTGATACATAAGTTTTATGTGTGCAGCTTTCTTATTGTGTACCACCTTAAAAAAATTGTGTGGCTTAACCCTTTCCAAAACAAGACCTGTCTTTGACGTTCTTAAAAGATTAGGTTTTGGAAAACATTAAGGTAAAAGGAGAAAGTGCTGATAATCAGCACTTTTTCTTTTTGCCTCATTTTTTTAGATATTTTGTACACAATTCATTTTTTTAGCAACATACCTTTTGTCTTTAGCAACAGCTTTCAAACTGACCCATCATAAAATTTCTCTGTTTGGGAAAGGGTCAAGTAAATTGTACAATGTAGATGAGAAAACATTGAGTAAAAGGGAGAAAATGCTGATTATCAGCAATTTCTTCTTTTGACTCAAATTTATCAAAGTGTTTTCTAAAGGGGGCATCAAAACTAGGTCTTTGGGAAAGAGTTAAAAGTATGACTGTGAAGAAACCACACTGTGCATGCAAAGAAGAAAAGTATAGAATCTATCAACTTACAACAACACAGCTTAATCATCCATAAAATCTTTCAATGAACAATCAAACACTTTTCACAAAGATGTGTTCATGTCCCATGTGTGTTTTTTATTTCATCTATAGCTATTTCAACTTATATCACATTTGCTTAATATTGACACAAATATCTTCAAACAAAACAAATATTGCCTGCACTGTGACCAACAACCTTTAGAGACTATCTCTCCCTTCCAAGTACACCACTAACTAGTGACCCGGCCTCACTAACCAAGAGTGACCCTCACTAACCTTTAACCTTTTCACCCATTTCACACTTTACTCATTTTTTAGCATTAGCTTCATATCATTATCCATATAAATGAGCACATAACTCAGGAAGTAAAATTAGGATCAAGCTGAAATATACACACTATCAAGATCTAACAGTCACCAACATTCTGCACAAGTTTTGTCATCATTTGTCAATAGTCAAAGTTGTTAGGGTGAAAATGTCATTTTTGACATGCAAGGGCAGATAACTCCAAACTTTCTGGTTCAATCAAAATCAATTGAAGGAATCTGAAAGAGAGTCACCTTAGGATCATTCCTGTGAAGTTTGGTTGAAATCCATCCAGTACTTTCTGAGAAGAAGATTTTTAAAGAAAAAAGTTGACGACCGGACGCACGCACGCACGCACGCACGCACGCACGCACGACGGACACAGCGCCATGACAATAGCTCGCTGGCCTGAAAGGCCAGTGGAGCTAAAAAAACAAAATGCCCCCGAAATGGCCATTTTCCTAAAATGTTAAGTTCTCGTGTAAAAGGTTGATAAGGGTTAAAATATGACCTTGAGAAAGGTCATATTGCATGGAACAGGTAGAAATCAATGAAAGAAAGTTGCATAACAAATTGAGATTTGTATGTCACATACTTTTGGAGAAAAGGCACATGTTAAGTTTTCGGACAGACAGACAGGCGTACAGACGGACAGACAGACGGACATGAGTAAAACAATATGCCCCCGATCTCTCGATAGGGGGGCATAATAAAGGAAATTGTCATTTTTTTTCAAAAGCCTTGTAACTACAGCTTCATTAAAGCTGTAGTTACAAGATTTTTGAAGAAAAACAAGATATGCTAAATTTCTGAAAATGGACCTTGACATTTGGCCTTGGTACATAATTAATCCTTTCCCAAACGACAAAATTTTGGAATTGCCCAATTTGAAAGGAGTTGCAGATGACAAAACAAATTATATCAAAAGGAGAAAATATGTATGATAAAGCAAAGAAGATATTGAGGCAAAAGGAGAAAATGCTGATTATCAGCATTTTCTTCTTTTGCTTCGATGTTCTCTAAAGCTCTTTCTTATAGGGACGTAAAAACTCGGTCTTGTTTGGGAAAGAATTAACAAGGACAATTGTTGATTAGATATAGTTAAGAACATTTTATCCATTACATAACATTCCAATTTCATTTCTTTTAAGTATATATGTCTTGATGCAAAGATTACTTTTTCTTATGCGTAGAAATGCTATCTGTTTTTGAAGTTGAAAGTTGTTATTCATAATTAAGCGAAAAATACACCTTTAAAGTTGAGACAGAATTGACAAATCCCATATAAATCTGAACTGTTGTCTAAAACTATTTGCTCGCACAAATTCAGTTTAGAGGCGCCAACCCTGTCGCCGGTATTTATCTAACTGAAGAAAGGTAGTGCATTGAATTTTGATAGTCCCTACATTAGTACAGATCACTTTACAACTTTGTTAAACATTTCAAGAAAATCGAGAGACCCGTTTCTTCAAAATATAAAAAAATAGGTCGTATTTTTAAATTTCCGTTATGTCGCCAGACGCAGTAGAGTAAATAAATGTGGTACTTTCTCACAAATAGATACATCTTATCCACTGTATATGCATTTAAAAACATCCGTCAATGAACCTAGTTTTTGAAAAGTACCTCTTTTGTTATTTGTCCACCATAGAAACAAAAATAATTAAGGTCAAGTAAGTGTCGCCAAAGTTCCAAAGATTGAAGAAATGTCCGTTACCTTAATTTGACACTTGGTTTAAACACAGTTTTTCTGATAGATTTCGTCGTCATTTTCCTTACAATTTGATTAATATAATTAATTTTTGAGAATGACATAAACCAGGTTGATATTTTACGAAATAAAATTGCTAAATGCTGTAATAGAGAGGTACCCCTCATGAAAAGTAAAAACATGAAATTTCCGTTATACTAAACTAAGTGCTCTTTTGGCAATATGGTATGATAATTTATAGATTAAAGTGTTAATGCAATCAGAGAAATGGTATACTGCTAAAGTATTTGTACATAATGGCAATATGATAGAAAACACAGGACAAAATGTGATAAATTTGAAATTTCCGATACCAAATTTTGATACCATTTTTGAAATTTCCGATACCAAAATCAAATTTAATTGAAAACAGGTGCGTAATTTGGTGCTAATGATCTATAACGTAGTGTATTATGATCATATCATTGAACTAACTATATAATACTGTAAACACAGTACAGTGTTCATGTTTGGAAGACATATTTCATATTTAAAGTAGGAAAGGTATTTGAATTTTCACATGGTATTTCGGCAATGTTTATCACTATGCACTTACCTCTACAACTGACAAATATCTGTAAAATACACATGTCTTACGAATTTTGGTGTATTCCAGATAAATTTGCGAGAGCTAATCATGAAAAGTCTGTTTTCAATGAGTAAATTTTCCGTTACCTATAGGTAACGGAAATTTAATAAGGTAAATGCAGCTGTACATGTCTCAAAACATGGCAAAAGTGTAAATACTCGGTACCGGATTTTACCAATTTGTAGTTGCTATGTTTCTAAGTCGTCTTTGATATTGTTTTCTCATAATGATGTGCTTGTTGTTACAGAAAATGTACGGTGGTATTTTAAAGTTAATGTAACTAAAATATTTCATTGCATATTACAAGTTCAATATAGTTCGAGATTCTCACGCATTGATACTTCTCTTTTATCACAAAAGATGATACTTATTCTATCCACATGTTTGGAGGACAGAACAAAAGACATAAGTATACATACAACGGAAATTTCAAGTTGGTAACGGAAATTTGATTTGTTTCAGTTTAAAATTCTGTAGAGATGGACACGTCAGAAGCTGAAATCTAAACGGCATATCGTTAACTAGATTATTGGCATTGATTAACAACTCGAAGCAGTTTGTCTTTCCCTCTAATGAAATTCATATTCTAATTTAAAAGATACCCGATATTCTTAAAAAAGCGATTGAAACTACCCATTTTCGATGCTCAACAAATCCGATGGAAAGATCATTTTGCATCCAAAAATGTCGAAATATGTAACGTCAGATATACTTGTTTTCAGATATCAACATGGGAAACGAATATGATGACATGAATTTTTCGACCATTTCAGACCCTACTGGCGCCTCTAAACTGAATTTGGGCGTGCTGAAATTTAGCACAAAAATATATATTTCTTGTAAACAGTTCAATATAATGGCTTGAAATTTTGAGAATTTTCATATGAAAATTTGCTCTTTCTGTAGTTTCAGATAAAAATTAAAGTAAAATTTAAGAAAAAAATTGATGTGAAATGTCACTGTAATGCTTTATTAGTTCAATAATGCTTTATTTTTCTTTTCTATTAGAGACATCAAAACCAGGTCTTGTTTGGTACAGGGACAGGTTGACCCTTTTCCAAACAAGACCCGGTTTTGATGTCCCTAATAGAAAAGGCTTGGGAAAACATTGAAACAAAAGATAACCAGCAGTTTCTCCTTTTGTCTCAATATTTCCAATGCCATATTTTACACAAATTATATCTTTAATAACATCTATTTTGTCATCTCATGATCTGTGGCAGTTTTTGAGGTGGATCACCCTTAATTTGTGTCATTTGGGAAAGGGTTAAGCATATATCGAGAGAATTGACAAATAAGAAATCTAAATACCTTTAAAGTTTGGATACAGAGTAAACTCGTTATTCTTCCAAGCGAAGTAGATATGCCATAGTGTCCACATTCCATATTGTTTTCCTGAAACCTCAAAAGTCTTGTACCACTGCGTTGCCACATTTCCAGGTACATATGGCTTGAAATTTTTGTCGTTGTAAACACCTTTGAACCAATTTAAAAACTTTATCCAATTCTTTGTACTTGGAGAAAAGCCCCAAGAACCTATAACAGGATAGATGAAAATGTGATTTTCATATGGAGCCTGGAGAAATCCTTGATCGCCTGCATGCTTTATTGAGATCCCTTGTAGTGAGTAGCCATTTATATGAGCGTAGCTGTCATATTTGTTATGGACAAGTTTCAAGTATTTGTAGAATAATGGAGACACAATGCAGTCATCTTCCAGAATCACTGCAATCTCGGAACTATTTTCCACGGGTTTCCATGTGAACAACCATTGTCCAAATATACCAACATGCGCTGCTTGAGGATGAACGGAAAAATCCCCATGCTTAAACTTGAACTCCTGGCTGGTAAGCAAAACCTTTTCATTTATAGCTCCAGTCTTTGATCTATCAATCCAGACTTCCAACTTGATTTTATCATTTAGGTAATCTGCTTCATTTATAGACTTTAACAACCTTAACAATGAATCTGCCCTATTATAAACAATGGCAATTATTCGCAAATCATACTGCTTTGGCACATTTTCGTCAACAATGAAAGTGGTATCTAAAAGCACAGGGCTTTCCTTGGCATCCACAACAAGTTTCTTTCCATTTTGATGGATAAGACTGAGTAGTTCATCATGTTGTTTCGGGTAGAAACTCCATGTGATATAGCTTATAAATAATACTGATAGTAAAAATCCTGCCCACTTTAACGACTTTTGACAGTGTCGTGTGAATTTCATTCTATCCATCTGGTGGTGTTATACTGATTCTGTGAAGATGTTATCGAAATTTATTTCAACTTCAGATTAAGTATCTGATCTATAATAGGCTTTATCCTTCAGTGTTCAATCATCATCCTTGCCTTTCTAAATGGGTGACCAAGCATTTTCGCAAAATTGCAAAGATGTAAGATGAGGCATGTCTAGATGTTATACCTCTTCATAAGTTAAGTGTCCCTTTGATAATGTCCTGGCAAAAAAACTGAAATAAGAAAGAAAGAAAGAAAATAATTGACATTAATTTTGTTCTCAGTAAATACTGTAAAACATAGGCCTATAAGATATAGAGAATTTGATTAACCTTTTACCAAACAAGATTTTTTAAAACATTTCCAATGGAGAAGGCATTTGAAAGCTTTAGGGAAACGAAGAAAATGTCCTTGACCAGCATTTTCCATCTTTTGATGAATTCAATTTTATAAATATTTTTCAACAAGAGGACCATGATGGTCCTAAATCGCTCACCTGAATCAAGATGACAAGAGTGATAATGGCAATTTTGTCAAATTCAAAGGCATGAAACTTATAAGGATTTTCTGTTTGGAAACAATTAAGAAATAATTTTGTTCCAATCGATCCTGTAAGGTTGGGTATGAAATAGCACAATTGTTGAGTTAGTTAAATTTCAACAATTATTTCATGATTTCGCAATATACAACATAGGGCTAATTTTCAAAGCATACTGATCTGTTAGAGAATGATCATTTATGATAGGCTCAATTAACAAGATTTTGTCTGTGATTGATAGAATTTAGTGAAAGATTACCATCTGATAAGCTAAAGCTAATCCCTTATTTGTTTACATAAGATAAACATGGGGCCAGCCTGAGAGCAACAGATAAGGGAAATAGAAAATTGGCCCAATGGTTTATTTTTAAAGAATTTTCTTATGATTTCTCTAAGTCTGATAAGCCCTTCCTCCCTGCCATGCCCACATTTGTTGACCAATGGAAAAATTTGTGAACACATTTTGAAAAGAGTAACTCAAGGAACATTCCAGTAAAGTCTGGTTCAATTGGGAACAATGGTTGATTTTTTAAGAATTTTCTTATGATTTCTTTAAGTCCGATAAGCCCCTTCCTCCCTGCCACACCCACATTTTTTGACGAATCAAAAATCTGCGAAAAAGTTTTGAGAAGGGTCACTCAAGGAACCTTCCAGCAAAGTCTGCTTCAATTGGGCACAATGGTTGATTTTTAAAGAATTTTCTTATGATTTCTCTAAGTCTAATAAACCCCTTTCTCCCTGCCACAGTCAAAGTTTTTTACAAATGAAAAAACCTGTGAACAAATTTTGAAAAGAGAGACTCAAAGAACATTCCTGCAAAGTCTGCTTAAAATTGGCCCATTGGTTGATTTTTAAAGAATTTTCTTATGATTTCTCCAAGTCTGATAAGCCCCTTTCTCCCTGCCAAGGCCACAATTTTTTACAAATAAAAAGATTTGTGGTCAAATTTTGAAAAGAATGACTCAAGGCACATTCCTGCAAGGTCTGGTTCAAATTGGCCCAATGGTTGATTTTTAAAGAATTTTCTTATGATTTCTCTAAGTCTAATAAGCCCCTTTATCCCTGCCACGGCCATGTTTTTTTTTCAAATGTAAAATTTCTGAACAAATTTTGAAAAGAATGACTTAAGGCACATTCCTGCCAAGTATGGTTCAAATTGGCCCAATGGTTGATTTTTAAAGAATTTTCTTCTGATTTCTCCAAGTCTAATAAGCCCCTTTCTCCCTGCCACGGCCACATTTTTTGACAAATATAAAAATTTGTGAACAAATTTTGAAAAGAGTGACTCAAGGAATATTCCTGCCGAGTTTGGTTCAATTGGGCCCAATGGTTGATTTTTAAAGAATTTTCTTATGATTTCTAGTCTGATAAGCCCCTTTCGGCCTGCCACGCCCACATTTTTTGACAAATTAAAAATTCACGAACAAGTTTTGAAAAGTATCACACAAGGAACATTCCTGCCAAGTTTGGTCAAAATTGGTCCAATGGTTTAGGAGGAGAAGATGTTGAAAGAAATTGTGAACGGACGGACGGACAGATGGACGGACGGACGGACGGACAGACGACGGACAAAAAGCGACCACAATAGCTCACCTTGAGCACTTCATGCTCAGGTGAGCTAAATATATATAGGTCAATATTAATAAACATCTTATGAAAACTATACCATGATCCAACTTGGTTGCAATATTGTTGGTATTTACGGCTCTGTGATTCCAGAAAAATAAAATTTGTCTTCTGCTGTCCACAACACCTTGGAATTGAGAAATACTCTAATAAACTTTTGTTTCGGAAAGAAAATTAGATATAACTTATTACTAATTATCATTCAATTCCATTTTAACTAGTAAACTCTAGGATTTCAGGTAATTTCGGTAAAATGCAATTTCGGTAAAATGAATCTATATAGTAACAAGAGGGCCAAGATGGCCCTGTATCGCTCCACTGGCTTTAAGACATTTAGACTACGAACTTCTTCAAGGAATACAATAGAGGTCTATCCAAAGAAGATTCATGCTACACCAGAATGAAATCCAATAAGTAATTAAGGAGCAGAAATGTTTTTAAAATTTTGTTAAAATTACACTGTTTCATATAGCGAAAAATAAGCCTAGCCTTCAGCGGCCAAGCTTTTCATCCATTCGTGAAGGAATTTGGGAGAGATTCATGCAAGGAAGATTCCTGTGAAGTTTGGTTAAAATTAGTCCCGTAGTTTTGGAGAAGAAGATTGTTTAACAATTATTCGAAAATTTAATTTAATTAAATTTATTAAAATTTAAGTTCTGCACGGATTTTTTTTTTAAGGAATTTAAAGGAGATTCATGCAAGGAAGATTCGTGTGAAGTTTGGTTAAAATTGGTCCAATAGTTTTGAAAAAGAAATTTTTTCAAAAAATTAATCTAATTTAATTAATCAAAATTTAAGTTTTACACAGAATTTATTTTTTTGAAGGAATTAAGAAGAGATTCATGCAAGGAACATTTCTGTAAAGTTTGGTTGAAATTGATTCAGTAGTTTTGGAGAAGAAGAATCTTTAAAGATTTTCCGAAAATTGAAATCAATTAAATTAATTAAAATTCAAGTTCTGCGCAGATTTTAATCTTTTGAAGGAATTTGGTAGAGATTCATGCAAGGAAGATTTCTGTGAAGTTTGGTTGAAATTGGTCCAGTAGTTTTGGAGAAGAAGAATTTTGAAAGATTTTTCGAAAATTTAATTCAATTAAATTAATTAAAATTCAAGTTATACACAGAATTTATCTTTTTGGAGAAATTAAGAAGAGATTCAAACAAGGAAGATTTCTGTGAAGTTTGGTTGAAATTGGTCCAGTTGTTTTGGAGAAGAATTTTTTTAAAGATTTTTCGAAAATTGAAATCAATTAAATTAATTAAAATTCAAGTTCTGCGCGGATTTTATTCTTTTGAAGAAATTTGGTAGAGATTCATGCAAGGAAGATTTCTGTGAAGTTTGGTTGAAATTGGTCCAGTAGTTTTGGAGAAGAAGAATTTTTAAAGATTTTTCGAAAATTTAAATCAATTAAATTAATTAAAATTCAAGTTCAGCACCGATTTTATTCTTTTGAAGGAATTTGGTAGAGATTCATGCAAGGAAGATTTCTGTGAAATTTGGTTGAAATTGGTTCAGTAGTTTTGGAGAAGAAGAATTTTTAAAGATTTTTCAACTAGAAAGACCTGAAGGTCTTGAGTCGCTCCACAGGCCTGAGCTTCATTTAATATTTAATCCAAATTTTGATTAGAATGTTCAATACCTGTGGTTCTTAGAGCAAGAAGAATGTAAAACTAAATGTTTGCTACTTGGGAAAGGGTTGAAGGAAATTCCAGCTTAGGTCCATATCAACAATGAATATTTTCCTTCTTCCAAACAGATCTAAATTTGTTTATCAATTACTCCTTAATATCCTACGTTTCTAACCAGATAATTGCCATTTCGGAAAGGGTTAAATGAAATGGGAGATAATTCCAGTTTAGGATGATACTATTAATGATTTGGTTTTATTGGGGTTTTATGCTGTTTTCTACTTCTATGGCGATACTAGTAATGAAAATCTTCCTTGTGCCACATAGATCTAAATTTACTTATGAACTGTAGATCTTCCTAAATATACCATATTACTAATAA
Source organism: Fragum sueziense (assembly GCA_963680895.1). Classification (NCBI taxonomy): domain Eukaryota; kingdom Metazoa; phylum Mollusca; class Bivalvia; order Cardiida; family Cardiidae; genus Fragum; species Fragum sueziense. Next base: position 41,443,502 of record OY804597.1, read on the forward strand.
ATGTTTTGCCATTTGGGAAAGGGTGAAATTCCATTCTGCACTTCCAAATACACCCCTTAATAACCTCTAAGCAGAGCTCCAGATAAGAGGGAGTGATGGCTTTTCAAACTACAATTTACAATTCTGTTATTGTTCATCAAACTCTATGTTGTGGGTACTCATTTGTATCGTCTCGTCGAGACGATTCAAATGAGTACCCACAACATAAGAGTTTGGAATTGAAATAATGAAGTTATAATGTCTGGCCCCACTTATCTGAAGCCCTGTCTAAGAGATAATTATATACTGCAATCAGTAACTCTCACTAACCATAAACCTGTAACCCTTTCACCCATTTCACACTTTACTCATTTTAAACATTAGCTTCATATCATTATCCCTATAAATGAGCACATAACTCAAAAAGTAAAATTCTGATTAAGCTGAAATATACACACAATCAAGATCTAACAGCCACCAACATTCTGCACAAGTTTTGTCATCATTTGTCAATATTCCAAGTTGTTACGGTAAAAATGTCATTTTTGACATGCAAGGGCAGATAACTCCAAACTTTCTGGTTCAATCAGAACTATTTGAAGGAATCTGAAAGAGGGTCACCTAAGAATCATTCCTGTGAAGTTTGGTTGAAATCCATCCAGTACTTTATGAGAAGAAGATTTTTAAAGAAAAAAGTTGACGACCGGACGCACACACGCACGCACGCACGACGGACACAGCGCCATGACAATAGCTCGCTGGCCTGAAAGGCCAGTGGAGCTAAAAATTAATTCAATTAAATTAATCAAAATTCAAGTTCTGCACAGATTTTATTCTTTTGAAGGAATTTGGTAGAGATTCATGCAAGGATGTTTCGTGTGAAGTTTGGTTGAAATTGGTCCAGTAGTTTTGGAGAAGAAGATGTTTGAAAATTGTTTACGCACGCACGGACGGACGGACGGACGCACGGACGCACGACGGACACAGGGCCATGACATAAGCCCCGCTGGCCTTCGGCCAGTGGAGCTAATAAAATTGATACTTCGGTAAAAAGGTAATTATAGTGTAAATATCACCTTGCTGGAGGGGTTTATAGATTAATTCAGATGTTTGATAAAGTATATTTATTTTTATCTATTGAATTATCTTATTTATATATTCATTAAAAAATATGCTTATCTCTAGAGTTGTGATCAAAATAGAAAATAAATTTATTCTATTAAAATACGAATAGATCTGTTATATGCGACAAAGTATTGCACCAATCTGGTAAGTAATTTGACTGATTTCTCACCTCGACAAACAATTCTAAATCATACTCATCTATTTTAGACATCAAGGACATATCTTTCTTTTCTCTGAGAAAACAAGTTTATATCTCATCACATTGCGAAAACAGTCTAATTTTAAAAAAAAATTAACCAATTTAATTCTGTATCGTGAATACTAAATATTGAGGTGTTTTTTCTTTTGAATTTCAGATGCTTGGTAGGCGATCAGGGAAGTTTTCCAAAATACAGAATCGCTTTTTTCATCTTTTAGGCTGTCATTGCCGACTCAACAGCAGAGCAGGTCACCCCAACCTTGGTCTCTACAAACTAATCCTACTCCTTCACGAAGAGTCACAGACCGTGGACCTTCAGATTCGTCTGGTTTCGGAAAATTTATTGTCCAAGATTAGACGGAGGAGATTCCAGAAGGTCTATGGAAAATTAGAAGATCGTGGGACGGCTATGAAGAAGATGAGATAACAACATCACTCCTGCGCCTGATCGCCAACATCATCGGCCTGGCCCCACTTACTGCATACTCAACTCAATTTTATTCAGCATAAAATTTTAAAAATTCATAGTTGATTGCATATAAGATAAACAAATACAACACATGCATGAAGAAAACATGAAAAACAATTGAATATGTCTAAGTTTTCAAGAGAAGATATATAGCAAAAGATCTACTTAATGTATTAGAAAAAAGCCTATAGATAACATTTAGATTAATCATCAAAGGGCACAGTTATGTTTCTTTTCAAGCCTTAAGCAGTAAATATGAATTTAGATAATTTAAAAGTTGTAATTGGTGATTTTGTCGACATAAACGTTACGAATTTTTGCATAGATGGCCATTTACAGAAATAAGGTTTGAAGTGCTGTAAATTCTTCATTCTTGATTTTTAGGGCAAACTAAAAGAAAATGATATTCACTCTTGATCACGTTCATGTTACATTTTCTGCAAATTCCTTGTTCTCTAGGAACGTTTGAGTGTCTGCCTGTTTCAATTAAAAGGTTGTGTGATGAAAGCCGAAACTGGGTCAATGATTTTCTGTAAGTCTTATTATCAATTTGTTCTAGATAAGGTTCAAGTTCGAAATCGTTTTGTATTTATTATCAGTGCTCCAGCTAGGTTCTTAAAGTGACATTTCAGAATTTTTTGTCATAAATTATACTTTTATTTTTATCTGAAAGAGCATATTTCCTTATGAAAATTCTGAAGATTTCAAGCCAAAATATTGCGCCGTTTACGAGAAATTCATGTTTTTGTGTTAAAATTGAACAAATTGTTGTGGACAACAGTTCGGATTTATATGCAATTTATCGATTATGTCTCAACTTTAAATGCGTGTTTCTCGCTTATTGGCAACAACTTAAAAAAGCTAATAGTATTTATACTCATTAGAATAACCAATCTTGGCGTCAAGACATACTTTAAAAAATTGAAATTGGAATGAAATGTCCCTTTAAAAGGGCAGGGTGCTAAGTGCCCTGAAAGGGCACTTCGAGTCGCGAAGCGACGAGAAGGGGGAGGGAGTGGGAGGGGGCATCCCCCTCCCACCAGGGGGGTTTGGGGGGTCCCCCCCAAGAAAATTTTGAATTCTAGGGGCTTAAAGATGGGCTCTGGTGGGTTTTAAATAGGATTTTGGTATTTAAAAAGGGAGATTATTGCAACCCCTCCATATCTCTCATTAGACAAGTGGCACCTATAAGTATTCTTTTACGTCTGTTCATTTAGGGCCACCAGGGGGGGGATCTCTCCCTAAAAAATTCATTTCTGGGCAAGTTTAAAAAAAATGTGACCATTCACTTTTTACATGCCACGGCTCTTACAGAGAAACATATTCAACCCAATCAAAGCTTAAAAGATGTGATATTGTGTCTATATACTGGGTGCCAAGTTTAAAGAAAATCGCTTCACAAATAAAAAAGATATGTCATTAAAACATGTCAAAAATGTCAGGAGTGAAACGTTTTTGTGTGACACTTAACACCTGTACCAAATTTCTAAGCTATGGTAAATAAAAGACAGTGACAGGATACTACAATAAGCACTTGTAATTCATAAAACAACATGTGCACCATCATCTTAACCCTTTCCCAAACGACAGAATTTTCGGGTGATCCACTTCAAAAACTGCCAAAAAGGACAAACCGGATGTTATTAAAGAAAGGATTTGTGTAAAATATGGCACGGAAAATATTGAGACAAAAGGAGAAACTGCTGGTTATCAGCAGTTTCTTCTTTTGTTTCAATGTTTTCCCAAGCCATTTCTATTAGGGACGTCAAAACCAGGTCTTGTTTGGGAAAGGGTTAAAATAACCTTTTCATCTTATCTTCACTGGTTTAGGATGTGGAGCCTGATTTATACAATACCCCTCTGAATTTTATGTCAGGAGTGAAACACTTTTTTATTTCAAAATGTGTTCTCATTTTTGTCTATTCAGCCAGAAATCTACCACTCAATTTTTTTTAGAAAGCCATCAACCTTGTGGACATTCTGCACTCTAATATTTAGTGATTCGTGTGTTACAATTTCTCATGTTGTGCAATATATATGCTGTCAGGAGTGAAACGCTTTTTTGGTGTCATTTTGCAAGATTGTGCACACAATTTTAGCTAAAAGGTAGTGAACATGAATTTAAAATATACTTTGGGCACTGCTTAACCATTTAGAATAGTTTTTAGCCACCCTAATTAAGAAATCTGGATGATATTCTGTAAAATTAGCTGTTATTCTTAACATTTAAATGTCACACTTTGGTCACATTTTTTTTAAACCTGCCCTTCTATAAAGGGCTTAAAGATTATGGGCTCTGGTGTGTTTCTAAAAGGGTTTTGGTATTTACAAAGGGAGACTATTTCAACCCCTCCATGGGTCTCATCAGACAAGTGGCACCTAGAAGTATTGTCTTAAATTAAAATTATGCCTGCTCATTTAGGGCCGAATAACGGCTGCATTCCTAATTCAAAAGACCATTGTTTTGATTTTAAAAAAATCTTACAACAATGCTAAAAAAATCTTTCCATACCCTTGAAATACAATATTGAATAAACTCTCAACTGTCTTGATTTTTTGCTGTCCATGCTGCAAATTCTTTACAGAGTTTGTAAAGAATTCAGAGTCTGGAGGGCAGGTTGTGATAAATTTCTTACATTAAGTAATATTTTTGTCTGTCATTTCTTTCAATTTAGACCATTCAACAATTGTTGCTTCAGTGTTGAAAGGGTGAAGAGAGCACGGAGAAGATTTCTTCCTTTGTCTCAATTTATATTTCACTAATGCATTAATAGTTCTTCATTTTTGATATTGTGATATACTCATGCTTTGAATTTGGAATTCTAATTTGGATCTCTCTCTCTCTTTTTTTTTTTTTGAAAAAAAAAAAAAAAAATCATCTGGTAAAGGGTTTATTTGGATGCAAAAGTGTATTTAATTGAAAGGGAGACTTTCCAATTCAGGTATTCAGAGGAAAGGAGAATAACAAAAAACAAAAATCAAATTGTCCTTTATCATTAACAAAAATATCATATTTTATTTCTGTGGGGAAAGGGATTAACAAATTGACTACATTTCAAGTAAAGTGTTACGCTCTATGCTAAGGGATGTAAACTATTGATTTTCTGGTACACGCTTTTGGTCATATTCTCGAGTGGAAGACTGAGAATCAGTTACACTTTACTTCAGATTTGTTTTAATTTGTGATGGATAAATAATTGGACTAGAAATCGGTAGGTTAACTAGAATTTTAAAACTGAATGTTATAGAAGTAATTCGTCGGACATTTTGGCCATCCAACTCTAAACTTTTCCGGGGCTTTCGCGAAGACTGTGAATTACAGTTTTGAAATAAGATCCATGAATTTAAGGCAATAGACTGCAAAACAAAATGGGACGAAACTGCCAGTGTGAAGCGGCGATTTTCGAAAATGTAAAATATCATATCGCAGCCTACAACTTATCTGAAATTTTCTCAGTGATAGGTGACAAAGTTAATCATCGTCCATTCAATCTTCAATCAATCAATTCGTAAGGATTAAGTACCTAATCAGCGTTTGTTTACAATTGAAAAATTGTTTTATGGCACGCGCTGTCGTCAACAGATTATCGGAAAACTGCCCCCTCGATAATAAATCAGTCAATCACGCGTTCTGATTGGTCGCCTCGTCAATATAAGCCACGCCTTGCACTTATTCTGTTTTATAGGTTGTAAATAGTTATCCCCCGAGACTGCCCACTTAATGCATCAGTGATCACAGCGAGTTTTGATTATCAATTAGAAAGGCGACAATATACAAGATAATTGCTTATTGAGCAAGTTAGGGCAAAATTTAGAGTCAATTTACAGGGCAGGGCGCTGCACTTGGACGGCAGGGCAAGGCAGGGCGCCGCGCCCTTCTAAAAGGGCCTAGCTGGAGCACTGATTATAATAGTGTAGCCTATTTGATTCATATATATTTGAGTGCCAATTTTGTGTATTTTGGAGTGTAAAATGTGTTGCTTGATCAAGTTAAAATCTATAGTTGTATTTCTTTGATTTATCCAAAAATTTTCAAGTCCAAGATCATTAAGAATAGATTTGACATGGTATGTCCAGTTAAGGTTATTTAATGTATTGCTATTGTCAGCGTCAATCAACTTAATTCATTAATCGTGTCACAGACATTTAAAATTTAACTGCTTTTGAAAATATTGTGAAAACACACAATGTTTTCTATCTAATTAATTTAAAATTTCATTCACATCATCTGCAACACATTTTGTCGTAACAATTTTAATTTTTGTCCTTTGGTAAGGGGATATAATTTTTATTCAATTGGACCTCATCAAAATCTGAAAATATAAAGTAAAAATACATATTTCATTTATTACATTTCTTTTTTTCCAACTGTCTGTAAATTATGTATTCATATTTTGTTATATGATCAATCTACAAATAAACATTTTCAAATTGATGAATGTTAGTTTCACTTCAATGAATATGAGTTTAATTTCTTGTTTGCCCATCATTTACTCAAATAAATCACTTAATTTCATGTTTAATACAAACTGCCAAAAAATAATTAACTCGACTCATGTCTCAATGTGATAATTACTCTATAATTATCTTTTTGCCGAAGTATCCATTTTATTACTATATAAAATCATTTTACCGAAATTGTATTTTTCCGAAATTACCATCACCCAACTCTAGATAAATCTGTAAAAAAAGATTAAAATAACTGTAGAACATACCTTTTTATTTGTGAAACTATATTCATCTGCCCAATGTAAACAGAAGTATAAGATATTTCAAGTAAAAGTTACTTATGATGATGCAGTAATTTGCATATTATTTTGACAACTGTCAGAAGATGGGAATGTTCCCTAAATTAAAATAAACATCATTCCAACATAAACAATTAAAAGAATATGCACAGTCTTTTATCAGATAAATATCAATTAACCCGTTGGACAAATCAGAGCCCGTTTCCTCACCGTTTGTCAATGATTTTAGTCGATAACATTTTCTCACTTTTAATTGACACCCTTAACTCTCATTTTGGCATTTCGGTTTCCCTACTACAATTACAGAATTATTGTACAAAAATAAATTTCAAATATATTCAAATATCATTGAAAGATAAATGTAGATGAACGATTTGATCAGATATTTTAAAATCGTTCAAACTGTTTCTTTATGAACATGATTTATAGTAGACTTATAGGACACGAAATACTTATTTATGTCGCCCAAGACGGTCGAAACGGGCTTGTTAATTGCAGGGCCCAAAGAACAGCTTTTATTGAGCCGGTAACCAATAAATATTACATTCGCACCAAAGGGTTTTGTTACTTAAATGAACGTGAATATTTAAATTGTTTGGAAAGAAAGCCGACTATCTATCATAAATTCTCCCTTGCCCCAAACTGTTATCCTATAAAAGTTTACTGAATTTCATTTTCATACCGTTTTTTACGGTTTTGTTTTGTGAAATAGAAAAAGAACGAAAATATATTGGGCGAAATAAAACAACAACAACTCGAAAGAAGAAGGTCGACTTCTTTATTTGCTGATTTTATGTGACAAGAAAGGGAAGAAAGATCGCTGACCATGTCTTCAGCTATAAGACTACCCATATCAACTGTTGCTAAGAAATGTTGCGATGTAAACACTCTTATAACTCAATTTACAAGGTAACTTGACGTTGATGTATTTTCGGACGTAACATAAAGCTGGATACTTTTACCTCATAGAATCAGTCGACATGACGTCATAGCCTCACTTTCATTTTTTCATCGAGGGTACAATCTCGGTCTTTATCGTTACGGGATACCATTTTTGAGACAGAATATTTCCAAAATCTATCGCTAAAATTCACAAACAAAACTCTTTCTCTAAAGAATGTGATTTAAACTTTCTAACTACCAACCCATTTTTAATAATTTGGCGTAGTCGTCGAGATATTAATGCTGAAAGTTGGTAATGCTTTAAGGAAAAAGACCGAAGCTTTCACCTCCACTGAATGAATGCAGGTCGACTGATGACGTTTTTGATTGGCCGAAGGGATTGTGCCGACCGAATCAATACAACTATCAACTGTCAGTGATTGCTTTTAAACTTTGTGATTTACTACATGATAAATGTATCAATAACTTTTACCTCCTAAATTGTGTTATTGTTTATATTTTCTGTTTAATACAGTTTGTGTTTTCTATAGGTTTTTTTTAACGTAAAAGATGTGTTTTTAATGGTTATCTTAATCTTATACAATATTTTGTCTGTTATATAACGCTTTACTTAACCTTTCCTTAACAGTCTCTGATTTTTGCATGCTTGAAACAGAAATCCTATCTTTATCCACATCCATCGTTTCATACATTTACATCATTTTAAAGGGCGACGGTAACAGATGGTCTAATTGCAAAAAATGAATTTTTTTGAAAAAATATGCAAAACTTCTGTGTTGACCACCTCGGGATGGTTAATAATATGCGATTCAGACAGAGAATGAGCCGAAATTACAAGACAGATAGCTGAATTTAGGGAGAATCCAAGCCTAAATTCAACCCCATCACTGATGGGGTTAGAATTATTTTCAAATTGTTGCGCATGCGCATACAGCGCGGACCATGATTCAACCGAGATTCATACTTATATTTCAATATGACGTCATCATGTATGTTGTGACGTCATTTAAGAAAGTCGCATGTCCTACTGTTTTGACCTACTTTCGACATCGCTTCATGAATTTGGTATCAAATTGCGAAAAAATGAGTCGTTGCTTCAATAGTTTCTCGTAATCATTTAATCAGGTCATATAAAGCTTAAAAAGTGTACATTTCGTTTGTATTTGACAATTTTTGGGTCCAAATCTGGGAAATAGTAGCTTTAAGTTCGATTTTGAATGGTCATTTCTTTCAGTTTTGGAAAGAATTAATCAGACCAGCAGATAAGAGGGGGTGAAACTATACTATATTTGTTTTTTCAAATCCAAACGGTACATTGTGGGTACTCATTTGATTAGTCTCTATGATATACATTTACCTCCAATGAGTACCAAAACATTATGGTTTGTTTAACCTGTTACCAAACAATGACTCTTTTTGACTCCCCACAAGATAATGGCTGTGGAAAACATTGAGGAAAATGAAGAAATTGCTTGTGACAAGCAATTTCTTCATTTCCCACAATGTTTTCTACCCAAAATTATCCAAACTCTTTAAATTTCATTCACTTGAAATTGTCGTCTGCATCATCTTTCAATTTGGATGGCCCTAAAATTTTGGCGATGGGTTAACAATTAGTGAAATATTGCATTTTGAAAAGCCATCATCTGTCTTGTCTGTAGCTCTGGCTAATTCGAAGTTTCTCTTTAACCCATTACCAAACAACAAAATATTAGACTGGTCCAAATTCAAAGATGATGCAGAGGACAATTTCAAATCAATGATTTTTAAGCTTTTTTGGTCATTTAGTGAAGAAAACATTGTGGGAAATGAAGAAATTGCTTGTCACAAGCAATTTCTTCATTGTCCACGTTTTCCTAAGCTATTTGCTATAGGGGAGTCAAAAAGAGTTATTGTGTTGTAATGGGTTAAAAGGAGATGTATGTCATCCAATAAGAAATATGTTCAGAATGGACAGGGGGGTTGGTATTTGGGGGGGGGGGGGGCTTGATCCAAATAAAATTCTGCCGCCTGATAATGGGTTAATTCTTAATTTCTCTCCAGGTGTATGTCAGCGAAGAAGAAGTATGTGATTCCCTTCAGGATGGAGGTCCAGGGGCTTGATGCAAACAACTACACACACAAGCCTGTACCATACCCTAAATCTGGTGGAAGGGGTGTTGATGGTATGGTTTTAATTAATCCATTATTCCATTCAAGGGCTGATCCAGGATTTTTTTCGAAGGGATGGGGTCCAAGCCCTCAAGGATATTTCCAGGGGGGGTCCAAGCCCAAATGATTGCTTTGAATGTGTTAAATATGTAATGTTTTACTAACGTTACATAGTCAAAATTTGATTTTTGGCGAATGCCAGGGGGGTCCGAACCACCCCATGCCATTCCAAGTGACGGATCCAGAAGGGGTTTGGGGGGAAGGGGTTCAAACTAACCCCCCCCTCTGTAGCCTGATTATTTCATTTTCATGCACAAATGTGGTCAAAATTGTGTATTATTAAGAAAACGAAACCCCTCTTTATGTACTTTCAAACCCCTTTCAAAGGAATGCTGGATCCGTCACTGTATGATGACACCTTCTGATGCCCTACAGGATAAATGCTGTGGAAAACATTGTGGAAAATGAAGAAATTGCTTGTGACAAGCAATTTCTTCATTTTCCACAATGTTTTCTACCCCAAAAGACGTAAACATGTGAAAGTTCATTTACTTGAAATTGTCGTCTGCAGCATCTTTGAATTTAGACCAGTCTTAAATTTCGCTGCTTGGTAATTGGTTAACCCCATTCCAATTTCCAAAACATCAACAAGGTTTACTCATCCAAATTTAGATATGTTGCAGATGACATTTACAGCTTCAAGTGAATGAAATTGTACATTTTTAGCTCGCCCGGGACGATAGTCTCGGAAGAGCTATTGTCATACCCCCGGATGTCGGCGTCGGCGTCAGCGTCGGCGTCGGCGTCAGCGTCCGCAAAAACTTTAACCTGGCCCATATCGCATGTCCTGTTAGAGATACAGCCTTCATATTTCACCTGTGGGTACCTCTAACCAAGACCTTTAATTTGAGACCATGACCTTTGACCTTGTGACCTTGACCTTAGAGTTTGACCCACTTTTTAACCGTTTTAAAAAAAACTTTAACCTGGCCTTTATCTCATGCCATATTACACCTACAGCCTTCATATCTCACATGTGGATACCTCTCACCAAGACCTTTCATTTGAGACCATGACCTTTGACCTTGTGACCTTGACCTTGGAGTTTGACCTACTTTTAAAAAACTTTAACCTGGCCTAAAAAAACTTTAACCTGGCCTATATCTTATGCCCTATTGCACATACAGCCTTGATATTTCACATATGGACACCTCCTACCAACACCATTCACATTTGACCATGACCTTTGACCTCATGACCTTGACCTTGGAGTTTGACCTACTTTTAAAAAACTTTAACCTGGCCTATATCTCATGTCTTTTTACACCTACAGCCTTGATATTTCACATATGGACACCTCCTACCAACACCATTCACATTTGACCACGATCTTGGGCTTTGTGACCTTGACCTTGGAGTTTGACCTACTTTTAAAAAACTTTAACCTGGCCTATTTTTCATGTCTTTTTACACCTACAGCCTTGATATTTCACACATGGACACCTCCTACCAACATGATTCACATTTGACCATGACCATGGACCTTGTGACCTTGACCTTGGAGTTTGACCTACTTTTAAAGGACTTTAACCTTGCCTATAGCTCATGTCCTTTTACACCTACAGCCTTCATATTTCACATATGGACACCTCCCACCAACACCTTTCATATTTGACCATGACCTTGGACCTGGTGACCTTGACCTTGAAGTTTGACCTACTTTTAAAAAACTTTAACCTGGCCTTTATCTCATGTCCTTTTACACCTACAGCCTTGATATTTCACACAATGACACCTCCTACCAACACTTTTCACATTTGACCATGACCTTGGACCTGGTGACCTTGACCATGGAGTTTGACCTACTTTTAAAAAACTTTCACCTGGCCTATATCTCATGTCCTTTTGCACCTACAGCCTTGATATTTCACACATGGACACCTACCAACACGGTTCACATTTGACGGTGACCTTGTACCTTGACCTTGGAGTTTGACCTACTTTCAAAAAACTTTAACTTGGCCTATAACTCATGTCCTTTTACACCTACAGCCTTGATATTTCACACACGGACACCTCATTCCAACACAGTTCACATTTGACCATGACCTGTGACCTTGACCATGGAGCTTGACCTACTTTTACAAAATTTCATTTTGGGCCATGACCTTTTTACCTTGACCTAGGAAATGACTTTTCTTTGTGACAAGCTCTTGTTTGGGCGAGCTTTATTGTACGCGGACAATTCTTGTTTATCTTATGAGATAGATAACTATGTTGGAAATGGAGAAATTGCTTGTCACAACCAATTTCATCAACTTGCAATATGTTTTTCAAAACCTTTATGATTTTCTTGTGCCTTGTTTGACATCAAAAAGCGTCACATTTTGGGAATGAAGTAAAGGAATTTACACTTTGTTTAAAATAAATGTTATTCTTTATTTTTTTCTGACAGACTTAGAACCAAAAAGTATCTTGAAAACATTAGAAAACATGTTTACTACAAGTACAGGGGTTCTGAAATCTTTGAATTGGCTACTTGTCCGTGTTTGGCTGTTTGGCAAATGTCAGTTGTCCGTATGAACAATAAAGAGCAAAATGCTGGCGAAATCTACTTGTCCATAACCTCTTTGGGACAACCTGTGCAAATCCGACAATGGATTTAAGAATCTCTGATGTACTTTCTCCTTTGAATCCCTTGAATGCTTTTCCTCAATATTTCCTGAGAAAAGTTTTAAAGTTACAATATATAATAATATGTAATTTAAGTCTTGATCATCAAAGAAATATTTGCCTTCTCTTATTACAGAGATACAAGTAGGTGCGAGTGGGGATCAGGAGGGGGGGGGGTTTACAATGGAAAATGTCTTTCAATGTCCATCAAACCCTTTGTTGTTGCCTGGTATTCATTTTAACCGTTTCCCAAACCACGAAATTTTAGGGTGATCCTCTTCTAAAACTGCCAAAAATGACAAAATGGAAGTTATTAAAGATAGAATTTGTGTGAAATATTGCACGGAAAATATTGAGACAAAAGGAGAAAGTGCTGGTTATCAGCAGTTTCTTCTTTTGTCTCAATGTTTTCCCAAGCCTTTTCTATCAGGGACATCAAAACCAAGTCTTGTTTGGGAAAGGGTTAATCATCCTCCCTATTGTTTGCTCTGTATCGTTAATTCTTATTACAGGCAGAGTTGAAAACCGCAGACAAAGCGGAGGAAAGAAGATAAAGTATCACATGATTGACGGAACACGACCAATAAACAAAGAGGACCCGGAAACACCTGTTTCGGAGATGGTTTTGGAAATTAAGGAGGACGCTTTCAGGACGGCCCATATTGCATTGGTAGCAAATGGAGATCAAAAACGATGGATCATTTGTCCCGAGGGGGCTAAAAAAGGGTCTATAATTCAGTCTTATGGTCATATTCCTATTAATCCAGGTGGGTTATATCCCTTCCTTTATTAATCCTTTCCCAAACAACAGAATTTTAGGGTGATCCACTTCAAAAACTGGCACAAATGACAAAATGGATGTTATTTATAAAGATAGAATTTGTGTAAAATATGGCCCAGAAAATATTGAGACAAAAGGAGAAACTGCTGATTATCAGCAGTTTCTTCTTTTGTTTCAATATTTTCCCAAGCCTTTACTATTAGAGTTGTCAAAAGCAGGTCTTGTTTGGGAAAGGGTTAAATGTGGGAAAGGGTTAAATGGTAGGCTGCAACCATAGCACAGTTGGTAGTGCATCAGACTCTCACTGTCCTTCTCTCTTAACCCTTTCCCAAACGACAAAATTTTAGGGTGATCCACTTCAAAACTGCCACAAAAGACAAAATGGGTGTTATTAAAGATAGGATTTGTGTAAAATATGGCACAGAAAATATTGAGACAAAAGGAGAAACTGCTGGTCATCAGCAGTTTCTTCTTTTGTTTCAATGTTTTGCTTTTCTATTACGGACGTCAAAACCAGGTCTTGTTTGGGAAAGAGAACAGAGCACATTATCTCTTCATTCCATTTCTATAGAATGATACTCTGTTCTCACGGGGTCATTTCACGTCTAATCTCGGGGCCTTTGCGGGATTTCGATATCCAATCGTTGACTGTAAACAACAAAACATTTTAATAAAATGATACAAATTTTCATTGGCTGACACTTAAAATTACCGGCTTCAGGCAAAAATAGATGCGACGTAATGTATACGTAATCAAACAAGATAAAACTGAATGATTTTGATTCGATAATTCAAAAATTACCGGCTTCAGCTAAAAACAGAAGCAACGTAATGTATACGTAATAATTATACAATATAAAATTGAATGGTTTTGATTGGATAATTCAAATGATGTGCTATTATTAGATTATGACGACCAAATAGTCTGTTGGTGTATCAAAACGGCAGAGGTCATATTTGATGGTTTAATCAATAGACCTCGGCTTTGGAGAGAATCACTCTCCAGGTCCTGTGTTTGATTGAGACCCAGACTTGGCAAATATCCTTTCAGACAAAAATTGTCTCCCACCAATTGTCTGATATCATTAACCTATGTGGACAAGCAGCTTGAGGCTTGGTTGGGATGTTGTGGTAGTGCTAGTATGAGAAACGACAGGAATCCCTGGTTAGATGCTCAAGCCGACCATAGCTGTTGAAAACAACATCAAACCCTAATACCGTAATTATTCTAATAAACGCCCAGGCGTTTATTTGAAAAGTGCTTGATATAAAAGTTGGGGAATGGCGTTTATTAGAGGTATTCTAATTTTGTTAGTCAAAACAGGAGAATCAAATATCAATTCATAGAATCAAAGTTAATCAAGTAAAAGTTTGCAAAGTTTTGTTACAAAGACTGTAAAATAAGATTTTTGGATGTAATTCCTTCATTGTAAACAGATTGGGAGACAGGATATCATCTTTTTCGTTGCTTTTGGAAGTGAACTTTGTTTATGACTTACATTATTTTAATCCGAAATCGGGGGATGGGCATTTATTAGAATCATCCTTTCCCACTTAAATTGTGCTTCAAATATGTACATTTTCAGCTAAGGTTTGGGGGATGGGCGTTTATTAGAATATGGGCGTTTATTAGAATAATTACGGTAATTCTTAATTTGGACTATTCCCATCTGAAAGCCGCTTCAGATGGCAAAATAAGTGTAAATGAATTTGGAATTTGTGTATAATGTAGCATGAAATATTGAGGCAAAAGGAGAAAATGCTGACTATCAGCATTTTCATCTTTTTCCTTAATGTTTTTACAAGCCATTTCAAATAGGGACATCAAAATCAGATCTTGTTGGGGAAAATGGTAGTTTACACAATGAAAATCTGCTGCGACATTTCGGTCCTTTGGATTTGACTTAACCCTTTCCCAAACGACAAAATTGTAGGGTGGTCGAATTTGAAAGCTGCTGATTGATGACTACAAAACAGATGGCACTGGAGGTTGAATTTGTGAATATTACATTACAGAAAATATTGAGGCAAAAGCAGAAAATGCTGATTATCAGCATTTTCTTCTTTTGTCTCAATGTTTTCCCAAACTATTTCTACTTGGGACGTCAAAAGCAGGTCTTGTTTGGGAAAGGGATAAACCCATTCCAAATAATGAGGCCTTTTGATGCATCAAAATGTAAAGGCTTTGAAAACTATCGTGAAATATGAAGAAACTGAATGTGACAAGCAATTTCTCCATTTCCCACAATGTTTTGTATTGTTTTCTACCAAGAAAGACCAAAAAGTGTAAAATTTAATTTGCATAAAATTGTTGTCTGCAACATCTCTGAACTTTGACATGTCTAAAATTTAGTTGTCTGGTAATGGGTTAAGTAAAGGTGCTGAATGGAATGTAAGATATCTTCATATCATTTTCACAATTCAATCCTTTTCCAAATGTCACCGTCCATGATACCATCATCCACAAGGTAAAGACTGAAAAACGTTGTGGGAAAAATGAAATTGATTGTGACAAGCATTTTTATGCTCCCCGAAAAAATTTCGGGGGAGCATATAGTCGCCACGCTGTCCGTCCGTCTGTCTGTCTGTCCGTCTGTCTGTCAGTGTGTCCATCCGTCCACAGCCAGATCTCAACCGTTTGTTAATTTAAGGCTGTGTCATGGAAAAAGGGGCCTTAGTGTAAAAATTAGTTTTTCTCTAATTTCTCTTCATCTAATGGACAGAATTTAATGAAATTTTGTATTTTTGTAATAAATAGGATGTTCTAGACCATATTCTTTAAATAATGTGTGTACAAAAAAGCTGTCGTGGGAAAAGGGGGCTTAATGTATGATAGTTTTTATTTTGTGACAAACACTTATTCGGGGAGCATAATCCGTCTGTGACGGCTCTTGTCTACATTTCATACAATGTTCCTGCCCAGATTAACAAAAAAATGTTAAATTTCATTCACATGAAACTGTCCTCTGCAACATCTTAGTATTTGGACCAGTCTAAAAGTTTGCCTTCTGGCAATGTGTTAGCAATTGTCTGCAATGTCTTACCATTATTGTCAAGCGGATGTCTATTGTTTAACCCATTACCAGAAAAATAAATTTTGACTGGTCCAATTTCAAAGATGTATATCCAGTAGACGACAATTGTAACTTCAAGTGACTGGAATTTTAGGCTACATTTTTCAGTCTTTCTGGGTAGAAAACAATGTGGGAAATGAAAAAATAGCTTGTGACAGGCAATTTCTCAATTCTCGACAAAGTGCTTTCCAAAGCCTTAATCTTGTTGTGGATCAAAAGGTGCCACTATGTTTGAATGAGTTAAAAATATTCAATGATAGTAATGGCGCTTTATATTTTCAGTTCAAGCAAAGAAAGGTGACGCATACAGATTAGGCGCACTTCCGCTGGGAACCGTCATACATAATGTTGAAAAGGAACCAGACAAAGGCGGGGAAATCGCACGCGCCGCCGGAACAGCCGCCGTTCTGATGCGCAAGCTTGATGACACGTGTGTTGTTCAAATGCCGTCTGGCGAGGAAATCATTCTAGATATAAACTGTATAGCGACGGTTGGCAAAGCATCGAACGATGGTTATGTCAATAAGCATATTGGCAGTCCAAACAATATGCGTTGGTATGGCATTAAACAAAGGTCGGGATTGCGTAAGAAGAAAATGGGATATAATGGTAAAAAGATGAAAACGATAACGCCTGCTATTAGGTTTGATCAAAGTTCGCAAGAGACGCAGGAATTATTTGAGAATTAGTTTTTTATGTGTTCAAAATTATAGAATTATGAATAAATTTTAGTTTGAAAATAAACAATTTTTGGCTGTATATACCCCCGCTCTCAGATGCGTATTTCTACCTAGTAATACCCCGTCGTTAAAAGTAGAGTCGGGAATAATATTGGTTTCACTATTTTTGTATGTCTGTCTATCCATCTGTCTGAAAACTATCGTTTTCATGCTCGTGTCATGTAATCCATTTCCACCTAATGAATCATATTGCCGTCCATTTAGATAAATGATTTAGAAAACATTAAGGACAATGAAGAAATTGCTTATAAATGACAAACAATTTCTTCATTTCCAACAATGTTTTCCAGCAAAAAAGATTGAAAATGTAAAAATCTATTCACTTGTCAGGTTGAAATTGTCGTCTGTAATATCTTTGAATTTCGCAAATCTCACGTGCTGCCAAGGCTGTCGCGGTGCTGATGCGCAAACTTGATGATACGTGTCGCTTTTCAACGAAAACCTCGTAACTGCAGCTTGTTTTAAGCTGCAGTTACGACGTTTTTGTTGGAAAGCTGCGATGTGTTATCCTAATACCGTCCGGCGAGGAAATCATTCTAGATATAAACTGTATTGCGACCGTTGGCAAAGCATCGAACGATGGTTACGTCAATAAACATGTTGGCAGTCCAAACAATATGCGGTGGTATGGAATTAAACAAAGGTCGGGATTGCGTAAGAAGAAAATGGGATATAATGGTAAAAAGATGAAAACGATAACACCGGCTATTAGGTTTGATCAAAGTTCGCAAGAGACGCAGGAATTATTTGAGAATTAGTTTTCATGTGTTCAAAATTTAGAATTATGAATAAATATTCGTTTGAAAGTAAACTCTTATTGGTCGCCATTCCCCCATCTCTCAGATGGGTATGTCATTCCTTGTTATATATACCGCAATTTACAAAGTAGAGAGGGGTAGAAAATTCGTTTCACCCTGTTTGTCTGTCTGTCCATACATCTGTCCGTAAATTTTCGCTTTTTTGCTCTAATGAATCCTTTTGACGTCACATGAGATAAAGGCTTGAGAAAACATTGTGGAAAATGAAGAAATTGCCTGTGAAAAGCAATTTCATTTCCCACAATGTTTACTACCACAAAAGACAAACAGATAGATCTTAAACTATATTCACTTTGCCATCTGCAACATCTTTGTATTTGAATGAAGCCTTATTTTGCCTTCTGGTAATGGATTAACCGTTTGACCTTGGACAGCTTTCCATTGGGAACAATCCATTTTTGCCATTTGGAAAAGGGTTAAGGGGTATTTAAAAAATCTAGATCTATATTTGCCGAAGCGAAGCTTAGTTGGTTTCTTCGAAACCTATGAATTCTATGTATCCCGACTTTAAGGTATTCCATCCATCATTAGGTACCAAACACCTCGTGTCACCCGTGCGTCATCTGCGGTAAAGGAGATTGACAAGGGTATCACTCGTCAATTTACGTTCCCATGGATGACACGCGGAAATAGACGAGGCTGTGTCATCCTTCAATTTCCTTCAGCACAGATGACGTCCGAAGTTGCCCGAAATGTTAGGTATCAATGATGGATTTTCATGGAAACTTTATTTTTCGCAATAGAAATGATAATTTTCATATTATCATCAAACTGCGTCCAATATTTTCTGTGCAGTTGTATTGTATACAAATCCTATTTTATCAATAGATCTAAACAGCTCAGCGTTCAAATTTGGAGCAGTCTAATCCACCTTATAGAAAATTGTTATTTAAAACAGATTGCCGCACGATAACGCCTTTTGGCAACCACACGATAAAGACTTTGGAAAACATTGTGGAAAATGAAAGAAAATGCTTCTGGCAAGCAATTTCGTCATTTCCCACTGTTTTGTATCCCAAAAAGGTAAAATTTCTTTTCCTCGAAATGTTGTCTGCAACGTCTTTGAATATGAACAACTCAAAAGTTTTGGTGTTTTGGAAAGGGTTTAGATGTCAATAGATGTCAATGTAATGCAGTCATGCAGTCTTCTTTTACCACCAATCTTCGTCACTTTCCAAACTCGAACTACTGTCTTCATAGTTTCTCGAAGCTCTCTGTAAATCTCTGAGTAACTGTGGCTCATTGCTGACCAACCTTTCCAGCGGTGTTTGCATGAGAGTCAAATATTTGTCAGGGATACTCTTGAACAAATTGAACTCGCTCTGAAAGAAATGCGGCAGTTTTCTTTTCTTCACGAAGTACAGAAGACGTTTCAGAATGGACTGAACACAAATTTCCCTTGTAAGTCGCTGCCATCGCGGTGAATGATCGATTTCAAAGTCAATATCGTGCATGAGAACATTCTTGAGTTGATACACTGTAATCATTTGAAGTCGCCAGTCCTGCTTGCAGAGTGTGTGAATGACCTTCAGAGCTTCGAACCTGAGACCGTTGTCGGTACTTGATATTTTGTCCATGATTCTTTCTTCCTCGTGAAGAAAACACGCGCGAAACAAAATGTCGGATGTCGGGTCAAGGTCGGGAATGTTCGGTTTGATGGCGTAAACCGGATCTTCCGGTGAAAGATAAATGGCGGGAATCAGTGGTACACGGTACTGTTTACTGTACACAAGTTCTAGTGTGTCGTTTAGATAGTCAAAGTTAACATCAGGCATCATTGCGTATTCACCGAACTTGGCATGTTTTATACCATCAACGAATATTTCAACTAATGCTTTATTTAGTAATGAAGCAGACAAATGAATGGTATCCTCTGCTCTCAGAGGTGCGTAAGTGTCTTTTCGATTTTTCGGTGGCAGTTTTGGTAGTTCTATCTGTAGGTATCCTATGTCCTTCATTGAATACTTCCATTTCATGTAACGTAATGACTTTATGGGAACAATTATCATCACTTGCTTTGCGAACTCGTGAGTCCAGGGTGGAATCCCTTCATAAACTATCGGAGGCAGTATTTCTATTCTATTGTCATTTCTTCTGTAAAATTTACTCATTCTTTTATCCTTCATTAGGACTTGAAGATGTTCTATCATTTTATCTTTCGTCAAATATTCTAAAGTCAACGCCATAGTTTCGGCAAGTCTCTTTTTAGCTTTATCTGCCGGCTTCTCTTTCTTAGGTTTAAATACTCCTTTCGGTTCCTTTTCCTTCTTTTCAATAATTGGCTGTAACTTTGGCACCTTTTTGGTCAGACTCATTCTACTCGACTGCTTCTCCAATTTTTGCGGGGGTATCGGCGTATCACGTTTCTCCTTGAAGAACACAGCCTGTAGCTTTTGCTTATAAATCTCTTCCTCTTCCTGCTTCTTTTCGTCGTTCTCGGACAGCCTCTGTAGCACCATGTTGATTTGACCGGATACACGTGAGCTGTGATGCGTGCGCGTCTTCTCGCGCAGCAAGTTCGGGAGGTAGGCGTGTGTTAACCTCGCTCTGGGTCCGGTAGCGAACTCGACCCTGGTAAATGTTTTTGAACTCGCCTTTGTTCCGCTTCTTGTGAGAACATCTGGAAATGTCTTCTTGATCAGGTCGTTGGTTCTCAACCGCCTTGTATAGCTGGAGGGCAACATGCTTGGTCCTGCAAGAGAAAATATTGTTTACGTGGGAAACGTTATGGAAAACATTTATATGTCTAAATGCCGATTGAAAGAGTGAGATGTCACATTAGGCCAAAGTGCGTTTCGTATGGCAAATAACAGTGTATATGAACACCATAGAATGGAAGGGATTGAGAAATAAAGGGAAATGACATCTAATCATTATTTTCTCCCATCTCCTAATGCTTTCTTAAGATTTGCCTATTGGGAACGTCAAAACCATAAATTGTTTAGGAAAGAATTAAAATTACTGATCAATAGATTCACTTCGGGTTTCGATGAAATATACAACGCATTATCTTAATTCTGGGGATTTTGTCTCGAGTACTTTGACAGCTAGGATAAGACAGTCTGATTAATCTGTCACAATTATACATGGGTGTAGGCCTTCCTTCAACTTTCTTTAAACCAATTTTCCAAACAAAAGAATTGCTTTTGACGTTCTAAAGAAAGAAAGTATCAGCAAATCTGGAAACATCGAGGGAAAAGAAGGAATGTTGATGATCACAGCTATTCATACAGATACGTCGTCCTTTCGTAAGGCTTGTCTTCGACATCTAGAAAATCAGATAACCAGCATATCCCCTCAATCTTCTGGTAAAAACATTTTATACAGAGTGTCCCAAAAAAAAACGGAACCCTATTTCAAAATCAAATATTTTAAAGCGAAAGCATAGAATCTAATTTTTGAATTTGCAGTTCTAAAGATACATTATTTTTGCATATGTGTTCTAAATTTCACTTAAAAATATGTATTGGTTCAAAAGTAATATGAAATTTGATAAAGACACTTAAAAACCGTTTTAACACGAAATCGATTTTTGCGTCTTGTTTGTTCGTAAAAGCGCACTGACGGTCAACTGTTGAGTTCTTTATCGTTGTACAAGTACGTACCGATTTTCTTAATTTATTAATATAAAAGTGCCGCATGTGCAAAATGAGTCCGTAAGGTGGTTCTTTGAAATAATTGTAACCCTTTCCCAGACCGCAAAAAGTTAGGATGGACTGGATTGAAAGCTGTTGCTGATGACAAAATTGACGCTGATAATGACAGAATTTGCGTAAAATACTGCACAGAAAATATAGAGGCAAAAGGAAAAAATGCTAGTGACCATTATTTTCTTCTTTTGTCTAAATACTTCCTCAAGCTAATTCTCTCATGGATGTCAGGTCTTGTTTGAGAAAGGGTTAAAGTACTTGGCATTTGAGGCTGACCAGCATGTTGTAGAGTAATAAAATAACTGCATATGATTACATGTATTATGAATCTTTGATACACTTTGATATTTTGTTTGTATTCATTTTTTGTTTTGGTTACATCGCAGCTCTACTTTAAATGTTTATTTGTTAGCGGTAAATATGAAACGAATTTGCACTATTGTAAGTAAAATGTTTCAATATCACTTTTGTATTGTATTAAACAATTGTGAAGAGTCAAGTGTACAATGTAGGCGCGCGCTGCGAACGGAAAGATCGATATCGTGTTAAAATGGGTTTCAGGGTGCATTCATTTGAATGCCAATATTTTCGAAACTAATAAACATTTTTCAATCAAATTTTAAATGCTGATAGAAAACTGTCGTTTCTATTGCATATTGAAATTTGGTTGTGATATATAACTTGATACATGAGCAATTCACTTTTAAAAATGGGTTCCGTTTTTATTGGGACACTCTGTATTACATTCATTATATCATCTGCGGCATTTGGCGAATTAGGGCTGTCTAAAAATTGGTTGGAGCTTGTCAACTAGTGAACTCTTAAGGAAATAAACAGTGAAAAGAAGAAAATCACGACAATCCACGTTTCTCCTTTCTTTCAAAGTTTATTGCTTAAGCGTCTAAGAAAGATTTCCATCTAATGGTTGTTTCTGTGTTTTCTGCGCTTATTAGAGAAGGCCATATTCCTGTCGTTGATGGAAGTGGTTAAGGTGAAAACAAACATAGGGAAAAATATACTCCGATCAAAATCATTTTCATTAGCTGAGAAATGACCCATGTTATAGCTTACCACCATGGCATTACCGCCTACTTTACTGAAATTGTAACAGTTTAAATGAATTGGTTTATTGGGGTTTTACGCCGTTTTCAACTACTAAGGTCATATCGCGGCGGCTGGAGCACCTAACCATGGATTCCTGTCTTTTCTCATACCAGTACTACCACAACACCCTTACCGAGCCTCCAGCTGCTCCCCCACATAAGTTCACTATATCAAACCATTGATGAGTGACATTTTTGTCAGTAAGGGTATTTGCCGCGGCCGGGTATCGAACCCGGGACCTCTCGAATGAGAGGCAGATGCGCTACCAACAGCAATTTAAATGAAGTCCTGACACAGAGTAACAAACAAGAAGGGATAAAGGCATTACTTTGTTATTTGAAATCCAAACACTATGTTGTGTGTACTCATTTGCACTGGTGGTGAACTAAAACAATTTCCGCTACAACAAGGTATAGATATTTTGCGTTTAAATGTGAGTTTATAGATTTTTTGTTCTAATGACAAAGAATTTGTTCTAAAAACAGACCGGGTTTACCGTTTTGTATTGACGAACTGTCGGTGTTGTTAAAAAATCTCGTAACTACGGCTCCGATAAAGCCGTAGTTACGAAATATTATAACAACACCGACGGAATACATTGAAAAAACGTCCCTCGCTTTGGCCGAGTTCACAACCAGTGATTTGAATCGTCTAGATGAAACGATTATAATGAGAAGCAAAAACATAGGGTTTGATATACGAATTGGTAGATGTTTAAAACATTTGAGAAAAAGAATGACCCCATCTTATCTGTACCATAGCTCGGACATCCCTATTTCCGTTGGCGTTTTCTAAGATATATTTATTACACGCGACTGTTATAGAATTGCCATGTAAAGATACATGTATAGGCTACCAATAATAATTATTTATCCATGTATAAGAATACTAACAGAGAAAAATAAATCCAAACAATTTGTTAACTTCATCCGTTGTTCATTATTCCATCATTATGAAAATGTTTCCACCCCATTTTACACTTATTTATCGTTATATTTACATTGTATCTATAAGAATTCTATCTTAGTTTCGGAACTCCGCGATACAAATGGACAATCAACGTCCCTTTACTCTGTTTATATGTATATTTCGTTGCTTTTCAACGAAAACCTTGTAACTGCAGCTTGTTTTAAGCTGCAGTTAGGAGGTTTTTGTTGAAAATCAGCGATTTGCTGTTTTAGTTTTTTGGCCGAAAACACCGTAACACGGTATTATTTTATTCCAAACTTAAGCAAGCTGATCAAAGCAACCTTATTCCGAAAGTGAGCATAGACAAAGATTAAGCCGCACCAGTTTGGTCTTTGACTATTCTGCCCAATCTATGGAGAGTAAAATCATGTTTGACAAAAACATAATATGGTCAAACCATTTCCTTTGAGCTTAGATCTGCTTATGTACAAACAATATCACCAACTTGTTTCTATCTTGCAATAAGAATTATGTTACGAAATCTCTTCGATCATCGAACTCGTATTCAGTAAAGAACAGGGTAACATAATTATGTTAAAATGTATGCAAATTACAAAGTGTTACAAGTCTATTTAAACTAGGGGGTCGGGGTTAACCCGCAAAACTTTGCAGCTCTATTGATACATATTTCTGACCGTGGCATCTGATAAAACTGTGTTAGAGATCGCAAAGAAAACAGTTTTCTGTGGTTTACAATTTAACGTCAAGGAGAGTAGGTAGTTTGTGATGTTTAATTCAATCATTTTATTTTGAATCTAACCATACAGTTTAGATATTCTTAATTATGGGTCTAGTGTAACAAAGCTGTGAACAAATCTGTATTTTCATTTGTGTACAAGAATGATACGGCTGCGGTGGAGCCGGAATTTCTATGAAGACGGCTTGATCACATAAAAAGCGGCGTCCGTTTCCCTGGTATTACAAAAAAAAATTTACTGATTTTTTACATGAAAATGAAATATTGTCAGGCTAGCTAAAGAGGGACGTCGTTTTTAACCCTTTCCCATACAACAAAAGTTTGGACCATTCCAATTTGAAAGCTGATGCAGACGACAAAATGGATGTCAATAAAGATTGAAATTTTGTGAGATATAGCCAAGAAAATATTGAGGCAAAAGGAGAAACTGCTGGTTATCATCAGTTTCTTCTTTTGTCTCAATGTTTTCCCAAGCATATTCAATTAGGGACGTCAAAACCAGGTCTTGTTTGGGAAAGGGTTAAAGCATGTGCATATAAGCCATTTTTGAACAAGATTTGTCTAAAAATAAATTATTTCAATTTATTTATTTTGAAAGCTATTTAGCCTACAAAATATAACTACCGAAATTACTGCAACGTCATTTATTCAGCCAGTATTCAGTTACGAGTCACCTCTTAAAGTTCTTTTGTTTCGTACCACGTAGATTTGACGATAATTTCACAAAGATAAATGTGTTAATAATATCTTGTGAATAATCAGTTACAAATCTGTCTTCAACCCTTTTGTCAATATATTTACGCTTGTCGTAGGCATACTGTGCTTCCAATATAAAGATCTATCATTTGAAATTCATGTACAATATTCATCAAAGATGGTTTAACCCTTTCCCGAACAAAATTTTAGGGTGGTCCTATTCAAAAGCTCATGCATACAACAAAATGGTGTTATTCAAGTTTGGATTTGTGTAAATATGGCACAGAAAATATTGAGACAAAAGGAGAAACTGCTGGTGATCAGCAGTTTCTTCTTTTGCTTCAATGTTTTCCAAGCCTTTTCCGTAAGGGACGTCAAAACCAGGTCTTGTTTGGCAGAGGGTTAAGAATTCGGTCGAAAGTGAAATGGATGAAATCAAAATTTCGTGGGGGAAAAGAATGACGTAACTCGTGAGTGGCGACATCTTTTTGGCTTCCCTTGTTGCGTTTATGTTTGTTTGTTTGTTTATTCGTCAAAAAAAAAAAAGACAAAAGGATGAATAATTGAAATAATAACTTTATTTTTATCACTTTACTTCAGTAGTAAACATTATATCTCACTTGGGCATCAAAATAACGGACGTAAACTGGAATAGGGAACGATTTTATCCAGTTAACAGTGACGTAATTTCGGAAAACAAAATGAACTTCGTGGGTGTTGTTATAATATCTCGTAACTACGGCTTGATTCAAGTCGTAGTTACGAGATTTTATAACAGCACGGACGGTTTATCAAAACATAACGATTTAATTTAATCTATTTTTAGCACAAAATTCATTGCCATTCTTCCTTCCTCTGCCTTTCAGAAGTCATTTTGTTGTCAAAGCCTTGCAAACGAGATTTTCAATAAGTAATGAAATTGTCGGTTAATCTTCGTTTCGCCTTGGATTTAGATAAAATGTTTAAATATCCAATTTCGCTGTATGGAAAACTGATTTAGATAAGAAAAGTTTATGAATTTGTAATATTTGACAATGAGTAGAACCTTCTATTTCTATTCAATAACGAATTACCGAGAAGCTTCAAAAAGTTTTCTAAATGCTTCTATATTATGTATGTTATGGACGCATTGATATACATCGGAGAATGGTTAACTTTTTCCCAAACGTCAAAATTTTAGGGCGATCCTCTTCAAAAACTGCCACAAATGATAAAATGGATGTAATTTAAGATAGCATTTGTGTAAAATATGGCATAGAAAATATTGAGGCAAAAGGAGAAACTGCTGGTTTTCAGCAGTTTCTTCTTTTGTTTCAATATTTTCCAAAGTCTTTTCTATTAGGAACGTCAAAACCAGGTCTTGTTTGGGAAAGGGTTTAAACAAGCAGGTAGCAAAGACTAGGATCAGATAAGGTATTTGTAGGCTGATCTCATCTTGCACTGCCTGACAAAACCCATGGAATCAGGTGAATAAACAGGATAAAGGGCGACACAAATTTTCTTATTGCAATTCTAAATGATCGACCTTTAAAACGATGTGGAAAAAAGGGAAAATGTTCACTGACGAAACTGGAATAATACACTACCAGAGAAAAAGAAAATAACTTCATATATCACGGTGGATAATCACGTGACTCAGAATTTCAGAAAATTTCCAATAGTTTTGTTAATACTTGACCAATTTGAATTCGGTTTAAGGCAGAGAAGGTGGCTTAAGGCCAAGTATAATGTGGATGTATTAGATTTTCAAAACTCAGCTGATAAAAAAGTTATTGAAGATCAACCAAATTTTGGTTGATCTTCAGTAACCTTTTTAGCGCCTGATTTTTCAAAAATGCATCATGTCCATCTAACGCGTGACGTCTGTCCACATTCTCTGCTCCTAATCGAATTCCAATCGGTCTCGTATTAACAAAATAATTGAAGATTTTCTGAATTTGTTGTATCACGTGATTATCCACCGTGAATATTGGTATAGCAAATTTTGAAAGGGGTCCAGCTAAAATGAACTTATTTCATAATTATAGCACAAGAAAATATGTAACAATCTTATTCAAACGGTCTTTGTATGATACATGGGAAAATTAAATAAGCGCACAATGGCCTAAACAAATTTTAACAATGTTAAATAACAGGAAGTGTAGCAATTATATCGCTTTTAGACATTATTTGCTGTCCCTTCGTTTCTTAACCCTTTCCCAAACAACAAATTTCTGGGGTAGTCCTAGTCAAAAGCTGCTGTAGATGACAATACTAATGTTGTTATTGATAGAATTTGTGTAGAATATAGCTAAGAAAATATTGAGACAAAAGGAGAAACTGCTGGTTATCAGCAGTTTCTTCTTTTGCCTCAATGTTTTCCCAATCCAATTCTATCAGGGACGTCAAAACCAGGTCTTGTTTGGTAATGGGTTAAGCCGCATTCCAATTGCCGAACAAATCAATTCGATTAACTCGATCGCCTAAATACCCCGATCAAACCCGATTAAACTCGATCAAATGTATTTACACAACTTCTTCTTTATTTCTTGTCGATTAATTCCCGATCATTTTTGCCGACCACGCTCGTTCGTCCCGATCACTCTTGCCGACCACGCTCGATCTGTACTCGATCGCTTGATCGAGTTTGATCGAGATAAATTTGGTCGGCAATGGGAACGCGCCTTTACATTAGTTGATGTTTCAATAGTTAGATAACGCCATTTTACAGCAAATACCGTTCGATTTTTCGCCGTCTGGTAAGGCCATTTGCGTGCACATTTTGACCCTTTCCCAAACAAGACCTGGTTTTGACGTCCCTGATAGGATAGGCTTGGGAAAACATTGAGGCAAAAGAAGAAAATGCTGATAATCAGCATTTTCTCCTTTCGCCTCAATATTTTCTGTGTCATATTGTTCTCAAATCACACCTTTATAAGCATTCATTTTGTCATCTTCAACAGCTTTTGAATAGGATCACTCTAAATTTCTTCGTTTAGGAAAGGGTTAAAGCTATACATCTTTACCAAACCTACCAAAATTATGACTTTCCCAATCAAGTCTGCTTTGAAGAACATTCTAAGAAAGACAGAAAATACAAACACACCCAACGAAATTAATTAGATTGACTTATTTTTTTTTTATCTGCAACAGATTTGGAAAGAGATTTGCAACAATTTGGAGTGGTTAACATTTTTGTCGCCCGGGAAAGGGTCAAAATGTTAAGGTTTACGAACTGAGAATGGAATGCAGAACCAGAGGCGAAATTTGAAAGTGCCAGTAATTCCTTAACCGTGTTACATTTACATTCCAAATACAAACATTATATGTATAAGCATTTTGTAATTTTTGTATGGTTTAGAATTTTGAATTAATGCATACTTATGGAAATGTTTGACAAAAATGTTTAAAATTACCTCCCTTGTATATGAATATAGAGTAAAATAATATTTGTACATATTTTTCTTCTTGAAGCATAATCTTGAAATCTGGCACGATGAATCAACTTATGTGAAGTGTATTTACAAGTGTGTGTAATTTGATGCATTTCGTATGGCTAGAAAGTGGTGTTTTCATTCTCAGTTCGTAAACCTTAAAGGCTAATAACTAATTCCTGATTCGGAGGAGGAAGAAATGGTTTGAATATAAAACTTTTGATGATGGTAACAACAACAGCAGCAGCAACAGCAACAAAATGTAAACAACAATTTATTTGTAATATGTAAATGAACACTACAATTAATAGAAGTTATACTAACATATATTTTTATTCACAATCATGGATTTCCTTGAGCATTTATTTTTGTATAGTTTTCTGTGTCATGATCATTGAATTCAAGTCATGTTGATGCATTTGAGCCAGGATCTGGAAAAGGGTCAATTATAGCATTCTAGACAAACATCAAGGGCGGATCGGGGGGGGGGGGTGTCAGGGGGTCATGACCCCCCTGGAATTAGCCGAAAACTGATTTTTGTCTATATAACTTCTTATTAAATGCCATCATTTGGGGTTACCCCCCCCCCCCTCCCCCTGGAAAAAAATCCTGGATCCGCCGATGAACATGGAACCAGATCATCCTGTGCATACGCACAGTCTGATCAAGACCCGTGCAATTTTCTAATAACTTCTTCGTGCAATTTTCTAATAACTTCTTCGTGCAATTTTCTAATAACTTCTTCGTGCAATTTTCTAATAACTTCTTCGTTACATGGAGTGCAGTGTTGATTCTTACCAGACTGAATTTAGGTAAATAAAGATCTAGATTTACATACGAATATTAAATTGTTACTTTTCATTCAAATCGGCATAACTACAGCTTTATTAAGATGTACAGTCGACACTAGTTATCTCGACATCGGATAAGTCGAATTTTCGCTTAAGTCGAAGTTCAAATCTGGTCCCGTCCTCATCTATTGACATATTTTTTTTCAAAACAAAATAATTTCGGACTAAATATAGCCATTGAAATATAGTAGGAAAAGGATAGAAATTGCTCGACACGAGCAATTTCTTTCCTTTTCCTACTATATTTCAATAACATTCGTACTTGATATGTTTCAAAAACGGTCAAATATCAAATATCTCGAAGCCGAACAAAATCGGATGAGTCGAACTCCGGATATGTCGAGGTATTTTGACGGCCCCTCCGACTTCGACACAACGAGTGTCGACTGTACATAGTTACGAGGTTTTGGATGTGAAGCGACGATATGAACCGTGGGCCTGTTTCATCAAAACATTTAAGTCGTATTTTTGACTTACCAATGTCTTAAAAATCGCTTAAAACAACAATCGCATAACAAAGGTTTTGATAGAAGGGCGATACGCGTTTCTTACCATAAACTTGTCGTAAGTCAAAAATACGTCTTAAATGTTTTGATGAAACAGGCCCCTGATATAATTTTTAACTATCTTCTCGATGTACTATTAGTCTAAGGATAGATTGAGCCGTTGAAAGTGTTGTTTCTGTCACCATTCAATCGCCAGATCATCTCATAAGGGTATAGATTAGCTCTTGGTCCTACCAGATCTAGACTCGCCATCTAAAAATAGAACAAAACAGTCTTATTATGTACTAGTATTTGTGTATTCGCATTTACCTAATGCGCGAATTGATCACAGTCGTAACATTGTATACCCCACGATAAATGACCTGACAGAGCATCCCAGCCTATTGGCTAGGGCTGCTCTGCCAGGTCAATTTTCGTGAGCTTTACTGAGCACCTAACGGCACTAGTCAGTAGAAACAATATGGCTAACATACCACAAGAACTTGTGTCATTCTGAGCGAACGTTTGAATGAGCATTTGTGGTTAATAACAGTAGACAGAAGATCCTTAGACTCCAATGTGAATTATGCGTGCATTTTTCGTGTTGTCGCCACAGCTGTACCATTTGTGTGGGAAAGGGCATTCTTACATACTATTCAGAGGCCAAGTCCAACCTATTGTTGAGTTCATATAAAATGTCATCATTTTCTTTTTTTGTCTCAATTTTTCCAAGCCTTTTCTAAAAGGTGCGTCAAAACCAGGGCATGTTTGAAACAAGAGCCGTCACAGACGGATTATGCTCCCCGAATAAGTGTTTGTCACAAAATAAAAACTATCATACATTAAGCCCCCTTTTCCCATGACGGATTTTTTGTACACACATTATTTATAGAATATGATCTAGAACATCTCACAAATTACAAAATAACAAAATTTCATTAAATCCTGCCCATTAGATGAAGAGAAATTAGAGAAAAACTAATTTTTACATTAAGGCCCCTTTTTCCATGACACAGCCTCGAATTGAGAAACGGAGAAAAGAGTCCCTAGGGATTATCCCAGGGAGTCCACATGTGAAGTTTCATTGAATTTGGCCCAAGGGTTGCTGAGATCTGGCTGTGGACGGACGGACACACGGACGGACGGACAGACAGACGGACGGACGGACGGACAGCGTGGCGACTATATGCTCCTCCGAAATTTTTCTGGAAGAATAAAAGGGCTAACTGACCTCTTCTTTTGTCAATTCCCAGCCTGCACTAGCTCCCATGTTGTCTTCTAACTGCTTCACCGATGTAGCTCCGATGATAACAGAGGATACAACGTCTTTCTGTATCAACCAACGAATAGCTACTTGGGGAATTGTCTTGCCTGAAATAAAGTGTAAAAATACAGCCATGATATGAAAATGGTGGCCCTCATGACATTTGAGACCATGAATCCTGAGGTGCCTTTTTAGCTCGAGATTTTTTAAGATTTCTTAAGATGTTTTGATTACAGCGTCTTCGAGACCGAGATTATAAGTGAAGTGTTCAGAATGTTCCAAGCTTCATACAAATGACGTCATCATGACGTCATTTGTATGAAGTATGGAGCATTCGGAACTCCGCGGTTTATGAATCATGGAGCATTCGGAACAACTCGGTCAATTTTCTCCTATATACCGGTAGATTCTACAGAAGTTACCAAAGGGTTCCGAAAGAAGTACAAAGCAATGGCGGCTCCCAGTGATCGTCCCAAAAATCTTGCTCAGAAGAACGCTTTATCCTAAAACACCTTAAGAAATATCAAGATATCTCAAGAAATCTCGCTCTAAAGAACGCACCTGTGATCAACTTGTGCTAAAAGACCGTCTGATCAAGATCCGTGTTATTCTTTTGCAGTTCTGTATGGACACCCTGTACGTGTAATGAAGAGATTTCGGAAAAATATTAACCTTTCCATAGCAAGTTAAAACTATCATCATGTTTGTTTTTACATGACTCCAATAAGCTACAGATGGACATTTTTACATGAGATTGTATAATGTAGACATCGGCAACATACTATTCTCCATCTTCGCAAGCCAAGGATTCTGTCACCACTTTGTTCGTTAGGAATAAAATAGAGTTAGAATAACTTCCTTGCGAAGGTTACTGGCCCCAAGCTGTTTCGATTTTCGTCACATTTTTTTTTAAATTGGAAAATACCTACCATGGTTATTTGCTATACTCGACATGGTATCCATGAGTTTCCAGAATCCCTCATCGTCCACAAATTGGCTCCATGCTGGCGCACTTTGCATCGCCATTTTCTCATTTTGATGTATAAATCCTATACGTCCACTCTCGGCTCCAGGCTTTTCGTCCTTTTTGTATTTTCCGGTCAATAGCCCGCTAGAAATGCAAATGAACCGATATGTGAGATAGTTTACAATCGTGCTTTAAATATTTCTTTTTTCATTTGTCACCCATAAAACGAATTATTATTTTATAGGCCAAATGAGACTTAGAATTTGCAACGAACATTCACGCACCCTAGTGTGTGCATCCTTTTTATGTATATAACACTATTTAATGATGCACCGTGTTAATCTAGGAAAGGCATAACACCCGCAATATACTTGTAATGAAAAAGGTAATATCAAAGCTTTCAATTTCATCAAAACAGAAGTTATCAAGCGCAAATCGAGGTATTTTTCCCGGGGGGGGGGGGGGGGGGTTCCTTCCATGCAGATTCGTGTCATAAACAAGTTTGTCGTGGCACACAGGGACAAATGACGCAGCTATTTTGGGACATACCCCCCCCCCCCTGGATCCGTGCATGAATATTTTGTTAAATATACAAGACCACGTGACAGTTTTAATTAAAACATACCCTTTAAGAGGACTCCAAGGCAAAACTCCGATTCCTTCGTTACGACATACCATGAATTCTTCGAACTCGGGTTGGCGACATAGTAGATTATATTGTTGCTGAAAATGGATAGAAAAGCGAAATGAAAAGAAATATCGAAAGGATTTTGTTCTCTGAAAATCTATACAAATCAAACAAGAAGAGATACATTTAAAAGTTTTATTTTTCATTGTCTTAATAATTAAAAAACACATATTTGGTAATAAATTTGACGACAAAGCTGTTAGAGGGCTATAAATGTAGCATAGACGTGCATTATCGACTGATTTCTGATTTACATGAAGGAGCACGAGTTACTTTAGGCATATCGAGCTATCGAGCATTGACTATATAATATATAGTCAGAATTATATTATAATTTAACTTGTTGAGAGCATCCATGAAGGACCTACTTGTAAACTGACACATCTGTTTAATCCCATATTTTCCAGAAGCATCACAATTTTCTGTATCTGCCACCCACATACGTTACTACATCCAAAATAACGAATCTTTCCTGCACGAATCAGATCGTCAAATGCACGAAGAGTTTCTTCAAGGGGAGTGGCATTATCCCAAACGTGAGACTGAAAGTATACCAAAACAAATATGCTTTATATGAAATGCAATCGTTGTACCAAACTGATATCTCTGACTTTAGCCAGTGCTACTCTTTTCAGTTTTCACTCTGTATCACAAATCATACGAAAGTTATATATGTATTCTACATAATAATTTTATACAGTCGACACTCGTTGTGTCGAAGTCAGAGGGACAACCAAAATATATCGACTTATCCAAAGTTCGACTTATCCGATTTTTTTTTCATTTTAGACTTAAATGGTATTGGGCCATTTTTGTTGCTCGTCAAGTGCGTTCCAAATTGAAATATAGTAGGAAAAGGAAAGAAATTGCTCGAGACGAGCAATTTCTATCCTTTTACAACTTAATTTCAATGGCCATCTTTATTTCGAAATAACATTGTTTCAATGACGGGACTAGACTTCCACTTAGACTTAAGCGGAAATTCGACTCATCCGAAGTCGAGATAACGAGTGTCGACTGTATCTTCGTTTTAAGAACGATAGAGGGGCTTCAAACAAACACAATTATGCAACAGAATTTTTGAAATAAAGAAGAAGAAAACACTATCCAAGTGTCCATTAATTTATGATTTGTTGAGAAACAATAAACTATTTTAGTGTGCTTTGCTGAGAACTAATTCACAGAATATACATAGAAGTACAACTACATTTTAGAAGTTAAATTTGTTCATTAGCAACTAGAGATCTGATCAGCGGTCTTAGAGAAGCGAAATGGCGAATTTTCAAATTGGTTGACCAAAGCAACACAGAAGAGGGGGCGAAGACGTTATAGTTTTGTTATTTCTAATCCAAACCCTATGATGTGGGTACGCGTTTGATTCGTTTCGATAAGACAATTGAAATGACTACCCACAACATAGGACTTGGTTTACATTTAATCACATTTTACTTCTTAAGGGCTCCCCCTCTTACATGTATCTATGGCCATGCGGTTCGTAATAGGATACCTGATACAAGTCAATATAGTTGGTCTGTAACCTCTCCAAACTTTGTTCATAACTCTCTATAATATGTCGCCTGCTGAGACCCACACTGTTTACGTTTGTGGCGTCCATGTTGCCTCGAACTTTCGTCGCAAGGATAAAGCGGCTTCTGTCTTGTCTGGAATACAACATATCGGTGGGTGGGGGTTAAAACTTTAGTTACGACATTTTGACATCCCACTAACGATAAGCTGCGATTGACGATTTGCCACGTCAAAATATACGCGATCGTTGGGCACATTTTAGCATCTTTAATCTCACTTCTTTACGATGAAAATTGCATCGCTATCGTGCTTTAAAATATATCATTATTTCGTGGACTCCGTTCCAGAAATCTGAATGACGCTTAAAAACTGAAGTTACGACAATTTCGAACATGGCTGATGACTTGTTGAGTAGAATACTATTTTAAACATCAAATTTTTCATTTGAAATTGCGTTCTAGAGCACTTCAACGCGTCTATAAAAGTAAAATCTTAGAAAACGTCAGATACGAAAGTTGAACACCTACTTTGAAAGCCAGTTTCCGACAATTTGTTCAGAAACTCCGGTTTGATAAACATTTGCAGTATCCAGGAAGTTTCCTCCCAGTTCAGCATACTTGTCCATGATCTGATGCGACAGCTCTTCAGAGGCTTGAGATGCTGGTACCGGTCGGCCGCCCTGAAATAACCCATTACCAGATCACTGGCGTAGGAAGAGGGGGCCAGGGGGCCAGGCCCCCAATAATTTAGAAGGGGGGTAGCATATCCTTTGGCCCCCCAATAATTCACCCTTGAAGAAAATCCTTCAAGAAAGGCCAGGGTATAAAATGCTGTCTGAAAGTGCCCAGATTGCAGGAAATGGCTTCTTAGAATTCAAAACTTTTAGGGGGCACGTCCCCAGACCCCTCTAGCAACGATACGCTCGGTTGGATTCCATTCACTTAAACTCCCCCCCCCCTCAATATTATAAACCTTCCTACGCCTATGCAGATGGTAAAATCTTAGACTGGTCAAAATTCAAACATGTTCCAGACGACAATTTCAAGTAGACGGAGTTGATGTTTTGGTCTTTTGGTGGTAGAAAATATTGTGGAAAATGAAGAAATTGCTTGTCACAAGCAATTTATTCATTTCCACAATGTTTTCCAACGCGTTTATCTGAAAGGGATTCAAAAGATGTCACTTTGTGGTAATATTATAAAAGAAATGTTTTCATTCAATGCGACGAAATTGCAGTCAGCTCTACTCAAGTAAATTGACAGACATTGTGAAAATAAGGTGTTGCCTGTAGTATTAATAAGCCTATTGCATAAAATGTGTGATTCCGGGCTATTATAAGCATGTATTGACAAACAGAAACCGGGCGTTAACGTTAGAAAACGTGTATTATTCGGTAAACGACCGTGCTGTGAACGCCCGGTACCGTTTCGGGTTATGATGGTTTGTATCTATCTTTAAACATTTCTTTTTTTGGGGGGGTGGGGGTGTTATTTTTTACAGCTCCTGTGCCTTATCATTCCGGATTGATATTACTGTGCACAAAGGGTCCACAAAATAATATATTCTCATGAGAACATGTTCAACTTCAAAGGGATACTCTCCAGTGTTGAAAGGTATTCGATTGAAGTTCACGTGGATTTCGTGCGATTTGAGCACGGTGCTCAGATTTGAGCATGAGAACTTACTTAAGTTTTTTCGAGAAACCGGGGCCAGATCTATAGACTAATATTTTATGGGAAACTGGTTCTCCAATGAAAATGAAAAACTTCGTTTCGGCTTTAAAAAATTATTTTCCTTTCGGCGCAAGAAAATGCGATGCACCATATAATAGCGTAAAGTTGAATCTCTGGCTGCACTCAGGCATCGTGCACGGCTCCTTTAGCGTATTTCTTTGGTCTATATAGGCTATATTATAGATGCGAATGCTTCACCGTACGACATAATTTGCGTGCATTAAACCTATAATAACCGCATATGAAAAAGGGAGACAGTTACTGTGTAAGTTAGCAGGAAACATTTTGCTTTGGAGTGGTTTTGACGAAAGGGAAGTAAAGCCGTTCAATTATATTATACTTTTTATCTTCAACACAGTAAACTCCCTTTAAAGAATTACACGCCATTTACAAAATAAATTAAAACTGAAAGTAGACGCGACAGTATAGATCTAGTTTAGACTCTATCTAGTTTAGACTCTATATCTAATATCAGCTACACGAAATGACACAAGAAAAAATGTTTTCTTACAACATCATTACACAAAGATCACCCTTACAAAATTGAAAAAGAATTCGCAGTCGTAATCTGAGACATGTTATAAAATTAGAACGTTTAGCCTAAATCGAAAAAAGTTGCTAGATCTAGATCTAGTCTACTTACCGGGTTTGGCTGACCAAACGTCATTGTACCGAGACATATGTTCGAAACCTTGACGCCTGTTCTCCCTAAAAACTTGTTATCCACGGCTTTGTTTGCCATTGTGTATGCCTATTCAGTTTTCACTGTTGAGTATTGCCACTATCACTGATGTGTTGTCTAGTTAAAATGTCCCAGTCTATATGAAAGTATCCAGTCTAATTTATCCATTCCCAAACGACAAAATTTTAGGGTGTTCCAATTTCAAGGCTGCTACAGACGACAATTGGATATTAGTATAAAAGGAAAAAATAGAGCATCGATTTCGAAATAATCCTTTCCCTAAACAATGTATTGTTGTGACGTGTTCAATTGAAAACTTGTGAAAACATTGAGAAAACATGCCGAACTGCTAAAATCACACGCATTTTCTCATTTCCCCGCAATGTTTTCTACACTATGATGCACACGTTTTATGTTTTCATCACAATTTGTGCAAATCTTTCGACGTTCGAATTGTTTAGAGTTTTGTTATTTGGGAAAGAGTTAATTAAGCCGTTTACAAAGTAGGCTATCGATTGTAAGTTGATCTTTAGTTGTAGATCTAATTAAAGCGTTTTAGAATAACGGCTAATTATCACGAATGTACATGTATTCAGCACATTCAATTGATTTAGATACCATCATGCTAAAAGGGACCATCTGGGATTTGCGAAAAATATCGACTCTGGATGGAAAGTCTACGCGTCTACTGGCTAGCAGAAAGGATGCCATGACCTAGTTATAGGTCCCATTAACCATTTTCCCAAACAAGACCTGCTTTTGACGTCCCTATGTGAAAAAGGCTTGGGAAAACATTGAGACAAAAGAAGAAAATGCTGATAACCAGCATTTTCTCGTTTTGCCTCAATATTTTCTGGGCTATTTTCTACACATATTTATCTGACATCAACATTAATTTTGTCGTCTCCAGCAGCTTTTAATTTAAACGGTCTTAAAATTCTGACGTTTGGGAAAGTGTTAAATGACTTGGCAGAGCATCTGCAGCTTTTCCTTGGAGATGGTCTGCCAGGTATTTTATCGGGAACTATCCGCAAATGGACGACTGTTGGTGTTTTTTAAGACAGCGGGATCTTGATAAAGGTCCCTAATAGATCTATAACAGTTGAGACAGTTGTGTTTCAAGATCAGTCCGTGCCCAAATGGAGTCTGACGGGAATCGATGCTTTCTCCTACGATTTCAATAGGTCACGAAGAAGCTGTTGGAGGACGACATTTTTCTTGATCAGACTGCGTGTATACACAGGCTGATCTGAAACTATGTTGGGCTCAAAAGCCATAAAGGACATTTTTGCAGATGCTGGCTAAACATAATACGAAAATGGAGCAACGTACCATATATTTCGGCCTTTCGCTCCTTTATCATACTGCACACAATCCGAAACGAGCCAACAACCGCATATGAGAGTACAATTAGTGTTGGTGCAGAACCATTGTAGTATTGTAACTGTACGCCACTGTTGAACTAGCCCAACGGTACATTTTTGGTAGGTTGATTGATTGGGGTTCAACGCCCCTTTCAATTGCTGTGATCATATCGCACCTGATGGAGCACCTTACCATGGATTCTTGTAGTTTCTCTTACAAGTACAACCAACACATCCTTACCGAGCCTCCAAATGCTCACCCATATAGGTTAGCGATTATCAAACCATTGGCGGAAGGCAAGTTAGCCAGAAAGGATATTTTGGTAGGGGTAGAGCACATGTCCTGCATGACTTGGAATATAAACAACGGTAGCAAGGTTAATATGGATCTGAAATTAACGTTTTTGGCTTCCAAACCAGTCGACGTTTAGGAAAACATTGAGACAAAAATGCTGAAAACCAACATTTTCTTTTCTCTCTCCGTTTCCTCTGTTAAGATGTGATTTTCGTTTTGCTTTTAATGTTAAATGCCTTATTTGCAACGGCTTTCAAATTGGGTCCATATAAAGATATTTTTATTTTTTGAAAGGATTCTCTACCGGTTCAGACGGACAAACATTTTGTGCCATTCGGTCTCAACATTATAAAGAATCCCCTTCTCTAGACGATTAAAAAGCATTTAATGGAATTCTTTTTTCACAATTATAATGCATAAATACAAATAGATCCATATCACTTGAGTATTCAAACAACAATATAAATATAGGTATAATACAAAATAATTCTAAGTTACAATATATCCTTGCTACATTTTCATAAAACTGAGTATGAGTATATAGGCCTGCACGTGTAATGCCTAGTCTATGCAATGTGAACATTTAGGGAAAAAGAAGAAATACAGATAGCTAGCATTTCCCCCTCTTCTCTCAATATTTTCCCTGCTTCTCTTTCAATGTTTATTATAACAGACAACAAACTTAACAATGTATGTCGCTAATGCTGCAGACGCTATGAACAACATAACAGTATTTTGAGAAAAGTTATTAGAATAGGAAGATGCTGGTTTTGATATAAAGTAATGAAGACAGTATAAATCAAAGTGCTGAGAGCACTGTAATTGGACGTCTCTGATTGATTGAGCGGGATTGTACATGAACGAAAGATATTTTATTCATTCTTCTGTGTTTAATTCTATAAGATCGGTTTCGGACATACGAAATCGGCTTTAATACCAGAAAACCCTTCTCAGGCTTCAAATTGATTTGATTGCCGTTTCAAGACAACTGATTTGTCGCTATGAATAATCACTATTAATTTGATTACCAAATTCAATTAAGGCCATGCGATTAGCACTTTTGTCTTCTTGTTTCGGTTTACTATGAGTATTGTCGTCAGTTATACTTTTCATTGATTTTATAAAGTACGCTACAAAGCAATTTATTCAAAATGTAAGCCAACGCGCTACATAAATGAAAGCCGCGATAGTTCACTTAGCAGAGCACTCACCTTGTACTCTTTACACATGTTATATCCGGAAGGCCCTGGGTTCGTATTCTACTCAGACATTGTTCTTTTTAATCATCTTTTTTTATACGCCGCCGGAGGCGGACGTATATTGGCGTCATCTTCTCCGTCCGTCTGTCCGTCCGTCCGTCCATCCATCCGTCCGTCCATCCGTCCGTCCGTCCGTACGTCCGTCCACTTTTCTTGTCAACGCAACTCCTCCTAAGTTTCTGGCTGGATCTTCTTGAAACTTGGTCAATGTTATCACCTCAATTGGTAGATGTGCATGAAGGAAGGCTTTTATGGTTCGTTGATTTTTGCCAGAGTTATGCCCCTTAAAAACTTAGTCTCTGGGGCTTATTGAAATTGCAGCCTTGTCAACGCAACTCCTCCTAAGTTTCTAGCTTGATCTTAATGAAACTTGGTCAATGTTATCACCTCAATTGGTAGATGTGCATGAAGGAAGGATTTTATGGTTCGTTGATTTTTGCCTGAGTTATGCCCCTTAAAAACTTAGTCTCTGGGGCTTATTGAAATTGCAGCCTTGTCAACACAACTCCTCCTAAGTTTCTGGCTAGATCCTAATGAAACTTGGTCAATGTTATCACCTCAATTGGTAGATGTGCATGAAGGAGTTATGCCCCCTTAAAACTTAGTCTGTGGGGCTTATTGAAATTGCAGCCTTGTCAACGCAAGTCCTCCTACGTTTATGGCTGGATATTAATGACACTTGGTCAATCACCTCAATTGGTAGATTTGCACGAAGGAAAGATTTTATGGTTCATTGATTTTTTTCTAGAGTTATGCCCCCTTAAAACTTAGTCTCTGGGGCTGATTGAAATTGCAGCCTTGTCAACACAACTTCTTCTAAGATTCTGACTGGATCCTTATGAAACTTGGTGGATGTTATTACCTTAATTGGTAGATGTGCATGAAGTAAGGATTTTATGGTTCATTGATTTTTGCCTGAGTTATGTCCCCTTCAATCTTAGTCTCTAGGGCTTAATTATATTTCAGTCTCGTGAACGCAATTCCTTCCAGGTTTTTGACTGGATATTTATAAAAACCTTTTTGTGAACACAACTTTTTACAGGTTTTTGTGTGAATATTTATAAATCCTTGTCAATGTCATTTTTTTGTCTCAAGTTTTATAAGTGGCGGCGTATATTGTGACCATGGCACTCTTGTTCGACTTCTATCTCCACCATCGTTGGCGAAAAAACGACCGCAGTGATTTAGAATCGATCTTAACACAAATTCAACGAAATAAAGTAATGAAACGCCGATCATTTACATACAATTCCGCTCAATCAATGAGAGGTGTCTAAATATAGTGCTCCAAGCACTTTGATTTTTATTCCTGTTTAGAGTAAAAAAAGAAAAAAACACGATAGCAGTTTTCCCTGGTTGTAGTTACAAAACAAATTCAATACATACTTTTCCTGAAACAAAATACCAGATGAATTGGAGCACCTAACCATGGATTCCTCATACAAGTACTACCGCAGCATCCTTACATCTACAGATGTGCATAAAACGAAGAAATTGGGAACGTGCCGTCGGGAAAATGGCAGTGGAGTACAATAAGCAATTTAAATCTTCATATCACTATCAACGAAAATTTGAGAATAGCAATGTCCCTATCTGTAAACATATTCATACGATCATCCAGGTACCATCTGTTGCAGACCCATTGCTTCATCTTCTTAGCTCAATACACGTAAACGGGTCTCTTAAACGAAATAAATACAGATCGCTGTCACTTAGTCTTATACTAGTAATAATCATTGTTGTCATGATCATCGATCAGTATTTAAATAGGTAATGATACTGTCGAATATCAGTGATACAGATGCTGGAAAAAAGACTCGTAAGAGCAACTATTTTTCTGAATAGGTGGATTTCACTAGTGTCTCATCTGAGGCTGTTCAGATGGAACCCCGATTTGTCATCGAGTCGAACCCGAGTTGCGAAATGAACTCACTCCCCGATAATCAATTTCAAAACCCTGGTTCAAAAGTACGTCTCGTGGAAACCCCGTTCCTTTAAATGTGTCAAAGACTTAAACAACAATGATCAAAGAAAAGGAACCTATCATACACAATACGTGTATTAAATTGGGTAATCATTCTAAAATGTGTGTTTTCAGTAAACTCATCAAGAAAAACAAACGTTTTACAGAAGAAATAACCCGAACTGGTTTTGAACCAACGGCGTTCCAAATTTCAAACTGAAAAAAGGTTGCGAGATTAATCCTTTCCCGTTTGAGCTATCGCTGCTGATGATGATATAGGGTGTCTGTTTACATTATAACCATAGTGTATGCATGTATCGCTTTCTAAAGATCTTACCCTTTACACAATAAATATTACGAAAGTCAAAAAACTACAAGAAAATGATTAAATCGAAAAAAGATCGTAAAGTTGGTTAAGACGTGGTATGAATTGAATCGGCCAGTGAATCGTATTTGTTAGAGAACACATAGAAAGTAGGAAAAGATACGACAGTTTTCCTGTATGGTCGCAAAATCTATTTTGAATTCTGGTCAACTGGCAATTGAGTCTGAGAAAGGGTTTTTTTGTAATGAAAACCCATTTCGCCTGTCCAAAAGTGGTTATAAGAATTGTACGTCCTTTCGGACGTCCAATTAAAAATCCAATCTTTTCCAAAACACATATACCTGGTTTTGACGTTCCTGGTAGAAAGTGCCCCACCTTCACCTTTCTCTAATTTTGATGTGCTCAATTTAGGCCTACGCAAATCCTACCTCTACCCAAATCAGCATTACATCTTAACGCTAGCAATGGCTCTGAGTTTGAAATTGAATAGTTTTGGCAAGGGTTAATGAGATTTTCTCCTTTTATGAGTTTGAAAGTGAAAACAGTGAATTAGCCTACATTATAATTATATTACGAAAAGAATCGTTATTGGGTACAGGAATAAATAAATGTCAAATCTATACTTTGAATATGGCGTTCACAGAGCAACAGAAATGAGGGGGGCGTAAAGGTATTTTGAATTTGTTATTTCAAATCCAAAACCAATGTTGTTGTTACACAATTTGGAATCCCGATGAGACGATTCCAATGAATATCAACATCATGGGATTTTATTAACCATACTTTATCAATTAAATTCGGTATTACACTTCTAAAAGTCATGACCCACTCTTATTCTGTAGTTCTGCGATCTATCACAATTGAGTATGAAATAAGCCTCGAGGGCGCAATGGATCTGTTAAAAGGGTTGCTTCTGTCCCCATTCGCTCTCCATATCATTTCGTAAGGGTAGGGATT
Source organism: Fragum sueziense (assembly GCA_963680895.1). NCBI lineage: Eukaryota > Metazoa > Mollusca > Bivalvia > Cardiida > Cardiidae > Fragum > Fragum sueziense. The sequence goes on from OY804597.1 coordinate 41,486,051, forward strand.
TGGTCTGGGTGCTACTTCGTCCAGGGAGGCCATCTGAAAACAGATTTAAGACTTAAATGATTTCTTGTCAAAAGGTTTTCAGGTACAACGTATATTGGTTAAAGCATGATTTGTAACTCTTATGACTTTTCCTCGTTACAATAGAGTCTACTTAAACTATTAAAAAGAATGCTAAACAAAATACACTTACAGCTTTTTAACAAATTCCAACACAAGTTTTAAATATCATGCTTTGTCACATGTTTAAATAAGAATGCATCAGATTAGGTTCCTGATCCTAACCCTCTACCAATCTGAGTACTGAGATTCGTTTTAAGTCAATACCGAAATATCACGTCGCTTTTCAGCAAAAACATCGTAACTACAGCTTAAAACAAGCTGCAGTTACGAAGTTTTTGTTGAAAAACATCGACTTTACCTCTTCTTTCGTCATTTCCCATCCAGCACTAGCTCCCATATTGTCCTCTAGTTGTTTAATAGAGGTGGCACCAATGATAACCGAGGACACGTGATCTTTCTGTATTAACCAACGTAGAGCTACTTGGGGTATAGTTTTACCTGAAATGACAGCAAGATGCGAAATTATGTTGATTCCAAAAATGTGGTTGAATTTGAAGTTAAAATACAAGACACGGCTTTCTCTTTATATGTACCCTGTTTCCATCGCTGATTATTTACTACATTTTACTACGAATCAATCAAGCTGTTTTTACGACAGAGAATCTCGTCTAATCGCCTTAACCCTTTCCCAAATGTCAAAATTTTAGGGCAATCCACTTCAAAAACTGCCACAAATGACAAATGGATGTTATTAAAGATAGGATTTGTGTACAATGTGGCACAGAAAATATTGAAACAAAAGGAGAAACTACTGGTTATCAGCAGTTTCTTATTTTTTTCGATGTTTTCCCAAGTCTTTTCTAATAGGGACGTCAAAACCAGGTCTTGTTTGGGAAAGGGTTAATGACGCAGTAAATGACGTCACAATATAGTAAGTAGTTCAATTTTGATAGCGTTGACGTCGCGCACGGTATTGCGATCAATTTATGTAACGTCAAAATACACAGGAAGACGCTGCGTGCAACGAACATTCTTAGTCATCTGTGCTTTATTTCCCGTTTATCCAAGAAAAAAGTTCAACGGTGTCGTTTAATGAGATATTTCGAAAGCAGAAGAATACATGAATAAACGAAAGGAATACATATCTGGATTATAGTTCAATTAAGGTATATGACCCATCATTAAAAACACTACTTTCTAGCACACGAAATGCATTAAATTACACACAATTGTAAATACACTTCATATAAGGTGATTCACCGTGCCGGATTTCAAGATTATGTTTCAAGAAGATTTTTTTACAAATATTATTCTACTCTATATTCATATACAAGGGAGGTAATTTTGAACATTTTTGTCAAATATTTCAATAAGTATGCATTAATTCAAATTTCTAAACCGTTCAAAATGCTTATGTTTGTATTTGAAATGGAAATGTAACACAGTTTAGGAATTATTGGCACTTTTCAAATTTCGCCTATGGCCCTTCAGTGCCAATGATGGGCTGTATACGTTAAATTCAAACTTTCTGCTGATTTCATTAATGAATAATGTTTTGCGTTTGAGTATTGTCGCTACATTATAAACGCTGCGCTGGCGGTTTTCAACACTGAATTTTGAAAATACATGTATTTTTTTTTTTTTTTTTTTTTTTTTTTTACTTTTTTTTTGCAATCACATTTGCGAAACATACATCATATAACTCAAAATGAGGGACATTTAGTTGTACGTCAGAATGGTTTCTGTTGTCTGCAAATTATTTCACATAGAAATTTTGTCCTGCAGAACAGGTTTCTGGATTAAAGGAAAAACGAAGAAAAATATAAAAAGGGGGAAAATAATAAATATGTATGCGTTAAAGTAATTTTTATTTAGGCTTATATGAAACAATACGTACTAGTCAACAATTTTATGGTTAGATATTATGTAACACGGGTCTTCCATTACAGCAAATTATTGTGTGATTCGTGTAACCATGAGCGAATAATTTAAAAGAGAAGCAGGAAGAAACTTTTATTTAATTTCATGAATTTTCATGCAACATTTTAGTCGGCGAGCGAAGGCAAAACTCCATTACCATTCATTAGAAAACGATGCCGTTACCACTAATTGCGTTTGTTATAGATTCTCCGAAATATTCAAAACCCTTTTCAATACCATATAAATCGACCGCTGTTAACGTCGACGTTAAACGTCCATTTTGACGTAAATTTAGGGGGTGGACATTTCTGTTTTACCTGGCAAAAAAGTTGGCGTTTCTCGTAGAATGACGATACTCATCTACATTATACACCATTTTTAAAGATATTGTAATGAACTAACTGATTATTAAAACTTCGATGCTTAGAATTTGACGAATTTAAACATATTAATGTTGAAATGTGCGCTAAAACATTTTTCCGCGAAAAAACGCAGGGGGTGGACATTTCTGTTTTACCTGGGAGAATTCAAAATAAAACATGAAAACGACTTAATCGATCATTCAGATTTTATACATCTAAAGTCCATTTGATGAACTTGATTGTGAATTAAGTTTGAATGAAAATGATGCAATTGTATTCATTTCAAGGAAAGTCAAAAATGACATTTTATTGTAAAAACCCAAAGCGAGTTGGTTTTTTCGTTATACCGACCTTAATTTTTACATGTTTTTCATAAAAAATCACATTTTTGTATAGCAGATAGGATAACAAAACGAAAAATGCAATATTTAAACATGGATTTATGCTGCGAATACAAGTTTTATTTGGAGTAATCAAATTCGTCGATTTTTTATGTTACACGTCACGCTTAAAAACTGGTGTCTTTTTCATAAAATACTGACCGAAATTCATAACTTTCCGATGTATCGTGTCCATGTAAAACTATACTGAGAGGCAAAAATAAGTATACATCCTAGTTCTTCAACGTTTTCTGAGAAAACGATTTATAGATTATTACGATTTTTAAACGCCACCGAAACGTTGTTGTTTGTTGATGTAGACTTCTTGGCCTACCGTCTATACGTCCTTCCTTCCGCTGCGAAGATTTTTTCATAGGGCACAGCGTCATCGAAAAGGGGGTTTAATCAATTAATTAATGCAAGAATTCCCATTGACACAATCCCTAAATTCATGAAGGGATTTGGATATTTTTCTTACAGAAAGTGCTTAGTCACCTAGGACCATGTGTGCATTGTTAATGATTTTCCATATCACGATGCGTCATGGCAAAAGGGGGCTTGATGCAAACAAGTTATCTGGCATTACTCGTTCTAAATTTATAGACGGGTTATGATAAAATTTGCACAGAATATTTCTATGCTACACGACTAAGTGTGCACTTTATTTATAGTGTCGCGTTTCTTTCGTATTATGCTGTGTCATAGAAAAATGGGCATTAATGGCAAAAAGGGGCATATGGATCAAATTGTGCCAGCCACTGAATATTGTGTTATAGTGTTAGATAAATTTTAACATTGTGATTTGTTGTGACAAATAATAAAGAAATTGAATAAGAATTAATAGCAATATTTGATGCTCCACTAAGTCGCACGTGCAAAATTTGCAAAATCGGCATGCAGCAAAAGTATGTGTAATCAAGTAATTTTATGTGAAATTTAACAATATTGCATTATTGGTTAATGAGTAGGAATAAATTGTACAAAATCTTGAGTCGATATGATAAAAATTAAAAGAGATATCGAAAAACAAAAAGTGTATACTTTCTTTTGCCTCTCAGTATATATACAAACAGGTTCATGTATATAGAATCAGATTTTATCAAAGAAACAATTCTTGACTAAGCATGCTTCTTGAACCAGCGCATCTTTCATTGACGATTCAGGTTTTTCATTACTGGTCGCAATAACGTGCGCGACGTCGTTACGACAATGTATGAATTGGTGAATATGAGCGGGATACTCCTGTTTAGAAAATAGAAATGAACCAATATGCATTCAACTAAGAAAAAAATATGAATTATTGATTCTGCGCGCTTATATAAATCAGATTTTTAATACGTAATTAAGCCACACTTGGTAGTCTTCCTTATCCAGTATACATGGACAATTTAAAAACGTTCTAACCTCATGGTTCGGACTACACTTACCACGGATTTTGACTAAAGACATAACCTTGTATCCGTGTCAAAATTCCAATAAATCGAATCTTTAAAATATCTTGCAATAGTTGTCATTGCAAAACTTAGCCAAAAGCTATAACCTTACCATGTGTTTTAGCTATGCTCGACATAGTATCCATGCGTTTCCAGAATCCCTCATTGTCCACATATTTACTCCAGGCCGGGGCAGCATGCACAGCCACTTATTTATATTTATTATATACCTATCGAATTTCAGGGTAGAGAAATCAGACACGACAGAAAAAAATCCGTATCACATACGGGTGTGATACGCTCCCAAAAATGGCAAGTTGTGTAGTACCTTCGGTCTCGTGAGATATCAAAATATTCTTACGCACTCGAAACAAATACAAGGCGCCGGAAAATCCTTTCATGGGATATTCCGTGTGTATCCCATTATAGTGAAGCCGGAGAAAACTTACCATGTGTTTTAGCTATGCTCGACATAGTATCCATGAGTTTCCAGAACCCCTCATTGTCCACATATTTACTCCAGGCTGGGGCAGCTTGCATGGCGTATTTTTCGTCTTGATGAACAAAGCCAATACGACCACTGTCGGCGGTAGGCTTTTCCTCTTTCTTGTATTTGCCAGTAAGGAGACCTCTGTATTCATAGAAATAAATACAGTACATGATTATTACCAGACTCAGAGTGCACCATTGTTCCATATAAACTTTCCTGAAGTAGCCATGTAGTTAGCCTGGCTCCTAGGCCGTGAGAATAAATATGCCAATATCAATTTACAAAGGTACACCACTCCTGCTTAAAAAAATTATTTACTCAAATTACTGCCCTTCTCATTATAATCTGACAGATCTACATTTACAGAGAGTATGGCAGTGTGGTAAATTAGATGTACATTACTTACATATATCTTTTATTAAAAATCAGATCAGTCAGACTGGAGCCAGTCTACCATGTAGTCTAAGATAATGATAAATGGCTTGTTTATTATGATACTATTCCATGTGACCAACATATTTTCTTTTTATGCTGTGGCAGGAAATGTCCATGCAGTCATTTTATGCAATTTGAAATTTAACATTTTTAAAATTCCTTTGTTGTAGTTGTGAATGTCAACTTTTCGTTCTAATTGCAGGCAAGTGACCGAAACTTTTAGATGCCTTTTCACTCATTCTTCAAAAAACTGCAAAATTACTGAAATTCTATGTCCCCCGCTAATAATAAATACACTAGAAGGTTTTTGTTTTCGTTTCTTTGCTTAAGATTATACAATAGACACCTTGTCCGTATTCCAAGCATGATATAAGACCAGGAATTATTTTCTCTCCGTAAATTTCACCTTTCTTTAGCTTATTTTCGACGAATTTTGGTTGTCCCTGTACTGGAGCAATTTAAAAACAGTTTGATTTTAACGCATTTTAATCTATATTTGCTTCGATTCTCTTTTTATTATTTCCCAAATATATTTTCCTGTGGTCTGATAACTATTTCGTTGGAATGCAAGATGATACTTTTTTGAGATAAAAGTTTTTCTGATGTCCCGATTTTCCACGTAAGATACATAACGCTCCTTTAACGGATAGTAAAACACAACAGTATGTGTTACTAAGGTCAAAACGGTTTTTAGTGGTAGGCTAGATGTCAACGTAAACAGAAACACACACACAAAAGATCAAGCTTATTCACAATTTAGAATAAAACAACATCAAAGTTCAAAAACAAGAATACCCCCATTTTTTCATAAGATACGTTACGGCTTAAACCGACTTTTATTTCGAATCTTTCACCATTTTTCATACATGTGATATACTAATTGATTCCAAACCTTCTTTAGAAAAAATAATTTGCAGCATAATAAACCAGCGAACTTTATTCCTGATGAATTTCTTCAAAAACTAATTTATGAATAAGATACGTTATGATAAGATACGTGACGCTCAATTAAATAATAGTAATAAAAAACTAATGAGATCAAATTGGACTATCCACTTGGACTTCTTTTCGAACATAGTATACTTTGGACACATAATTAGACATCCATCTTAATGAAATCACCATATTTACACAATAAATGAAAGAAACCAATACAAACAACCAATTTTATTCCAATAGCCTACAAAGGTAGACAAGCTATGGAAAATTTCTGATAACATTCTTTGTAGAATCGTTGACCCAGTTGGCACACAAAAACTCGTGTGTCTTTTAATAATACTTCACGAAGTCCTTGAATTATTTGAAACAATAAAACAAATGAAATCATAAGATACATTACGAACCATTTTAATTACATTATTTCCAAAATAAGTGCTGCATTGGCTAGTTTTACTTTAATATTTTATCATTTCCTGTATATGTTTAAATGGCAATTGTTACAAAGAGGTTAGAAAGGGTATTTGGTGCAATTATCCTATACCAATGACACAATTTTAAGCGTTTCCATTATATTGGTATCTTGTTTAATCCTTATTTCTCGGACTGTCTTCTATAATTCAAGCTTGAAACCAGTGCATTTCTAACCAACGCCTAAGCCCACAGATATTCCTTTCACTTTGCACCAAATAGATATAAAATACGGCAATGTATACATGTTCAAAGATAGAGATTTCGCTTTAAAATAAGATACGTTACGGCACGGTTTCTTACATTGTGACAATCACTGAGGCTAAATAAGTTGGAATTAGAAATCTTTTGAGTTATAATTCAATTAAGTGGTAGTTAATCTTTATAATTTTCAGCAGTAGTTTATTGTATTTCATACAAGGTCTATTAATTTCATTCAAAACAAACAAAAAAATAATAAGAGAAACGATGTTTCCTTTAAGTTCGAACTGTGAGGCCTAATTTTTTTTTAACAAGTCAATAAATCATTATTTTCTCGCAATACAGTGAATTCTTGATCTAGCGGAAACACGATTTGAATCGTCTCTCAACGCCAAAAGACAAAACCAATGTGTAAACAGGAAAACCAAACACCATAACGTATCTTATCATGCAGAGACGTCACTGTGGATCCAAAAATTGAATCAAAGTGCTGTCAGCACTGTAGATTGGGCATCACTGAGAAATTGATATTGTGACAAAAGGACAATATGCTGATTTTCAAAATTGCCCCATTCACTATTAGATGGTTTTTAAGCATTTTCTATGAAGCGAGTAAAAAGGCGTCATCGTTTGGAAAATGGTTAATCAATGTGTAGGCAAACGTGCATAGGTGATAAAAACAAGTTGAATGTACACGTCCCTCCAGGTGAATCCAAAAGGTGAGGCTGTTTGGGAAAAGGAAATGTTACACTTTACCGGATTTTACATTAAATCAACATGTTGAATTATTCTTATTCTTAGCCAATCAGAATAATACCAAGGACGGACCCATTATAGAGGCTTAGCCTAACTGATCTCTGATCTGCAACTCGGTCTGCAAACATATTTCGATTAAATAGAATGCACTTGTTCATTGGATCAAATGATCAGTCTAAGAACAGTATATGTGGTAAAAATGTTAAAATTCTACAAAACGGCAAACTTAAGACGATGGTTTTACTTTGATTAACATAATTTAAAATCACAGTGTTTATACTCTATAGTCTCGAACCATTCGCCCTTTTCCAAACAAGACATTGTTGTGAAGCAAATAATATGAAACATACAAAGATAACCGGAAATTTCTCCTTCGTCCCAATGTTTTCTGTGCTTCATTGTACATAACATGATTTCATCTTTATCGTCACCCGTTTCGTCGTCTGCAACTCTTTCTAATTTGAACTACTCTAAGATATTGTCGTTTGGAAGAGCCTTTAACACACTGAGTTAAAAAAACAATAAAGATAAAGCGATCAGTGCAGAATAAATCCTTAACCCAATTTCAAGCAAATAAATCGTTACTTTGTTTGGTCTTTCTGAGAAGAAAATATTGTGGGAAATGAAGAACTAGCTTTTCACAACCATTTCTTCATTTTCTACCATATTTTACAAACACATAATATTTCATGGGAACCTAAAGGTGTCAGAATATAGGAATGGGTAAAGCGCACACATTGCATCTAGTGAATGGGCTAAGGTGGCAGTGGGCTACAGTGGCAGTGTCAAGCAGTGACCCAGTTAAACACCTGGCAATGCATTCACTGGTAAACGACCATTGAAAGTCAGAGCAGTAATATTGTAACTATATGGAATTTATCTGAGAGTTACACTATTTTGCTTTCAAGCTCTTTACTCAACGGATAAGATTGTAAAAACGCTGAAAATACTAATAGGTATTTAATTTAAGGGAAAATTTCATCAAATGTAATTATTAACCCTCTCCTTATTTGTCGCAAAAGTGAAAGAGATGAAAAACTTTGAAGATATTGACTGATAAAGGATGTTTCTGTGGTGTTTGAAATAGCATAGTTTGGCTTGAACACATAGCTCAGCGGGTTAGGGAAGGAACGTAGTGTCTGGAGTGATGTCTGGAGTGAAAAACTGGTTTTAATAGTTTGGGCTATAAATAGCCCAATCTAAAAATCCGTCTTTGTTTGGGTACACTAAAATTGGATTCTATAATTTCAACAAATATTTTGCAAGAATAAGTCAAAAACTAAGTTTTTCAAAATGGTCGGTTTTTCAGATTTTTTTATTTCTAATTGTGCAGTTTTTTGAAGAATGAGTGTTTTAACCCTTTCCCAAACGACAAAATTTTAAGGAGATCCACTTCAAAAACTGCCACAAATGACAAAATGGATGTTTATCAGCTGTTTTTTTCTTTTGTTTCAATGTTTTCCCAAGCCTTTGCTATTTGGGACGTCAAAACCAGGTCTTGTTTGGGAAAGGGTTAAAAATATAGATGTTTCTTACAAAATTATGCGAAGACAAGATGGGTGGGGTAAGGTTCAGATTGAAAAGATTGTTTTAAACTGCATTTAAAGAAAAGCGACAGTGTGTCTTGACGACTCACCCTTTCAGAGGACTCCATGGTAAAACTCCCATGCCTTCGTTACGACATACCATAAATTCTTCTATCTCGGGCTGGCGACATAATAAATTATATTGTTGCTGAAAAAAGAATAGAATTTAATAAAAAGTATATACATTTTGTGAGTTATCCCGAAGTCGATGATGTTGTCAAACAACACCAATATACCAATGATCCAAAATATTAGATTTTCTTTGCACATCTACCATACGTAACATATTTTATTCTTTAGAAATCATTTTTATGTTTGTTTAAATTAGGCGATAAAGAAATAAGGAAATATCCCGATCCACGCATCTTAGATATAATTCGGTAAAGGCAAAGAAAGAAAATTATGTGAACTATGTCGTTTATATCGTTACTTTCAACGAAATCAATTTGATTCACAAACTCCAACAAGGATAATCTTTATTTGTGTCAGTGACATTGATAAAACATAATTCATGTAATTTTTGAATCGAGACTATGCAGACAGGGCTATAATGTCAGTGTGTTACTCCTCTTCAACAGTTCGATAATGTGCTATACATAGAAAAGACAACATACCTGTAAACTAACACATTTATTGAGTCCCATCATTTCTATTTTGTCCACAATTTTCTGTAGCTGCCACCCGCATACGTTACTACATCCAAAATAACGAATTTTTCCTGCACGAATCAGATCGTCAAATGTTCGGAGAGTTTCGTCAAGGGGCGTGGCGTTATCCCAACAATGAGACTGAAATAGATGTGTTGGGTGTTGGAACTTTGTCATAATAGTTTAGGATGCGGATGAAGACCGCCATCTTACATATAAGTTTGGTATCATTTGTTTTGGACAGTATATTTCCGAACGATGTATATAATGAAAAATAGAAATAAAAAATGACTCTAGGCATTCCCAAGGTATTTCTGACTAAGTTCGCGATTACCACCGCCTAAATATTTACCACACATCATCGACAGGGAATCAGACCACCGTAACAACAGCTTAGAAAAGCTAGAAAAGCAAGAGTTACAAGATTTGATCACAAAGTGACCGCGTTCTTTGCTTCTTGGAAGTGGTTTTTTAACATTTACTGGATAAGTAGGAAGCAATGTCAACACCTGACCGCACTATTCTGCAACATGCACTAGCTGTAACTTTATAACAAATATGAGCCAGGACCTGGAAAAGGTCATCTTACGCGTTTGAGCCCGACATGGTGCTAAATAAGTCTGCGTATACACGCGATCTGGTCAAGCATTTAACGTATACAACCCATCATAAGCACTAAAGAGCCATAGGCGAAATTCGAAAAGTGTCAGCAATTCCTAAACTGTATTACATTTTCATTCCATATACAAACATGAGCATTTTGAACGGTTTAAAATTTTGAATTAGTGCATACTTATGGATAATTATACTTGACGAAGTGTTCAAAATTACCTCCCTTGCCTATAAATATAGAGTAAAATTTTACAAATTTTGTAAATTATTTTCTTCTTGAAATCTGGGACGGTGTGTAAACTTATTTGAAGTGTATTTTACAAATGTGTGTAATTTGATGCTTGTCGCATGGCTGGACAGTGGTGTTTTTAATGATGGATCATATAGCCTACCTCAAGGAATCATGTTGTTCTCTAATAGACTGGCAGTGTCTTCAGCCGCGTGCGATTTAGGCCGGTAGAGTCTCTTTCAGAAGCGATAGAGCTAGCTGGTTCCCGCCTCTGATACACTACGTTGTATTTTTTCTACAGCGTAGTGTATCAGAGGCGGGATCCAGACTCTTCTAGAAGAGCTCTACCGGCCTAAATCGCACACGGCTTTTATGACCTATAGTGCCTGTGAGACAGCATCATGAATCCCACACATACAGCTCTTGAACACATGATCTTTAACGCGACTATCTCAGATTTTATAATGGACCCTCTTTCAGACCGCGACTCAAAAATTTTATGTTTGCTTATGTTCGTAAGGAAAAACTTGATGATTAAGGCAGAATACCCGTAATGCGGCCATTTTGAGATTCATAAAACATCGGATAATTTCGAGTGGCGTTGTTACGTATCCGAACCTATTCGTACGCGGCCGTAAACATTCGGCGATGGAAAGGTCCAACGCCGAATGCTTTCGACCGCGTCTGAATAAATCCGGCGTCGGGCGAATCTCATTAGGGATGTTCTACCGTAAAGTGAATATAAAGAAGAGCTCTACCTGATATAAATCTATGTAGTTTGTTTTCAGTCGCTCCAAACTTCCCTCACAGCTCGCCACCATATGTCGTCTGCTGAGGCCGACCTTGTTGGCGCTAGTCGGGTCCATGTTGAATCGAACTTTGGTTGCGATTACGAATTTGCTTCTGTCTTCTTGTCTGTAAGAGGATCACGATTGGTAATCATGTGATCGACACAACCATTGCAGAAAATTGTCAATAACTGTGAAAATTTGATACTTGACTAGGCCTAATTTGAATTTAGTTTGAAGAGAAGGTGGGAAAACGTCAGGAATTAACTAAATATGGTAGATCTTTTTTTTTTTTAAATCAGCTAACAAAAAATATTGACGACCAACCAAGATATGGTTGGTCGTCAATAACTTTTTTGATCAACTGATTTCTTAAAGACCCATCACACTCAGTAAATTTCTGGTGTGTTCCCACCTTTTCTGCTTGAATTTGTTTTTTGATTCAGTCATATAACCAGAATTTTTGAAAAATATCGAACATGATGGGTGACGTAATTCTCCGCCTTGTGGATATACCTCACGATAATTGAACTGGCAGAGCATCCCAGCCTATTGGCTAGGGCTGCTCTGCCAGTTCAATTATCGTGAGATGTACAAACGGTGATTGGTAACATAAGATATGATGCGGAATCACGTGTCACAACAACTACGACAATGACAGTAAATATTCGATGTTTCTGTTGATGTATGACTGAAATGAAAATGGTTTTAAGCTGTGAAAATGAAAAACTCAAGGGTTTTCCATATATACTTTGACAAATTTATTCGAAATAAAAACTACTTATAAAATGCGAAATACTTTATTACATGGGGTTAAGGTATTCTACCCATCATTACATAATTATCATGAAACATTTCATGCAACTTCAGCGTCGTCCTTTGCAACGGAGACTAACTGGGTTATCCGGATTGTTAAAATCCGGATACTCTCGTTAATTCCGTTGTCACAGAATACTGAGAATATGGAGGCAAAATTGCACAAAGTTTTTGCATCTAAAGATGGTTAGAATCGTTTAAAGTGACATTTCAGAATTTTCTCTAAAAAATTTCACTTTCATTTTTATCATAAAAAGCATACTTTCTCATGAAAATTCTGCAAAATTTCAAGCCAAAATATTGTGCCGTTTACGAGAAATATATATATTTTTTTGTTAAAATTGAACAAATTGTTGTCCACAACAGCTCAGATGTAAATAGAATTTGTCGTTTCTGTCTCAACTTTGAAGGCGTGTTTATCGCCTATCATCAACAACTTCAAAAAATGATAGCATTTATACCCTTTAGAATTACAAATCTTGGCATCAAAACATACTTTAAAAAATTAAAATGAAGATGAAATGTCCCTTTAAACATAATCAAACTTCTTATAAGGTCTACTCTTATTTTGTCATTCACTTTCCGCTAGTACTCACTTTTCCAGCCAATTTCCGACGATTTGTTCCGAAAGTCCGTCCCAATACATATCAGCGGAATCCAGGAAGTTTCCACCAAGGTGAGCGTACCTAGACATGATGGCGTGGGATTCGTGCTCATTCGTATTAGATGGGCCAACAGGCCATCGCGCCTATGGATATAAAAACAAGAGACCTCTGCTCATTTGTGTTCCTATAATACCTTATTGTGCCTGTCACACCTTAAGGGGGAATGCTCCAGTTTTTCGGAACACTCGGTCATTACTGTAGTAAATTAAATGTTTCGTACCAATATGTTTCGCTACCATATTTTCAATAATATAACACATCATTTAAATTTACCATTTTCGACTGTTGAAGTGTATTTATTATGTACAACTGATTTCCCCTAGATGGAAATCGTTTATTTAGAGCAAGACAGTCGTAAGTGTATATGCAGTTACCACTATTTTGCGTCATTTTATTCACGTGTAGCTGATAAAAATTGCTGTAATTCACTGATAAGTGCGCTGACCTATACATTTTCTTTTTGAATTATTACAAGGACATGTTGCTTGGTACAATGAGGGAGTTTTATCAAATTCTATAATGTAGAACTTGAAATATTTCCAAAAATATGCAAATTTTGACATAAAACACTCCAACTTCGTTGATCTAACCGAACACGTGAGCATGCTGTTTTATACATTTACGCCTATAGCACATATTTTAGGTTTTCTGTTCTTATTAAATGTAAGACGTTACTTTAAATCCGTTTTCGGGACTAATCGATGAATATACAGCATTTCATTAGCATTTTAGTGACCTTGGACAGGTGCAAAAATTGTGCATTTTTTCGATGTAGGGGTATGTGATACAAATGCCTATAAAATTCAAACAAGATCGCTGACCATCCATTTTTACTTTATTTTTCAATTGGTAATAACATGTAATTTCAAGATACAAAATATAAATATACATTCTTTTATTGGGAAAAAAATTAGAAAACTGGAAACTGGAGCATTCTCCCTTAACGTTTAGCAAACGTGTGCCGAATTGGATTAAAAAGAATAATGCAAAAAAGAATAGAACGCTAACAACACGTTGAACTCGCCATGGACAAGTTCCGCACACGTAAAGAGCACATCGCTTTACATTTTCGTATTTGTATGAGCTAAATATATCTCATAAATTGTTGAATTCAACTAGGGTATTGTGCCCATTAAATGAGAAAGAATATGCAAAACACACGTTAAACCTTTCCAAAACAGGTTTACTGCATTTGACTTTTCTAATAAAAACGCTTGGGAAACCTATAGGAAAATGCTGATAATTAGCCTCTCCTTGTTTTCTCGCCATATTTACTGTGATATAATGTACGCAAATAAAACAACGATTAACAAAATATTGTATGTGCATTCAGCTTTCCAACCGAAGCAGTATACAATCAAGATGGTTTCGAGTTCGAACGCGCGTGGAGACATAAAAATCAATCGTCTATTATTTTTCTCTACACATTTGTAGTCAGACCCAAAACATGCCTTATTTCATAAAAAAAAAAAACTCGTAAGTGCAGTAAGTTTCAAGCTGCAGTTACAATGCTTTTGATGAAAAGCGGCGATTTATAGCAAAATCAATAATTCGATGTTATTGCAAAACCTCGTATCTACAGTTTGATTAAAGCTGTAGCAATAATACCGACATATTCCGTTGAACTTAGCTGCAATATCAAAGCCACAAACGTGATGATGGGTATTGGTTTGAAACCCAGATCAAAGACCCAGATTAAAAAGGTTTCGGTAACATTATTGCAACTACATTGAACTGTGAGATGCAAAAAAAGAAAAACAAAAAACAAAAAAACAGCCAATGACTTTGAACCTTATCTCTTTCCAAAGGGTTTCTGGTTTTAATGCCCCTACATGAAGCTTCGAAAAATCATTAGGGGAAAAGAAGAACATTGTAACAACCAGCTTTTTACGAGGTTTTCATCATATATATAACATGCATATTTTTTATGTTGTTTGTCTTTTCTTATTATGCTTTTTTCTATGCAAAAGCTTTAACTTGATTTGACCACTCATGTTTTTTGTCGCTTTTCTTCGACAACGTCGTAACTCAGCTTTAAACTAGCATTAGTTATGTGGTTTTGGAAGAAAAGCGAAGATATGCATAAAACTTGTTAGGTGCAGAATGAAGAGAAATAACATTGTGAGATCGTTCTTTCCATGCTTAAATAACAACTAAACGAGCAAAGGCTTAAAAATTGCACTTACATTTTCGGGTCGTCCAAAGGTCATCGTGCCAAGGCATAAGTTCGAAACCCGGACCCCCGAGGCTCCGAGAAACTTAAAATCCACTTTTTTCTCAGTTGTTTCCTCCGCCATTTCTCTCTTACGTTTGTACTCCCTGTACATTCACGCTACAATGAGCAGAAAAAACTAGGACGATCTGCCTTACGAAGTTCGATATCTATTACATTTCGTCGCTTTTCTTAAAAAAACGTAACTACAGCTTTTCTAAAGCTGTAGTTACGAAGTTTTTTTTTTTTGAGAAAAGCGAAGTTAATCAGAACATTTTTCCTATTCACTGAATATTTCGGAAATTGTTGTTGAGATACGTGTAGATCAAGATCAGATTGCACACACAGCAAAGAACAGATATAGAACTAGGACGACTGCTTTTACAAATGTTAGGATATATCACAAATTCGTCACATTTTATCCCTTTTTCATCACTTAAACGGGGAATGGCACTTAAAATCATGCAAATTTTCCGAGAACTTCGTAAAAAATAAATATGTATTATGAAAATATGGCCTTTCAATTGCATTTATGCCAATTCTTAGCTTTCTATCTTGTGTATTGGCTAGGATGTCGACGGATTTAAAACCCCATATGTTCCATTATTGTAAATATTATCCCCGGGACAAAAATCATGGGGTTTTAAATCCGTCGACATCTAAGCCAATACACAAGGTAGAAAGCTAAGATTTGGCATATATGCAATTTAAAGACCATATTTTAATAATATATATTTATTTTTTGAACGAAGTTCTCGGAAAATTTGCAAGATGTTAAGTGCCATTCCCCCTTTAATAGTCTAGAAATCACTTGAATTCGGACTTAGAGTAAGACCAGACTGCAGTCTGATCTTATACTGCTATCCAATATCATTCTAAATTTAATTTTAAACTCAAAATCCTTGCAGTTCATTACATTTACGATCTCACTTAAATTCGAGTTTCGCACATCAAACCAAAATGCACACGTTACGCTAAACACAATAAAGTGGAAAAAAGAAAGAAAAACCCAGGACTATTTGTCTTAAGGTTAAATTTTGTTACAAGCCAAGAGTCTTTCAATGATCCTTTGATATTCATATATATATTATGGATAAGGTCCAGATTAAACGATATCATTTAATCCTTTTCAAAGCAGCACTTGGTGTTTTAAAGTCCCCTTTAGAAGAAGGTTTTTGAAAACATTGATAGCCAGTAATTTTACCTTTTTCTTCAATAATTGCTGTGTTATAATACACCCAAATACCATTTTTATAAACACCATAGACACCGGTAGTCGTCTGCAACAGCTTTTAATTTGGACCAGTCAACAAGCCATCCGTTTAGGAAAGGGTTGGTTAATACATTCGTATGTATTTTATGTACTATTATTCATTAAGGACATACGAACTATACTGAACGACATTAAAACGCCTCCCAGAAATTTATCTATGAAATTTTTTTGTCCATTTGGGTAGGCCTAATATCAATAGTTTTACAATGTTTTTGGCATAATGCATTATATAGATGGGGATTTCCACAACAAGGCGCAATGTTTCAGTTCCTGCGCCTGCATCTAATTTTAGCTCGTATTTCATGTTGTCTGACAAGGATCATAGAACATGTTCTCTTTTAACGTTATGGGGCAGTTACACATGACAATCGGTGGTAGATCGGTTGTTTGTTTTATCCAGGTAAGGACGGAACCGACCAAAACCGATATACAACCGACGTCTCCGATTGGCAGACGATTTGTCACTCACCACAAACTATTTGGAAAAGATGAGTTTCGTCGGTGAAAACTAACCGATCGAGATTTTTAAACTGTTTAAAATTCTCGATCGGTGAAAATTTCAAACGAATAAGCGATTGACAAGCTATTTATAACCGATATCACCGATCGGTCTGTGATAAGCAACCGATTAACAAATATCTATCAGCGATGGGAAAAGATGAGGTATTTTCTAGCTGAGTATCCATTCTTTATGAATATTATACATTTTATTGTAGAAAAAGGCCACCGGCCCAAAATACAACATTTTGTACAACAGTACAACAAACGACAATCAATCTTCTCTATCAGTTTCATTATATAAATTGCTGTAATTTTAACAGTTGTAGGATTAGTACTTCCCAATAAGCTGTTGAAAGCTGCTCGACCCCTACGTCCATTATACCAACTATATAAATAATTAAGCCGCGTGTCTTTAAATTGTTCACACTCAAAGAATGCATGATATTCATCTTCTGTTTTAACAATGTCGCTTGATACGGAACAATGCATGCTAATTCAATCCTCTCTATTTAAACCAAAATATCTTCCCATTTCAATGTTTAATTTATGATTAGAACAACGGAAACGCGCTAATGCTTTTCTGTGCTGCAGGTGTCACATCGTGTAGAATTGTTAATGTCGTTCTGCCAGTCTTGTCTCGCGCAGTCCGTCACTCGTTGTTTAAACATACGTAAAAATTGATTTTCGTCCCCTACATCTTGTGCGATCCAAACGTATCCAAAGCCATACCTAAACAAAATATTTTTACTTTGGTTGCCCATGTATATCCATTTGTTTCATCAAATGACTTAATCATTTTATAACAATTTAAAGCATTTCTATTGTTCGGCATACGCAGTAAATGACACCAAAATTTAATACATTTCATGTAATATAATACATAACATACATCGGAAGACGCCCACAATCGCCAAGAATCATACTACAATGTATTATTACTTGTAGAATGAATACCCATAAAATATCTGCAAAATTCTAATTGCGCTTTTTCCGTAGCTTCGCTATAGGTTGTACCCCAAATTTCAGCCCCGAAAGTTAGAATAGGAGCTATCATGCTGTCAAACAGTTTAAAAGCATCAGAATGCGAAAAATAACCGAATGACTTTTGGAGCTGTCTTATAGAATGAAATGCTTTTCGCCCTTGTTCTACGAGCTGAGTTTGTGCTGCAGTCCAAGATAACGAATATAAAAATTTTAACTGAAAAATTATTACATGTCCTTTTGGTGTCTTAGATTTCAAAATGGCGCATTATGGGGATTCTACCTCAGATAGTTTTGGAACGCACTGATGTCACACTCTCTGAGTTCGGCTAGGATAGTGCTAAAGTCTTTTTTTGCGTTAGCCATTGCTTCGTCCACCATCTTCTTTGTCTCCTACGACGGCGACCATTTCCGCCTCGGGGGCCCAAGTGAATGCCATGCCCGAGGTTTAACAGCGGTTGCTGTTGCAGCAATAGACCAAACTGCTGGATTGCCCTTCCGACATTCATTATATCATACACTGAACTAAAATTCACCGGTTTTCATCGCTTATGTATCATTTTAATGGAAAAACCGACGGCAGTCTGCTGAACAAAGATTTGCCAGCTATTCATCGCCGACATCACCGATCTTTGACCGGTGAACACATACGGATCACCGGTTGTATCCGACGGAAAGCGATAGACCTCTGGTCGAACACCGATCAATCACCGATCAATCACCGACTGCCCGATTGACAACCGTTGTAAAAGCGACGACAGCCGATGGTAAATTAAGCAAATAAGCGATCATCACCGACCAAGCTCCTACTGGCCAGCTATTTGTCGCCTACGGACAACCGATCTACTTTGTATTTTACCGATCAATAAGCCATTTATCGCCGATACCCTGTTACACATAAAGTCTGAAATGCTGACACCGATGACAACCGATCACATGAGAGAAATAATTCACCGATTAAGGACCGATTTAAGTCTCATCGTATGTGTAACTGGGGTGTTACGGCCCACAAAAATGGAAAAGTCCTTAAATGAAAATCTCAAGGAAACGCTGATTTATTGAAACAATTGTCTCTGTCTCGATTTGCCTTCCAGATTGTTGAGTATGGGTAAAGGTTGTGTCTTGGTGCTACTTCATCTAGTGTGTGCATCTGAAGAAGAAAAATCAAAGTAATGAGAGCACTGTAATCTGTCGTCCTCTGAAGGCCGTATTTGGTAACAGTTTAAATTAATAAGGAAAGGAAGATACATTGAAACAATTGTTTCTGTCACGGTTTGCCTTCCAGATCGTTGAGTATGGGTAAAGGTTGTGTCTTGGTACTACTTCATACAGTGTGTGCATCTGAAAGAAAAAAATCAAAGTAATGAGAGCACTGTAATCTTTCGTCCTCTGAAGGCCGTATTTGGTAACAGTTTAATAAGGAAAGGATGATACATTGAAACAATTGTCTCTGTCAAGTCTTGCAATCAAGATCGTTGAGCCCCTATGGGTACAGATTGTGTCTTGGTGCTACCTCATTCAGTGTGTGCATCTGAAGATGACAACATCAAAGTAATGAGAGCACTGTAATCTTTCATCCTCTGAAAGTTTTTATTTGGTAAAAAGTTAGTAAGGAAAGGATGATACATTGAAACAATTGTTTCTGTCACGGTTTGCCTTCCAGATAGTTGAGTGTAGATAGAGGTTGTGTCTTGGTGCTTACTCATCCAGTGTTCGCATCTGAGAGAAAAAAAATCAAAGTAATGAGAGCACTGTAATCTTTCAGCCTCTGAAGGCCGTATTTGGTTACAGTTTAATAAGGAAAGGATGATACATTGCAACAATTGTCTCTGTCAAGTCTTGCCTTCCAGATCGTTGAGTATGGGTAAAGGTTGTGTCTTGGTGCTACTTCATCCAGTGTGTTCATCTGAAAGAAAAAAAATCAAAGGACTGAAAGCACTGTATTCCGACATCGCTCCAATGGCTTTGCTTGGGACAATGTTAAGAAAAGGATGATCTATTGAAACAATTATTGTCTCAGTCTCGACTTACATTCCACATCATTGAGCATGCATAGTGGTCTTAGCTCTATTTCGTCAAGCATTTGCGTGTGAAGTGTAAATGAAAGTGTCAAACGATAGTTTTTGGAATAACTTGAACATAAGTTTAAAACATTGTCATCAGAAGTTATTGATCAAGACATACCATCGCTTTATTTTTAGTAAGAAAAAACCTCGCAACTCGTTATAAGCTGCAGTTACGATGTTTTCGAAAGTATACTGCCATATATAGATTCATTTAAATGATCAATAAATCCTACCTCATCCTTTGATATTTCCCAGCCAGAACTTGCTCCCATGTTTTCTTCTAATTGTTTCACGGACGTAGCTCCAATGACTACTGAGGATACATAGTCTTTCTGTATCAACCAACGTAAAGCTACTTGGGGTATAGTTTTGCCTGAAATACACGTACATAGCTAGTTTATCAAAATATAGAAACATCCTTGGAGTTTCAAACAGTTTCTACAGGTATCGTTTTATGACCTACCAAGCGATATTTAAAATTATTTTCTGTATAACGTTAGGTGAAAGTCAATAAGAGCAAATAAGCTTTTTAAGAAGCTCAATTCTACATAATTAACTCAGTCACCTGCTTTACAAATTGGGTTCATATTCACGACTACTGTGGTCTAAAAGAAAGTGAATAAACGAGATACCCGTTCAAGTATTTGTCAACTACATCTTAGAAAACTATACCGTGAGTTTTAGCCACATCAGACAGTGTCTCCATTAGTTTCCAGTATCCCTCATCGTCCACGAATTTACTCCAGGCCGGGGCATCTTGTTTAGCCATCTGTTCATTCTGGTGGACATAACCAATACGACCACAGTCAGCAGTCGGTCGCTCATCTTTCTTGTATTTCCCAGTCAAAAGTCCCCTACATTACAAAGTATTTCAAATAATGATCACACAACAGCAACAATACCATTATTTTCTTCAAAATAGGATGAATTAGTAAATCGCCCATAACATACCATGCTTATAGTCATCGAAAAAGAAAATAGCAGACATACTTTGGCGAAGAGAATCGGGAAAGTGGAATAGATATATCGAGTGGAATCCAGTACATTAGAAAGATATCGAGAAGCTTTATGTGAACTTTATCCATTCTTGAGGATCCAACCCCTCAAAAGCACTAAAAAGCCAGAGGCGAAATTTGAAAAGTGCAAATAATTCCTAAACTGTGTTACATTTCCATTCCAAATACAAACATAAACATATTGCACGGTTTAGAAATTTGAATTGATGCATACTTATGGAAATATTTGACAAAAATGTTCAAAATTACCTCCCATTACATATGAATATAGAGTAAAATAATATTTTGTAAATTATATTCTTCTTGAAGCATAAATCTTGAAATCCCGTACGGTGAATCAACTTATATGAAGTGTATTTACAAGTGTGTGTAATTTGATGTATTTCGTACGGCTAGAAAGAGGTGATTTTTCAGGCTTTGTAAACCTTAAAAGATGATATTTCTTTCTATGAAACATATTCCGCACTCGTAAACTTTAGTCATGTACATACCCTTTAAGAGGACTCCAAGGTAACACACCGATCCCCTCGTTACGACATACCATGAATTCTTCAAACTCGGATTGTCGGCATAACAGATTGTATTGTTGCTAAAGAATATAGAAGTAAATATCTGTATTTCAATAACAGTCTAAATCAATATAAATTCAAAATGTATACATGGTTACAACTATTTAGAATGATTGGTATTGCTGTCAATTATAACTACACCTTTGACAGACCCATAATTTTCGAATGACAGAACAATCAATGTATAATAGAAATATATGTATGTTCTTTGATAGAGCTGATTAATTTTTAATTATATTTATTCTATGAATGTATGACTGTATGATCACTTTAATTTTTTTTAGATAAGGAAATATCCTACCTGAAGACTAAAACATTTATTGAGTCCCATCATTTCTATTTTGTCCACAATTTTCTGTAGCTGCCACCCGCATACGTTACTACATCCAAAATAACGAATCTTTCCTGCACGAATCAGATCGTCAAATGTGCGGAGAGTTTCTTCAATGGGCGTCGCATTATCCCAACAATGAGACTGGATGTGAGAAAGAGCAACAAAATAAACACGTACATCGAAATAACACGAAAAACTTCAGATTATTGACAAGAAATGTTCAAAAAGGGACAATACATATACGTGTGTCTATACCAAATGTTTTTGACATCGTGAGAACATGTAATACTAATTAACACAGAAACTGCCAGACTGCATGGTAACAACTTTTTTGTTGCCTGTCAATGCGATCGGAATATTTTTGGATAAGAATAACATAGGTTACCAATACTCGTTTTTAATACACACACTATTATCACGAAGATATAAAACAAAATTTATTCCTGAATGGAGACTTTTAACATGTACACGATGCAAGGCCAATCGAAAAATGGAAAATTGGATAGCTAATTGGCCTCATCGTGGTCATTTGATCAAATATATTAGACGAAATATTTCTCAATAAAATGGAAGCATTTATAGATATAACAAGATATAGATCTATATTAAAAATCAATTCCTGGAACATTTAAAAATGCTTTAGAAGTTTTATCTTTCAAACCTCACCTGATATAAGTCAATGTAATTCGTCCGTAGTCTTTCTAAACTTTCCTCGCAGCCCTCTACGATATGTCGTCTACTGAGGCCAACTTTGTTCGGATTTGTGGCGTCCATGTTGGATCTAACTTTGGTCGCGACGACAAAACGATTTCTATCTTGTCTGAAAAGAAATTGAATGGGCGAATTGAAAGTTTCACGCAACGCTCTGTGGGCAAAGAATTTCAGTTCTTGCATGAACATTATTAATGTTCATGTATTTACTAGTTGTAAATTTGAACAAATAAAAGATATTGTCTGACTATATCATGTATATTTCATTGTGTGGTAAAAACTGTATGGGTTTTCAAATGGAAAACATGAAAAATCCATCACCATACTATCAGCAATTGTAGAACCTGGTAAGACATTAACATCGTTAGTCAGTCTGTGTAGGCTTATGGTTTATTCTAACATTGCATATATTGAGTTCCTGTTTAAATTCGACTTCTTTTGAATTTAATATTAATTTTGAACCCTATTTCTGCGAAATTCTAGCACGTAACCTTGTACTTCTTTGGACGATTCAGTAAGTTGTATCGGTATTGTAATTTGTCATACTTTGATAGCCAATTCCCAACTATTTGTTCAGATAATCCATTCTGGTATGAATCTGCAGTATCTACAAAGTTTCCACCCATCTCAGCATACTGATTAGTCCGGCAGATATTCCCCATTTTTTGGCTGAACCTTGCAGTGGAGTACATAGTTTTTTTCTTTGTTGATTCCTGAAGTAGACATCCTACTGTAAAAGAATCTGACGGGTGACATCGTGTCACCCTTTAGCATTTCGAGAAATTCAAGATGGCCGCCAAGATGGCGGAATACCATATAAATAACCAATGTAAGGGTTATATATGCACATGGAAACTGATTTTTTTAAGGCAAGATATCTCTAATGCACTTACTGTTGCCCTAAGAAGGAAGAACAATATAGATATGACACATTTTTGTCATTTCAGTCGATGCTGTTGTGTAACTTACGTTACATTAAGGTATATTAAATTTTTTTATTCACATATCTACCATTATTTGACCATAAGTTGTTTAAACACAACATTTAATGATCTGGTTATGAATTTCTCTACTTAAAGCTTTTGGTTAGAGTAAAACAACAGTTGCATAAATGTATTATGTAACTTACGTTACCTTAATATAAGCATTATAGGTTCATTTGATCACTTATTTCCTATCATTCGGCCAAAAACCCTCAAAACACAACAAATATGGTTTGCATATTAATTTCTTTACTTAAAGCTTTTGGTAAAGTGAAAAATAAAGTTCCATAAATTATTATGTAATTTACGTTACTTTTATTTCAAGTACACTTAAGAGAGCCTGACACGAACCATCAAGCTTTTTTGGAAACTCAAAAATTTTCGATATTCATTTTTTTACTTTAAACTGACCACGGCAATGAAACTAGACATATGATGCCATTCGTTTTCATTTTTTTCCCTTTTTTCTATTTTTTTGGGATTTTTTTGTTGTTGCCATGGATACTGAGGAAATGAAATGATTTTTCACGATTTTGAAGTAGATTTTATTTACATTTACAAATATACAATATACTTCAATACATTATATCATAATTCAATAACATATTAAATTTCACAAAAGAATGTTTTTAAAACTTTAAACCTTATATTTATGTTGCTATGGTTACCAAAAGTTGACCTACTTTTCAATAATTCACAATTTTGAAAAAATGCCCTCATATAAAATCGTTTTTCAAAAATCTGCAACCAGATACACATAAACCACGCAGTGTCTATAATTGAGGAAGATTTCCTTTACAAGAATCATTAATAAAATTTTGAGGCACTCTGAAGGGAAATGTGTAAAAAATGCCCAAAAAACACAAATTTTGGAAAAAATGAGAAATACCATGAATAGATTTAACCATAAACATATGCACAGTTTTGATCATTTTACGAATTTATTAGGTTGAGAAACATGTTATAAGTACTTGGACATTTCCATAGCAACCGTTTTTATTCCCTAGCAACCGTTTCTTTTCCTTAGCAACATCATGAAAAACGGAATTTTAAGTAAAAAAATGTTTCATTCTGACATATGAAATAGGTAATCTTGAAAATAAAATGACAAGATTGATAATCTATAATGTATGAAATTTCACCATTGAAACATTGCAAAGGTTTACAACATACAGGTATGTTGCTATGGAGACCATAAACAACACATATTCAGACTTTCTCGAATTTGAGAAAAAAACACTTGTATTATGACGATTATTTTTCAAAACTGCAACTAGATGAACACGAAATACTTAGTGTTTTATATTGAAGATAAGTATATTGACAAAAATCATCAATATAAATTTGAAGCATTTTTGGGAAAAAATGGAAAAATTGCATGAAATATCGCGATTTTTGGGAAAATCATAAATATCTATACTGGAGTTAAACTCAATCATATGCACAACTGTGAACTAATGTACTTCAAAAACAACAATTAAACAAATAATTATGTTGAGAAACAAGTTATAACTACTTTTGCATTAACATAGCAACCATTTTTATTCCCTAGCAACCGTTTCTTTTCCTTAGCAACATCATGAAAAACGGAATTTTAAGTAAAAAAATGTTTCATTCTGACATATGAAATAGGTAATCTTGAAAATAAAATGACAAGATTGATAATCTATAATGTATGAAATTTCACCATTGAAACATTGCAAATTTTACAACATACAGGTATGTTGCTATGGAGACCATAAACAACACATATTCAGACTTTCTCGAATTTGAGAAAAAACCACTTGTATTATGACGATTATTTTTCAAAACTGCAACTAGATGAACATGAAATACTTAGTGTTTTATATTGAGGATAAGTATATTTACAAAAATCATCAATATAAATTTGAAGCATTTTTGGGAAAAAAGTGGAAAAATTGCATGAAATATCCCTATTTTTGGGAAAATCATAAATATCAATACTGGAGTTAAACTCAATCATATGCACAACTGTGAACTAATGTACTTCAAAAACAACAATTAAACAAATGATTATGTTGAGAAACAAGTTATAACTACTTTTGCATTACCATAGCAACCATTTTTATTCCTTAGCAACCGTTTCTTTCCCTAAGCAACGTCATGAAAAACGGAATTTTTACGCGACAAAATATTTCATTCTGACATATGAAATAGGTAATCTTGAAAATAAAATAAAAAAAATTAGGGTTAAGAAACATGTTAAAAGTACTAAGGAATTACCATAGCAACCATTTTCATTCCTTAGCAACCGTTTCTTTCTCTTAGCAACAGCTTTAAAATACGAATTTTGATTAAAAATTAGCTTCATTTCTGAGCATGAAAATTGAAATGTAAACTTTGGATTGGTTGTCTTTCTACCAAAAAATATTTTTAAAAAAAAATATAGAAAAAATTGAAATTAATGGTTGCTGTGGTAACCCAAAGTTGACACTCTTTCCAATAAATCTTGAATTAAAAAAAAACTGATTTAGAACTCTTTTTTCATATCTGCATTTAGGTATACATTAAATGTTTACAAAGGAACAGTCCCATTACAAGAATCACAAATATAACTGTAAAAATTTTTTTGCTAAAAAAATTTGAAAAGAATATAATCATGAAAGATTCTAAATTTGTGGAAAAATGATAAATATCAATACTACTAGTTAAAGGTTATCATGAGCTCAGCATTGTTAATTTCATTGCAAAAGAAACAAATAAACAAATTATTATGTTGATAAACAAAAAAACACTTATAGATAGACAACGACCTGTGAATGATCAAAGATAAGCGAGTCTAAATGGACGGGGGAAGAGGGATTTCGAATTATAAAAATATGTGACTCGAACCGGTCTCCCTGTAATAAATCAACGTAGTACTATCTGGATACGTCTACTGAACTCACACGGCACCACGGACAGCACGCAATGCCTGTCATTGTTCGCTTTTATTCAGTGGAAAATAGGCACTCCTCCCTATTTACGTGTATTGGAATATACCGTAACCTTTCGTCACAGCTCACGACTCGATGTCCATTTATACATCTTTATTACCATAGCAACTGATTTTATTCCTTAGCAACAGTTTTTATGCTCCCCGAAAAAAATTCGGGGGAGCATATAGTCGCCACGCTGTCCGTCCGTCCGTGTGTCTGTCCGTCCGTCCGTCTGTCCTTCCGTCTGTCCGTCCGTCCACAGCCAGATCTCAGTAACCCTTGAACCAAATTCAATGAAACTTCACATGTGATCTCCCTTGGATAATCCCTAGGGACCTTTTTCTCCGTTTTGTAATTTGAGGCTGCGTCATGGAAAAAGGGGCCTTAATGTCAAAATTAGTTTTTCTCTAATTTCTCTTCATCTAATGGACAGAATTAAATGAAATTTTGTGCTTATCTGATAAACGAGATGTCCTAGACCATATTCTATAAATAATGTGTGTACAAAAAATCTGTCATGGGAAAAGGGGGCTTAATGTATGATAGTTTTTATTTTGTGACAAACACTTATTCGGGGAGCATAATCCGTCTATGACGGCTCTTGTTCTCTCTTAGCAACAGCATTAAAAACATATTTTTAAGTAACAAAACACTTCATTTTTTAACAAGAAAAGTTTGATTAGCTTTTGAATGTTCATACAGTATCTACATACTTGATTTCATATACAATATTTTTGAATACTTTTAACATGTTTCTTAACCCTAATTTTTTTTACTTTATTTTCAAGATTACCTATTTTATATGTCAGAATGAAATATTTTGTCGCGTAAAAATTTCGTTTTTCATGACGTTGCTTAGGGAAAGAAACGGTTGCTAAGGAATAAAAATGGTTGCTATGGTAATGCAAAAGTAGTTATAACTTGTTTCTCAGCATAATTATTTGTTTAATTGTTGTTTTTGAAATACATTAGTTCACAGTTGTGCATATGATTGAGTTTGATTCCAGTATTGATAATTATGATTTTCCCAAAAATCGCGATATTTCATGCAATTTTTCCACTTTTTTTTCCCAAAAATGCTTCAAATTTATATTGATGAATTTTGTAAATATACTTATCCCCAATATAAAACACTAAGTGTTTCATGTTCATCTAGTTGCAGTTTTGAAAAATAAACGTTATAATACCAGTGTTTTTTCTCAAATTCGAAAAAGTCTGCATATGTGCTGTTTGTGGTCTCCATAGCAACATACCTGCATGATGTAAACCTTTGCAATGTTTCAATGGGGAAATTTCATACATCATAGATTACTTATCCTGTCATTTTATTTTCCAGATTACCTATTTTATATGTCAGAATGAAATATTTTGTCACGTAAAAATTCCGTTTTTCATGATGTTGCTTAGGGAAAGAAACGGTTGCTAAGGAATAAAAATGGTTGCTATGGTAATGCAAAAGTAGTTATAACTTGTTTCTCAACATAATTATTTGTTTAATTGTTGTTTTTGAAGTACATTAGTTCACAGTTGTGCATATGATTGAGTTTAACTTCAGTATTGATATTTATGATTTTCCCAAAAATCGTGATATTTCATGCAATTTTTCCATTTTTTTCCCAAAAATGCTTCAAATTTATATTGATGATTTTTGTAAATATACTTATCCTCAATATAAAACACTAAGTATTTCGTGTTCATCTAGTTGCAGTTTTGAAAAATAATCGTCATAATACAAGTGTTTTTTTCTCAAATTCGAGAAAGTCTGAATATGTGTTGTTTATGGTCTCCATAGCAACATACCTGTATGTTGTAAACCTTTGCAATGTTTCAATGGTGAAATTTCATACATTATAGATTATCAATCTTGTCATTTTATTTTCAAGATTACCTATTTCATATGTCAGAATGAAACATTTTTTTTACTTAAAATTCCGTTTTTCATGATGTTGCTAAGGAAAAGAAACGGTTGCTAGGGAATAAAAACGGTTGCTATGGAACTTTCCAAGTACTTATAACATGTTTCTCAACCTAATAAATTGTTTTTATGCTGTTTTTGAGGTAAAATGATCAAAACTGTGCATATGTTTACGGTTAAATCTATTCATGGTATTTCTCATTTTTTCCAAAATTTGTGTTTTTTGGGCATTTTTTACACATTTCCTTTCAGAGTGCCTCAAAATTTTATTAATGATTCTTGTAAAGGAAATCTTCCTCAATTATAGACACAGCGTGGTTTATGTGTATCTGGTTGCAGATTTTTGAAAAACGATTTTATATGAGGGCATTTTTTCAAAATTGTGAATTATTGAAAAGTAGGTCAACTTTTGGTAACCATAGCAACATAAATATAAGGTTTAAAGTTTTAAAAACATTCTTTTGTGAAATTTGATATGTTATTGAATTATGATATAATGTATTGAAGTATATTGTATATTTGTAAATGTAAATAAAATCTACTTCAAAATCGTGAAAAATCATTTCATTTCCTCAGTATCCATGGCAACAACAAAAAAATCCCCAAAAAATAGAAAAAAGGGAAAAAAATGAAAACGAATGGCATCATATGTCTAGTTTCATTGCCGTGGTTAGTTTCATGTAAAAAAATGAATATCGAAAATTTTTGAGTTTCCAAAAAAGCTTGATGGTTCGTGTCAGGCTCTCTTAAATACACTTTTAACCATAACAATAGCATTGTTAGTTACACACAAATCCCTGTCAACTGGCTATTGTTAGAAGGATACATTTGTAAAATAGATTTAAAACTTTACGAAACAAGGCTATCCTGTAGTAAATAGTTGACACACCAATCTTGTTTTAAAAACAAAAGAATAGTGAAATACGTATTCCTAAGCAGGTGACGATGATTAGCATTGGCACATGAAGACATTTGTTGAGCATTAAATGTAGGGCAAATTCGCCTAATTTGGTATATGACAGACCTCTGCCTTGGTCAGGACTCATTCACCCATCAAATTTCGTGTTTCTAGATCAAACAGTGCATGAGATATAGAACGGACGGGAATTTTAGGCTTAGTGTGCTCAAGCGTGTAAAATATATTCCAATGAGATAGTTATGGTATACGACAGATTATGACATACCTTTTGGTCATGCCTCGTTAACACATCAAGTTTGATGGCACTAGATAAAACAGTACAATGGGATATGGAGCAGAAGAAAACTTTGAATTAAATGCGCTCAAATATGAAAAGTAGGTCACAATGACTATTTGGTAAATGAGGAACCTGTTGGGTCAAGACACTTCTCATTTGAAAGTGGTGTCTCTAGGCCAAAGAGTACAGGAGATATGGAGCAAAATAGAGACCGACAGACTCCGACCGCCTGCCTGACACCGAGTATACCATAATATAAAAAAAAGTTAAAGTTTCTAGTTAAAGTCTATTTTCACTTTCGTGTTCAACCGACTTTACACTTTAACCCACGATCACTGAGTCTCAAGTCGGCTGTTAACAACGGCGCCTTCGGCAGCCACAGCTCTTTGACTTTCAACTCTCCCGTGTACCCATTTATACACCTGGGTGAAGAGGAGCAACGTGGGGTAAGTTTTTTGCTCAGAAAAATTCCCGTGGCGCTGGTGGGATTTGAACCCAGGATCCCTCGATCCCAAAGCCCGCGTCTTACCATTAGACCACGGCGCCCCACAATATACACACCAAGTTTTCTTGGCGGTATATATAATGTATTTCTACATTGTTTTATTAGACCTGCTCAAAGAAGATATCGTTTGATATTGCACTGGCTTTTGTACAAGACACGTCAACTTTTGTCAAACAGATTGACATACACAAAAGAGACTTATAAAATTAGTAAACATATTAAGTTAAGATGACATAAGTTATGCTGCGGCATTTCAATAAAATTGCATGTATTTCAATAAAATTGCATAAGATTGATATTATCACCGTTACAAATATCTGTCTGTTCCACACAGATCAATAGATAACATAGTTATTCATATTTTTGTTTTCAATGTTTCCATTGTTATGTAGTACTTCTCTGTGGTATTTAAAAAACACAGAACATCCCAGTCTAGCCCCAGCATAACATTTTCTAGTTTAAAATAAGATACATCACTTACATTCGTCCATTTGATTATTTGTGATGTACAACGAGCTACAAATGCACTCTAGGCTAGGGGACAGTGACTTTTACTAGCGCTTGATCCCCCGATCCCATGTATGGTAGATATTCTCTAACAGGGTAATTCTAATTTTATGTTCAATAGTGAGTCATTTTGTCCTTATCTGGAAATACTTCTGTAGTTTGAGGGAATGGTACTAGCTTTTCACACACTACCATAGAACCAGGCTCATTGACTGACTGAGGTTGTATCTGGAGCTCATGGCAATATCTTGTAAATGATCTAATGACAATGTGAGCATTGTGCTTCCTTATTCTTCAACTGTACAGTGTATTGCAAACGCCAAGGGAGTATAGTTTGAAATAATACTCTAAGAAACCAGAAATATGAACGAAAAATGATCTCTGATATCTTTATATGCAATAGAAAAGATTTGGTCACTTAGCAGTTCACCATGGGTAATATGTTAGACTTAAGGTAACAGAGATAATATGATTATCTTCTGTTATGTAGGTCTTACAGAACAATATAGAGATTCACCTTTCATAAACTCACCATTTACAAACAAATGTCAATTTTAACCGACTATAAGTTAATTGTATATATTCTTGCTTAATGAACAATGTTTGGGTTTTATACCCTGCCAGGAAAAAATGGCGGAGTATTATGGTAAAGCTTGTGCCAGGCAGCCGTTTTTGGTTTCACTCCTTAACTGCTGTGACCTTCCTTTCACGTTTGAGTGCTTAAAAAACCATGTACTGTTGATGTTAGGGACCCCAAATTTGTTGAGTTGATGAGCCACAACACAAAACGTGTACAGTTGTCGCCACATCGTATGGCACAATGTTTTTATTTTGTTCAAATGTAATGAACGTTGAAAAAAACATAAACCTGTGTCATACGATGTGGCGACAACTGTAGTGTACCAAAATTAGGTACAGGACAGGTTGCCTATATTGTACACTTAGGCGCACTTTTCTTGGTGTGTATAGAACATGATGAATGTGTGCATCAGTGGCTACATACATGTCTTGTTGCATATACTATAAACTAAATTATATCCATTTGACAATTACCAGCTGACAGACTTTTCTGTTCAATAAATATTACTTTTGTTACGTTTACAAGTAAATATAATGTACTAGTACTTGAAATTAAAGTATCGTAAATCACATAATCCATTTATCCAACTGTTATTTTGCTCACGTACGAAAAGCTTCAAGTAAAGAAATTGATATGCACACCATTTCCTTCTGTGACTCAATGATTTAATGATTCATGACTTAATTGTAGTAGATAAATGAAACTAATATGCTGATATCAAGATAACGTAAAATACATAATACATTTATGCAACTACTGTTTTGTGTAAAGAATATGATGGGTATGTGAACCAATGGCTACATGGGTGTCTTGATTCACATACTATAAACTCAATTTTATCCAATTAAAATTACCAACTGATAGCTTTTTCTGTTCAATAAATATTACTTTTGTTATGTTTACAAGTACATGTATAATTATGTAATAGTACTTAGAATTAAAGTAACGTAAATAACATAGTACATTTATTTAACTGTTGTTTTGACCGCCTACATAAAAAACCTTCAAGTAAATAAATTGACATATAACTCAACGTTTCTAACTCTAGACTTGTGTACAAACATTAACTTCTTGTTGTTGAAAATGACCCAACACAAACACTTTCTCTTTCGAGAATAAAGGGAAACGAGTCAAGACATTAACTCGCTCGTTTAGCTCACAGTAAATGGTTTGGTAAAGATTAAAACTATGTATTGGTTTAAATTGTGTTTTTATACAAATCTACAGTTATAAACTTTGAGCTATACAATCTATTTCCTTCTGTGTTTTAATGATTAATGAACGAATAATAGTATATAAGGGAATAAACGAAGCTATTATGCTGATATTAGGTAACGTAAATTACATAATACATATATGTAACTATTGTTTTGCTCTTATCAAAGGTTTTTAAAGTAAGGAATTTGGTAACCAGACCATTCATTGTTGTGTATAAATGACTTATGTCCAAATAATAGCAGAAAAGTGAATAACTGCAATGAATATTCCTTAATGTAACGTAAGTTACACAACAACATTGACTGAAATCACAGAAAATGCCATAACTTTATTCCTCTTCCTTCTTAGGGTATTAGTAAGTGCATTAGACTTATCTGGCGTAAGAAATATCACTTTCCATGTGCATATATAGTCCTTTTATTAGTTATTTATGTAAGATTCCGCCATCTTGGCGGCCATCTTGAATTTCTCAAAATGCTAAAGGGTGACACGATGTCACCCGTCAGATTCTTGAACAGTAAGGTGTCTACATCAAGAATCAGCAAAGAAAAAAACTATGTACTCCACTGCAAGGTATAAGTGGATATCTGCCGGACTATGATCTGGTGTGACAGCTCTTCAGATGCCTGGGAAGGTGGCATTGGTCGCCCGCCCTGATGTTGTAAACATAAAGAGTGTTTAAATTTATCTTCCTTTTAGAAATGAGAACCTGTACTCGTGAATACGTAGCACAATTTAGTATGCTTAATTATCTAGATCATGACCAAACATATCTTTGTAAATTACAAAAATAAGCAACACTAAAAGGTAGCTAATTACGCCAAGAATTTCTATATCGACTCAAGCTGTTACAATACTATCATTATAACGCTGAACAAAATTAGATGTTTTGATAATCTGGCGGGATTTTTATTTATGAATTATTTTTCATACATGTATATAGATTTCATCATAAGATTATAGTTATTATGGAAGAAAACAATATATACTGAACAAAAATGAAAACTTTACACTTCAAGATTTCTTGTTTCTAGAAAAGTGTCGAACTAAAAGCCTGAAATATAATTGACGTTATTTCCCAGGCTTTCAGCAATCGGTTGGTTGAAATTTCATTGCCTTGTCTCCTTTAATGTCAGAGTTACGGCCCTTAATGTGTTTAGAGCTATGTTACATCTAACGTCACATATGCGCATGCGCAGGAAACGATTCACTATTTTTTCGGAATTTGTCATGTCCGGATTGCCAAAAAAACACAAAAAATCTTTCTTATCACTTGTAGCAAGCTCTAAAATAAAGGTCTAATTTGTCAATTTTGTGAATTATCTCCCTTTTACATAAACAAATAGGGAATTTAAAATGTTTGATATTCACAAATTTATCACGCTTTTCGATTGTTTTTGTGTAAACATCATGCAGGCCTTACAGGGGATTATTAGACCCCTTTTTCGACTAGGATTGTTCCCAGATGTCCATGCAATAGCAATTTCAGTTTCCTATTGAGATTGCATTATAAAATTTTCAAGCTTTGCAACATAATGAAAATTCTGCTTTTCAAACATCATTTTTTTAAAAAGCTTAAACAGTGTTATGCAAGCTTCTTTACATTTTCTGACGGATAAGTTGTCAGACTACCTCTCCGTGCAGTCTGGCAAGGTTTGCATTCTTCTGCTTGGATTTCTGAGGGTTTAAATTTTGTAAAATTTCTGTTAAAATTGTACACCTGAAAAACGGACCCCTGTCACACTTAAAGGGTCCGTCTTTCATCCCTGTAATTAAGATCAACAAAACGTTTAGTGTTTGGCACAACCAAGTCCATGAACAATGCGAAGCACATTCTTTTGATTTCTTTACTTTTTGTATATAGAAGAAATATGACAAGCAATGTAAGTGTAAAGTTTTCATTTTTGCTCAGTATAGATATCGTGCAATATGGTAAATCAAGTGCGAATTATTTGTTGGGCAATCGAAAAGAAAAATATACAACAATATGTGTCCACATTTATGTATTTATTCATAAATACGAGATTCAAACAATTCATACTTCTTAGAAAGACTGAGTCTAAACTTTTATAAATTATACCCTACCTGTTTAGGTTGTCCAAATGTCATCGTCCCTAAACAAATGTTCGACACACGAACTCCAGTATTTCCGAGATATTTGTAATCAACTTGTATTTCCGCCATGCTTCTATGTACATGTACATAGAGTACATGTAATGTGTAATTTTGCAGATCTAATTCCTCGTAAAATTAAACTAGAATTACTTCGCCTTTGAAGTGAGATGATATCAAATATGCCCCGCGAACATCTACCCTTTTCGTTACGGTGTCTGCTTATCAAGCTATGAATTAATAATAATCACTTCGAGAATAATTCACATGTAAACTAGATTGGATGATAAATGGATAGAAATAGCTCGCTTCGGGTAAGACTTGTGCCAATAAATCTCCGTATTCTTGTCGTATCGTCACAAAAACATGGACGAGGACCGTCCTTGTAGAATGCTTGACCAACGGCGAACAAGATTTTAACCCAAAATTCTAAGAACTATGAGTTTATTCGAACCAAGTGGAAGTCAGTGAAATTTCTGTAATGCCTGATATTACCCGCCTTAACCAAGTCTTACAAGAATCGAGCATTTTTCATCAATTTACCATCCAATCCTGATCAATTATCAGCATTTTCTCCTATTGTCTCAATGTTTTCTGAGCTATGTTATTCATAATTTTTATCCTTAGTAACATCCATTTTAAAGTCTGCAACAGCTTTCAAATTGAACCACCTTAAAATTTTGTCGTTTGGGAAAGGGTTAAACACTGTTGGAACACTGTTTAGAGCGTCTGTTCCATATCCGCCCCATTACCTTAACAAGACTGCCATCCGTGGTTTGGACGTGGTGCATTTCAGAAACATTTTACGCGTCTAAAATGCTTTTATACTATTTCTTCCGCGTCCTACCATCTGACCATGCTCATATCACTGTCGTAGCATGTCCCAAACATAATCCGAATTTTCTCTGATGAAATTCGCTCTTTGATATGTTGATGTCGCTCATGTAAATCCGAGTTTTCTCTGATGAAACTCGCTCTTTGGAATGTTTTTCAAAATGCAATATTTCTTTTATTATTCACCAAACCTTATATCGTATGTATTCATTGGAATCATCTCATCGAGTGCCCTCGACATACGGTTTGGGTTTGAAATAACAAATTTAGAATGCAGTTAGCCCGTTATCTATTACCCTGCTTTAACCCTTTCCCAAACAAGACCTGGTTTTGACATCCCTATTAGAAAAGGCTTGGGAAAACATTGAAACAAAAGAAGAAACTGCTGATAACCAGCAGTTTCTCCTTTTGTCTTAATATTTTCTATACCATATTTAACACAAATTCTATCTTTCATAACTTCTATTTTGTTATTTGTGACAGTTTTTGAAGTGGATAACTCTAAAATTTTGTCGTTTGGGAAAGGTTTAAAGTTCTTTTATTATTCACCAAACCTTATATCGTATGTATTCATTGGAATCGTCTCATCGAGTGCCCTCGACGTACGGTTTGGGTTTGAAATAACAAATTCAGACTGCAGTTAGCCCGTTATCTATTGCCCTGCCTTAATCAATCCTTTCCCAAATGGTGAAACTTCAGACTGGTTCAATTTGAAATATGTTGCAGATGACAATTTTTAAGTCAGTAAAGAAAGGATTGGTGTACAATATAGCAAAGAAAATATTGAGACAAAAGGAGAAACTGCTGGTTATCAGCAGTTTCTTCTTTTGTCTCAATGTTTTCCCGAGCCTTTTCCTAATATGGACGTCAAAAGCAGGTCTTGTTTGGAAAAGTGTAAGCATTTGAGAGCAACATGGAACGTGGCCAGTTCACGTATATATGCAGACTGGTATTGATGCATATAGCTCTGAAACATGGGAGACTCTGAGACTGATAAGCATAACGTTGGTGGGGAGTCAAAACCTCGTAACTGCAACTTGAATAAGCTGGAGTTACGAGGTTTTGACTCCCCACCGACGATAAGCTGGTATGGAAACGTGATAGTCTCAAATGCTGCCAGGGACATTTTCTAGATAGTGGCTCATATCATAATTGTAAGACAGTTCACTGTTTTTGAAGGTTAGAGACCCTAAAGCGCTACATTATAATATAGTACCAACTGTTTAGTTCATCTTCAAAATGAGAAGCTATGGACGTTATGATACTCCGTTGGCGATAAGTGCAAACCCAAGGTTTGATCAAGGGGTTTCGGATTTCTAGATAAATATGTTTGTCAGTGTTTTCCAGGTACTTGACTAATATTCTAAAGATATCATGCAGTTACCGTGTTATTCAAATAAGAAGAAATAGCCGTGATTTCTTTGTTAACAAAAAATGTTAACGGAATGTATTTCAACGAATGAAGACATATATAGATCTACAAATATTTATTATTCAAAAATATTGTTATACCAGGAATTGGCACAAAAAACTAATATTGTATAAAGATAAAACTTCCGCGATAGAAAATCCTATGGAAAACAACTTTGAGGAAAAGAAGAAAACGCAGATAATCATCATTCCTTCTTTTTCCTCAAACTGTCTGTGTTAAATTGTAGATGGGTCCTTTTTGCTTTATAAACACACATTTTGTCATGCATCTGCTTTCAAATGACAATGAATTTTGTGCTAAAAAAGACTGGGTTACCCGTTATGTTTAAGGTTTAAAGTGCCTAATGAAAAACACCACTTTCTAGCCATACGAAATGTATCAAATTACACACACTTGTAAATACACTTCACATAAGTTGATTCACCGTGCCGGATTTCAAGATTATGCCTCAAGAAGAAAATAATTTACAAATATCATTTTACTCTATATTCATATGCAAGGGAGGTAATTTTGAACATGTTTGTCAAATATTTCCATAAATATGCATTAATTCAAAATTCTAAACCGTACAAAATGCTTATGTTTGTATTTGGAATGGAAATGTAACACAGTTCGGGAATTACTGGCACTTTTCAAATTTTGCCGCTGGCTCTTTTGTGCTAATTAGGCCCTTCTTACCTTAAGTAAACCGTGGGTGTTATAAAATCTCGTAACTACGGCTTGACTCTAGCCGTAGTAACGAGATTTTATGACAACACCCACGAAATAATTATAATTGTTTGTCCGAAATAATGTTACGGATAAACCGATCCCCATTGGAATAGTTCAAGTTTTTTTTGTCTTTTTGGGAAGGATTAAGGAAGGATAGATTTGGCAAAAGGGTTACATCGGTCGCTTGTCATTTTCCACATCGTATTATAGGGATAGAGTTCTTTTCTCGGTGCCACGGCGTCAAGTGATGACATCTGAAAAATAACGGGACATGTCTAAAACGGTTTAAAACTGTTTGTGATGTGATGAGAAGTCATATAATGGTCCAAATTAACAGGTGCTGTAATCGGCATAAAGAAGCTAAGAATAAAAAAGTGCCATTTGTCTTGCACATTGTTCTGAAAGGATAAAGGCAGTGTTTAATTCTTGACTAGTACCAAAGCATCCGATTATTCTAACGTTTGTTTGTGCTTTTTATGTGGTGCTAATATGGAGCAAAATCAAGAAAAATCACTTTTTGACATTACTTTACCACCACTGGTTCTTCCAATTTATTAGAAAAGGCATTAAACTACATATGGTATGTTAAGGTATTGGTATATCATGAGGAAATTGTTGTGTCCTATCCGCTAATTTTAGAATCATCCACATAATAGTAGCACAAGCCAAAATGAGGTGACTAGTT
Source organism: Fragum sueziense (assembly GCA_963680895.1). Taxonomy (NCBI): domain Eukaryota; kingdom Metazoa; phylum Mollusca; class Bivalvia; order Cardiida; family Cardiidae; genus Fragum; species Fragum sueziense. The sequence continues at coordinate 41,524,118 of OY804597.1, forward strand.
AAATGTGCGTACCCAACATTTTTAAGGAAAAATGGAATTATTGAAGGGGTTGTTATTGTTGCTATTCAATCTCCAAATAAAACTATGTGGATATTTGTTTGCCCTAGGTGCTACTCCGTCCAGGGTTTCCATCTGAAAATGTCCAAAATATTTTTTTAAGTTTCGGATGTATGTCGTGAAAATCACTAAATATTTCTACCATAAATAACTGCGATATATGTAGATCTTACATATATGTTATCATTGGTTACTTTAAAACGCCATGTAACTACATCCTGGTAGATTAATGTGATGTTATCAAAAAATCGTATAGCCTACATCGCCGGTTACGTATAAAAATGCCACATATCCACTTATCCAGCTTATTCAAACTGATGTTGCAACATTTTCGAACACAGCCAAGATATACTAGATCTATTTACCAATCGCAAAATTTCAGTCAAAATATTGGTTGAGCAATGTTAACCTTTTCAGATATTTGAACCTCCGACATGTACGACACAGATTGCTTGATCTGTCTCAACAATTTACCTAAGAAAAATGGAGAAATATGTACCATAGACAGTCAAATGATTGATGTAGAATGATAGGAACTTATAAAACGACACTTTGGCTTTCTGAAAAAGAAAGTTTTGGAGTCATTTTGCATTATAAGCACAGGTAAAAGTATCTACTGAAAACACGATGGAAAAAGGACATTAGATAGATTAATGACAAGGTTGATTAGATTGGAAATACCGGAGGAGAAAGATGTGGTGACAATTTCATTCCTCAAAATGTATTCAAATCGATAAAATAAACTTAAAAAACGGAGAGAAAACGTTCAATCGCAAATGCGATACGTAAATTAAATCATTTCACATCAGAACCAAGTCACTTACATTGACCAAATACACTTTACTGACTGTATCTACGCATTTTTATCACAACATTGTTGTCAATCGTTTTTACAGGCCATGAACCTTCATCGATGACAATCGAGGTATTCCGAAGCGTTTTGTAAGGAAGCATTTCATTGGTCGTTTTTCAATGACATCGATGACATTGACTAAGCAGCCAGTCTAAAATACTTCCAGTCTATTTTTTTTTATTTTTGGACTGACTAATTTGACGCATCACTTTATCCATTTTTGGATAAAAATCACTACGCAGTGCGCATAACTCTGAAATCCTGTCGCGCAAAAGTAGCAAGCAGAAAATCGGTGTTGAACTTGTGTCTATAATTATCCTCAAATAACCTACCTCAGACATTCTTAGCTGTTAATCGACATCTTAAATACAAACGTACGCTATCACAGATTTCAAAATGGACGCATCAACAAAATGGGTCATCACGTGTCAACTTGAAAATAGTTCGATGTAAATTTCACCCAGAATGCCCGAATTAGATAGATGATAATCGACAGCTGGCGACATCTATTGGAAGATATTGACATCGATGAGTCATAGGTTCATTGGTTTATTCCACGGAGTGTGCAGCCTATCAATTTTCTCTTTGTACTTACGTAACATAATTCTAAAAGTAGGTTTATTATTTGAAATCTATCTAATTTTTAGTATAATAAAATCTTCATAAACGTTTGCCTTTGAATTTATTTGACATTGTGATTTAAAGGGGAAAATGGTCATTTGGTGATCTCGGCCCCTTTAAATAGTTATTATTTGGGGCTCCGTGTACTTGACACGATGACGAAATGGAGGTGTGTTTCAATTAGCCAATGAAAAATCGCGACACTAAACATCATTCGGATAACTCTAATCCAGGCAAGATGGAAGACTTTGGAAAATAAACTGTGCACTGTGCTCTTCAATATCGATTAATACAGATGCCTACTGAAAAAGGTAAACATTTAAGGCTTCTAAACAAACAAACAAACATTGTACTTACCATTAATGCTGATTTATTAGTGATGATCGCGAATATTTCGGCGAAATCGCCATTTAAATTCGGTTTTACAAAAACAAATTGTCACCACATCTTTCTCCTGTAAACTGTTTTATGCATTTTTCCCTGTCATTTCGAAAGTATAAGGCCGGCGACAACGAAATTTCGCATACGTGAAGTCATTAATATGAACTTCAAAGAAACGTTTAAGTTTTTAGTTGAGTTACTTGCAATTGCTCAAAAAATTATCCGAAAAATCGAGTGGATTTCAATCTAATCAACCTTGTCATTAATCTATCTAATGTCCTTTTTCCATCGTGTTTTCAGTAGATACTTTTACCTGTGATTATAAGTGATCAATTGGACTTTACCTCTTCTTTGGTGATTTCCCAACCAGAACTAGCTCCCATGTTGTCTTCTAGTTGTTTGATAGACGTAGCTCCAATGATGACAGATGACACCACGTCCTTCTGTATCAACCAACGTAGAGCTACTTGTGGAACCGATTTACCTTAAATGTATCATGCATTTATCATTTCTTTTCTATTAAATAATACAGCTTAAAATATGATGTAGCAAAATTTGTTAAAATGCTTCTGAGTGAGGTCGTCTGATGTTCCATACTTCATGACAATTACGTCATTGCAACGTCATATGAATACTTTGAAAGTATGTAGCATTCGTAACACTAAGGTTTTAAAAGTATGGATAATTTGTAACAAATCGTTACATTCTCTCTCCTATTGTTTCTGCATGACAGTTAAATGGGTTTCGTAAGAAGTACCGAGTATTATGCGCTACCATTGGGAAGCTTAAAAATCTCGCTCTGAAGGTAACTCTCTATGTCGGGGCAGCTTATTTCTCACATTTTTTAATTCCAAAATGAATGCATTTTACATAATCATTATAGTAAATCAATTTAGTGAATTAAGGCGTTCCAGGGGCAGTAACTCACTATGAGCCTTTGCCACGGTTGACATGGCATCCATCAGCTTCCAGAAGCCATCATCGTCCACAAATTCGCTCCAAGCTGGTGCAGCCTCCATCGCCATTTTCTCATCTTGATGAACGAATCCAATACGACCGCTATCCGGTGACAGCTTTCCTTCTTTCTTGTATTTTCCGGTGAGAAGACCTCTGCAAATGATTAAAAAAGAATTCAACGTCCTTTAACTATAGACCATTTATAATATTATGACACATATTTACGACATTTTTCCTATGTACACAATGCAATATTGAGCTCTAAACAACTGTAATTTTGCATGAGAGGGTTCGAATGTTGCAGGTGTCTTACACCTGCAACATTCGGACCAATGCATGCAAAATTGTACATAGAATTAAGAACTTTTACTCCTTTGTTTACCTTGGCAGGTTTTCTAAAATATGTGCCATGGTAATATGGCTGAACTATTCTACATGTATGTAAATAAATAAGTAGCCTATGCTACGCATTTTGCCTTATCTCTCTCCAAGCTGAAGAAGCTTCCAATAATATCCAATTTACGAGGGGTGATCAAAAAAGTTCCCGGAAAAGTTATTTTCTGGGAACTTTTTTATCATCCCTCGTACTACGAGTATCCCTTCACAGATATTAATTGTGTTTCTCTCTTTGTAACGTCTGCTATTTGTTGGGAAAGACTACTCTTATTTATCAAATTGCACTCTACCTCGACCGCATTTTAATTGGCCCAATACGGCTACTGAGAAGATGGTCATCATTTCTTCTGTTTTTAAATTTTAAAAAATCCACTTCACGCTCACTTCCCAGTCAAAAACATGCATTTTTCTTACCTTTGTATCTAAATGTGACCCGTCAAGCTAAAAGGCATCTTATAGGAAGTGTGAAAAATATCGACCCTAGTCAGTCTGCGCAGTCCGCGCAGCCAGACTAGGGCCGGCACTTTTCACTTTTATGTAATTTTCTAAATCCGGAATGTTTTCCCTATCTTACTATATGTTCAATTTTCGCATACGGGATCTAGATGACCTGTGCATTAGTCTGACAAGTTTGTCAAAATTTGGATTTTTGGAGTTTGGATAAGGTCCCTTTTAGCGTAACGGGTCACAGTTTTATTTCTCATATTGAAATACCCACCAAAGTACCCGGCATAGGCCTACTCTCGGATTTATTTTGATTACAAATGACCCCATAAGGAAATGTCTGAAATAAAATAAATTGTCAAAAGCAGGACTTGTTTTGAAAGGGATTAAATGGAAATATTCCGAAATCATTACAGACCTGCATAATGTTCCATAAGTTGAACTCACCCTTTCAGAGGACTCCAAGGCAAAACTCCAATTCCCTCATTTCGACATACCATAAACTCTTCAAATTCGGGTTGTCGACATAACAAATTGTATTGTTGCTAGGGAAGATAAAAATGTAAACTTTTGGATTTTTGTTTTAAGAAAAATCGATGTTTGATTAAAGATGTAATTTAAAGTGATAACCTACTTATCAAATTATCTTCGTTTTTTAAACTAGTTCGAGTTAAAAGGGAGCAAAATCATTTTAAGAACGTTTGGAAGATATAGATCTAGTTGTACTTTATTTTACCCGAGTCACGAACTTACATGTAGCAGATACAGCACTTTACTTTCATTTTCAATGTATTTAGATCTTCTTGTGAATGCGTTAACTGCATCTTGGTAAGAGGTGCTTACCGTTTTAATTAAGTAAATACGAGTTTCCGTTAACCGTTCATTGAACTAAACATAGAAAATACAAACTAATTGATAAAAAAGGATCTCACCTGTAGACTAACACATTTATTGAGTCCCATCATTTCTAATTTGTCCACAATTTTCTGTAGCTGCCACCCACATACGTTACTGCATCCAAAATAACGAATCTTTCCTGCACGAATCAGATCGTCAAATGTTCGGAGAGTTTCTTCAAGGGGCGTGGCATTGTCCCAACAATGAGACTAAAATAAAACATGAAAGGTAAACGGAGATACCGTAGAGAGTACGAGTATCGTATCTTCTTGGACAGTTCTTGCGATAAAGTTGAGAGGGTGTTTTAAAGGGCGATGGTAACAGATGGTCTAATTGCAAAAAATTATTTTTTTTTTTTTTTTTTTTTTTTTGAAAAAATATGCAAAACTTTTGTGTTGACCACCTCGGGATGGTTAATAATATGCGATTCAGACAGAGAATGAGCCTAAATTACAAGACTTATAGCTGAATTTAGGGAGAATCCAAACCTAAATTCAACCCGGTCTCAGATGGGGTTAGAATTATTTTTAAATTGTTGCACATGCGCATACAACGCGGACCATGATTCAAACGAGATTCATACTTGAATTTCAATATGACGTCATGTTGTATGTTGTGAAGTCATTTAAGAAAGTCGCATGTCCTATTATTTTGACCTACTTTCGACATCGCTTCATGAATTTGGTATCAAATTGCGAACAAATGAGTCGTTGCTTCAATAGTTTGTCGTAATCATTTAATCAGGTCACATATAGCTTAAAAAGTGTATATTTCGTTTGTATTTGACAATTTTTGGGTCCAAATCTGGGAAATAGTAGCTTTAAAAAGAACTACACAATGTATTATTTGCAAAAATGCGATCTTTGAAATCAGCTATTCACCCAAAGAAAAGTATATTGTCATAATATATTTTGAGTCTGCTTCTAAATAAATTCTACAGAACTATTTAGACGTACAGATCTGACATTTTTGATAATTAGGATTACTCTTTCTGAACCTTTGCAATGTGGTAACAAATATTGTTACTGTTCTTAAACAGCTAGTAAATTTTACAGCTTGTTTATAAAGATGTAGTTACTGAAATTTTGGATGATGAACAGCAACGTGTGACATTATATCATAGGTTATGACTATGTAATCATTCAGTGCTAACAATTCCATTTGCAGTTTGAATCGGATGAAATTTTTCTTTGCTTAATACAAATTCTCCGAATTATACCTGGTACAAATCAATATAGTTTGTCTTGAGTCTCTCCAAACTGGCTTCACATGATTCTGTAATATGTCGTCTGCTGAGACCAACAGCGTTCACATTTGTAACGTCCATTGGGAATCGAACCTTGGTCGCGATGACATACCGGCTTCTCTCTTGTCTGCAATATATTTATGAATACTTGACTGCTTTTCAACAGAAACCTCGTAATTGCAGCTTAAAACAAGCTGCATTTACGAGGTTTTCGTTAAAAAGCGACGTCTTGACTAATAGTAAGCAATATTCATATCACCAAATGAATTTGGAGGAGTTAAATGTCACATAAGGGGACATCCATTGGGAATCGAACTTTGGTCCTCAAGAAAAACTGGCTCCACGCCTGCAAGGTATTTATTGACAATTAACCAATAACTAGATAAACGCATAAATGGCAACATTTCCCCGAACAACAATTTTTTTTAACTTTTTTCCGATTTGGGAAGAGTTGAAATCGAGACTGCAATTAATGTCGAATATGGAAAATACTGATATGTATGCTTACGTTTAAAGCAATATAAAAAAAGACAGCAACGTACTTGGTTAGCCAGCTGCCAACAATTTGTTCAGAAATCCCATGTTGATAAACATTTGCAGTATCCAGAAAGTTTCCGCCCAGCTCAGCGTACTTGTCCATGATCTGATGAGACAGTTCTTCTGTTGCCTGATTTGGAGGCATTGGTCGACCGCCCTGAAATTGTGATGTAAAATTTTGACGTCTTGTACACAAAAATTATAGAATTTTTTAAGGCAACATATTAATTGGTAATTCGTAAAACACTCTTTATCTGTTATTTCAATGAGCAAATTGCAATGCTTGATGAGATGTTTTTAAAATGTTTTGCATTTTCAAAAGCCAACTTGGAGTTTTCTGCCTTTACATGTTCATTTTTGGTAGTCTATTTAAATGGTAGCGAAATTTGCATGAGCTGTCTGAAGGGGATTAGACGATAGGATGAATGATATCCAGCGGCCGCGTAATCAACAGTCACAAATATGTATAAGTGCATAAAACTTTGAATACTCTATTCATTTATCACATTTATGAGTGATATACAAGCTGCACATACACCGTTCACCTATCGATGCATCAACCCTATCCCCAAAAGGACCTGGCTTTGGCATCCTCTATTGAAAATGCTTATGAAAACAGTGCTACAAAAGAAGAACATGTTTTCCTCAATATCTTCTGTGCTTTTGGTGCACACCAATTGTTATAAATGAGCCAGGATCTGGAAAAACGCCCCTTAAGGCTTTTGAGCCCAACATAGATCCCGATCAGCCTGTGCATACGCACCGTCTGATCAGGATCCATGTTGTTCTCAAATAGCTTCTTTATTACCCGTAGAAACTTAAAGAGAGCTGCATGGATGCATATTGGACTGCGTTTGACAACAGGCCAATCTTGAAACTCAATTTTGAAAAATGCTATAAGGGACGTTTTTCCAGAACCCGGCTCAAATGTAATAGTTATAATGTCATCTGAAGCAGATAAAAGCCAATGCAACATGATTATTCACAGAACAAGGATGATCAGAGGGTTAACACTTTGGTTTGTATTATTGAACAAAGAGATTGAAAAAAATGCTATAAAGCATCTTCAGTGTTGTATTCTTGCGATTTCTTCAAAGAGTTCCAAAGGTTGCCATGTGCTCTTGAACAGAGAATCGAAGTAAGCATGTTCTAAAATTCAACCCTGTTCAGTGAAACTAGGATGACCAGCCCCATTCGACGAATGCATATGTAAAACAAAGTACCATAAAATGAAAGTACATGTACATAGCTTACCGGTTTGGGTTGACCGAAAGTCATCGTGCCCAGACATATGTTCGAAACCTTGACGCCCGAGGCTCCGAGGTATTTGTAATCCACTTTCTTCTCCGTCATTTTGTCGGTATCTCCGCTGGTCTTACCCTCTAGCCCGATTGTGAGTCAAATAACGCTGTGAGATAACACTCATGACGGGGTGAAAATCTGTTATCTTGTTGTAACCCTTTCCAAAACGTCCAAATTATGGATCGTTCCAATTAGAAAAAATGGTGCTGATAACAAAATGTATCCTTGTTTAAGAAGAATTTGTAAACATGAATAGAGAAGAAAGTAAAGAGGCAAATGGAGAATATGCTTTTCGTTAGTAGTTCATCCCTTTGCCTCAACGTTTCTTTCCAATCTGTTTCTATTTGGGGCCCAAAACAAGGTTTTGTTTGCGGAAGGGATAATCCTGGGTATTTGACAGTCGATAGGTGCCTAAAAGGTTGTATCTATAGCTTAAACAAGCTACATTTACGACATTGTTGATATCCTCCAACAACATACGAGTATTTGAACCCTGTCACAGATTTCTTGTCGTAATTTACGTGTGTATTCAAAATGTCGTAACTAAGTCTTTCTGAAGCTGCAGATAAGCTTTTCTTGGCACCCTGTAATGTGTTATGATAACCCTTTAATTAAGGCTAGGATATTGTTCAATATGCATGTTTGCACTGTTCTAGTTCATAAGTTGCTATCTAAATGCTTCTTTGGATCTAGCTAAAGATTAATCCAATCTGATTGACATCTGATGTTAACATTTCAGTAATATCTGAGACGCACCTGCTAGGGGTCCGGTTATGACAACTCATCAGGGTCTAATCTGATATCTTTTAATTTAGTGTTTTAACACAACGGTAGCCAACAGTAATCAGAATTGATTTTATGGCTGAAAAAGTTGAAGTTGAAGTTTGCACCATCGGTCAGGTTAGCTCTAAGCCGGTTTTACTCTGTGGTAACTGGTCAAATAGGAAAGAAAGGTTTCGCGTATGGTCAACAACAAAAAAGAATACATACATTTTTATGTTATTGTTTATTATTTTTTTAACCAAAACTCTATTTCATCAAAATGCATTTGAGCAGATGATAAATATGCCAGATGTCTCGCTGTCTTCTTGTACCATATAACTGTGAAAATAATGAGGCAAAAGGAGAAAATGCATTTTCTTCGTTTGTCTCAATGTTTTTCCAATCCTATTTTACCATAGACGACAAATCCAGGCCATGGTTTCTCGAAAATACTTAAGTATATGCGCATGAGTACATGCTCAACTTCAATGGAATTACTCTCCAACGTTGAAGCATATTCGATTTCACTTTCCATCGTTTGCCTCCACTGTATATCTACAGAACTAAACAGGTATGTACGATCTGTTATAGCTATTCATCCTATCTGCATTCCTAACATTAACAGTGTCATACGGATAGGGTATGTTTCGTGGTCCCACTGTATCTAAAACCTGCATCTGAAAAAACGTAACGTACATTACAGTCTAGGGAAAAATGTAATCATGAGGCTATATTTCTATATCAACTAGAGAAATGGAATATATCGTCTCTTTCTTCATAAAACTGGTAAATGCCGCTTAAAACAAACGCATTTACCAGGTTTTCGAAGAAAAGCGATTGTATATACATGTAAGCGCAGGGTCTATCTGTCTCCCTTATTATGCTCTCCAGAAATTAGACTGATAAAACTAGCTGATCTGCCTAAACGAAATGCAATTCACAAACAGTATTTTGAATTTGGCTGATAATAAACTTGTAAATATTGGTTTGCTCTTATCAGATCAATATTACAACAAGAGTTGTCCGCGGACAACGTAGCTCGCCTATACGAGAGCTTGTCGCAAATAACGTTCAAGGTCAATGGTCAAGGACACTAGGTCAAAGGTCATGGTGTCAGGGTCATGGCATAATGTAACCATATGCGAAATACTAGTATCAAGGCTCTATCTGTAATAGTACATCAAATATAGGCCATGTTAAAGTTTTTTTTTAAGTAGGTTAAACTCCAAGGTTAAGGTCACTAGGTCAAAGGTCATGGTCCAAAATGAAAGGTCTTGGCGGGTAGTATACCTGTGTGAAGTATCAAGGCTGTATCTCTAACATTGGCTGAGATATAGACCAGGTTTAAGACCAGGTTTAATGTTTTAAAGACGCGACGCCGACGCGACGCCGACGCGAAGCCGACGCGACGCCGACGCCACACTAGGGCTTTGACACTAGGGCTGTGACATTAGCTCCCCGGACATAAAGTCCCGGATCGTTAAAAAGAAACATTTTACCTCTTCGCCGGACAGTTCCCATCCAGCTCCGGCACCCATGTTGTCCTCGAGTTGTTTGATAGACGTCGCACCAACAATAGCGGAACAAACTATGTCCTTTTGTAACAGCCACCGAAGAGCTACTTGTGGAACTGTTTTCCCTTAGAAAATGAAATATCTAATTTGAAACAAATATAATCATCCATGTTGATGGTACAGTCTGTTAGTTTATTGAAAAACTCAAAAATAGGAACAAACAAATTAGAACATATCTTTATTGAAGATTATAGATCTACAGATATTTCAAAATGCTCAAACAATTCAGATATGGTTCAGAGATCGACAAAAATGTTGGCCATATAGAAATTGTACTTTAAAAACTTTTCAATCGAGATTGCTCCCTGAGTGTGGCGATTCCCTCGTCATGGAGGTTCAAGCATCAGTATGTGTAATCAACGGCAGTTGTTTTAAAACAGTTATATTGGACTAACCATGGCTTTTAGCAATACTAGACAGTGTATTCATGAGTTTCCAGTAAGAGTCATCGTTGACAAATTGACTCCAGACCGTACTAATTTGTATGGCAATTTTCTCGTGTTGGTGTATGAATCCTATACAACCACTGCTAAGCTCAGTTTTTTTTTCAAGATAAAGACTGTGGAAAATATTGTGACAAATGAAGAAATTGCTCATGACAAGCAAATTCTTCATTTTCCACAATGTTTTCTACACAGAAATACCAAAAATGTAAATTTTCATTCACTTCGAATTGTCGTCTGCAACATTTTTTGGGTTGGAACAGTCTAAAGTTAGCCATCTGAGAAAGGGTTTAGACGCTCCATGTGTTTTAGCAATACTAGACAATGTATCCATGAGCTTCCAGTAGGTTTCGTCGTCGACATATTGACTCCAGGCCGGACTACTTTGTATGGCAATTTTCTCGTTTTGGTGTATGAATCCTATACGACCACTGCTAGGCTCAGGGTTTCCAATATAAAAACTGGAAAACAATGTGAAAAATGAGGAAATTGCTTGTCACAAGCAATTTCTTCATTTACCACAATTTTTTTTACACAGAAAGACAAAAAATGTCAATTTTCATTCACTTAGAGCTGTCGTCTGCAACATCTTTTAACTTGGAACAGCCTAAAACGTTGCCGTTTGGGAAAAGGTTAAGACGCACCGTGTGTTTTAGCAATACTAGACAATGTATCCATGAGCTTCCAGTAGGTTTCGTCGTCGACATATTGACTCCAGGCCGGACTACTTTGTATGGCAATTTTCTCGTTTTTTTGTGTATGAATCCTATACGGCCATTGCTAGGCTGTGGCTTTTCGTCTCGCTTGTACTTGCCAGTAAGCAGGCCTCTGAAACAAAACACCCCAAACACATGTACCTAATATTTTTGGAAAAGAATCACCGAGACACATGCAATTTATAAGAGATTAAATATGTGACAACTGCTCTTGGTCGCCATCTTGGGCGCCATCTTGTTTTAGCAAGTTGCCTCGCATTGTTTGGATTCATTATGTACTTTGTCTCCTCTTTAAACAAACTCAAAGCTTTTTCTGTCAAATGCATATTGCAAAGTTATCACTTAATCGTGACACAGATACAACGACCCTAGTTTGATTATTCATTTTGCATACCCTTTGAGAGGACTCCATGGAAGAACACCAATTCCTTCGTTACGACATACCATGAATTCTTCAAACTCAGATTGACGAGCGAGTAGATTATACTGTTGCTGAAAAACAAAGGGTAGACAAAGTATATTTAGCCTATATGTCTTTATTCACACAATCCTTTAAATATCCACAATTCTTATAAGTATATATCCACATAGTATGTGGTGTTTTAACAAACATCTAATTTAAGTTTCTATTAAATCAGATCGTCTTTGGGAAGTAAAGTTTGCCTCTTTCTGCACTTTACCATTCTCTGCATACCACACAACCTCTTCCGGTCCTCTTAAATATAAATAGTTCTATCAAAAGCAAAGATTAATGAGGTAACAGTCACTCGAATATTCAATATGTAAGTTTGAAGTTTTACATGTAGATCTATATTGAATTGTGTAACTGAAAATGAAACATTTAATAAATCATGTCTCTAAGAGAAGAAAATACCGAAGTAGTAATTTTCTTTACGGCCTTCCTTGTAAATTGTTCAGTCAAGTTTACTGAACTATGAAATATATTCAAAGCAATAAATAGATGCATGGAATCAAATTATTCAAGTCATTCAAATGGATTATCAAAGTACCTAATCAAAGTACTCTACGAATCAAAGTATTCAAGGAATTCAAATGGTTAATCAAAGTACCTAATCAAAGTACTCTACGGATCAAAGTATTAAAGGTATTCAAATGGATAATCAAAGTACCTAATCAAAGTACTCTACTTTTGGACAGGCCTACGTTATTAACAAATTTCCTTCCCAACAGTACTTTCAGCACTTTGATTTACATAACTAACGAGGAAACTATTCCTTTACCCCCCCCCCCCCGCCAAAAAATGCAACGTCGTATAGTTTTTGAAGTGAATAATTTGCCTAATAATGCATTCATTGCATAATATTTGTAACTCTGAAATACAGATGGTTAACCCATGACCACACAGAGTGCATTTTCTTTATTTCCCACAGTGTTTTCTACGCAGAAACACCAAAAAATGAAATTCTATTGACCTGAAATTGTCGTCTGTAACACCATTTAATTTAGATCACTCTAAAATCTTGCCGTCTGGTAATATGGGTTAGATAAAGCAGTATGCTAACCTGTAGACTGACACATTTATTAAGTCCCATGGTTGAACAAGTATCCACAATTTTCTGCATCATCCACCCCACCACATTACTAACGCCAAAATAACGAATCTTGCCACAACGTATCAGGTCGTCAAACGTTCGTAAGGTTTCTTCAATTGGTGTGGCACAGTCCCAGCAATGTGACTAGCATTAAATACAAATAAATGATTATGATACAAATATGATAATAGATGTTTGAATTGATGTAAAAATCGTCGCTTTTCATAAAAATAACCCTCATAACTTCAGCCTTTTACAAGTTTTTGAAAGAAAACAGAGATATTATAGAATCATTTAATACATAAACGAATGATGATGCAATTTTTAAGTAGACACTTTAATATTCATGGTTTTCAGTGCTGTTCCAATATTTGCTGCATACCTGATACAAGTCAATATAGTTGGTCTGTAGTCTCTCCAAACTTTGTTCACAACTCTCTATAATATGTCGTCTACTGAGACCCACACTGTTTACGTTTGTGGCATCCATGTTGCCTCGAACTTTGGTGGCGATGACCAGTCTACTTCTGTCCTGTCTTTATGAAATAAATATAGTATACCGTTGGGTCATTTTCGCTAGCCAAGGAGTCTACCTCCATTTTGGTCCTTACGAATGTTCGTAAGGAACAAAGTAGAGGAAGAATCCTTGGCTTGCGAATGTGTGTTTGGGTCAAAAGTATTAATTCATCGTCGGACGCTAGATAAATACTATTGGCCCAAAAGGTACGCCGTTTAATGAACAGTGCAATTGGGGTTCAAGAATGACTTGAACTTGCGTATTTAATTAAATTTACTTCAAATTCTAAGTTACACTGGTGGTTTGGATTTTTTTTAAAAAAAAAATAAAAGAAGTCTTTGTGTTATTGTTTTGGATAGAGCAACTACATTATATTGTTGAGATATTAAATATATCATTTAAATATCATTAAGTCAAGTCAATATTGATTAAGAATTAAAAATTCAATTAAAATTAATCTACAAATCGTCGGTTACCTTCAAACATGCCGTGACTTCAGCTTTTTGTATCGCGCCATGCGCGATACATATTGTGGTATACATATTCTAATTTTAGAAATTACGTCATGAGGGATAATTATTTGTACTTGAAAGTCGTATATATAACCTACACATAAACTGTTTACACGGTATAATTTTTCAAGCAGTACTATAAGTATACATTGAAGTTCGTTTAATCTCAGACCACGCTGAAAATTCGTGTAAACAAAATTCTAATATAGTTTTATACTTTGCATAGCAATGGAAAGTCCCTACTTCCGGTTTGCCCATGGTGGACATGTATTTTTCCTATCCGTTTAAATGCAACGCATTTATGCATACCATTTCGAATCGCAATAAGAAATCGAAGAACGAGAAGTACCTTACAATTGAATGACCACTACATGTTCAATTTGGACTGGTCAACTTGCATTGTTACAAGGGATCGTCTTATCTGACTAGATATGTGTATTGCTAGTAGAACAAATGGGTTTTCTCAAGCGTTTTTCAAAATTGCATTACAATGTGAATTCCTACTTTCGGTTTGCCCATGGCCTATCCGATTCGCTGCATCGCTTCATAAGAAATCAAAGCATGATAAAGACTTTAGTATTAAATGAACACTGCATGTACAATTTTGGATGATTATATTCCATAATTTCAAGGGATCGTCTGAACTAAATAGGCATGTGTATAACTAGTAGAACAAATAGGTTTTCCCAAACTTTTTTTTCTAAAAATTACAAACTGTTAGGGGTTTTCACATAAAAGAACAACTCAATTTTTATGTCTCAACAGTTTTTGACTGGATGGATTTCAAAACCGTTCAAAAGAATATTTTATGTTCAATCAATTCGCCGCCACAATCAAAACTTTAGTCTTGTACTTTTTGTTACACTCTAGTAAATCTCCTCGTATGTGTCGCTCGTTCTTTGTGTTTTTTGTGTGTGATAAGTACAAATATAGGTCCCGATTTATGACCTGGCAGAGATGATCTGCCGAGTGAATTATTGAGACATATTCATGGTATTGTTTGTATTGTGTTACAGCTTAAATCTTAAACATTCCTTATATATTTGGCTTCATTTTAGCGGCTGGTAGTTGTCACTTTATATGGCATTTCTGTATTTCTTTTTTTACATTTAATTTATTGCTCCGCCGGACAAAAGTAATAAGGATCATATCCGTGGCATTGTGGCTGTTGTGCGTTCGTTCATCTATGTCTGTTATCATAAATGTTTCCTATTCCTGCTGTAATCAAAGCATTTTTAGATTCCATAGACGACTCTGATCTATTCAACACAGCCTGTTCTCTATTGAATAATTATACGAACAAATAAGCTGTAGTGGTCAAAATGTTCCGGTTTGGAAAATTTTCTTGATACGATTTTTATATTCAGAAGGCTAATTGATAAACAAGTACTTTTTTCTATTTAATTTAAGTATTTTACCTATTCTGACCAAAGGCTAGCGGGGCTTATGCCACGGTCCTGTTTCCGGCGTGCGTTCATGTGAAAACTTTTCCAAAATTACTAGGCCAGTTTCAATCAAGATTCAAACAGGAATCTTCTAACATAGGAATCTAACAGGAATCTTCCTTGCATGGAGCCTTTCGAATTGTTTTTGTTTTCATTTTTTTTTGTTTTTTTTTTTTTGTTTTTTTTTTAATTTTATTTTATTTTTTCGAAAAATAATTTCATAGTGAACTGTGGTTACTATGGTGCACTTTCAATTTTTTGTGTGTGTCTTTTTTTTCCTTTTTTTTTTCCAAAAAATAAATTCACGGAGAAACGATTCAGGACCATCTTGGCCCTAATTCCTTGCTGAAATATTCGGTTTCCTTTCATGATTAAGTTAATTTTAATCGCCATTTATTCAACTGCAACATTTAACACTTTTGTATTTGCTTACTTCCCCTCCTAGTATGTTGTTTAATTAATGTATAATCTGGCTGAACACACAAAAATGGAAATTATAGACTAGCACCAGCATATGTAGACATGCAATCCTATTTCGGTTTTCACTGCATGTTGACTTAACCAGACACTTGTACCATTTTATTCGCTACTTTGGTATAATTTTTTAAGCGCGATACAATTCATTTTGCTGTACATTACAGCAATTTTTCACTTGTTAAAGCTGTAGTTACGACATGTTCGAACGTGGCCGACGAATTGTTTCTTACTTTGTCAGCCAGGTGCCCACGATTTCCTCCGATCGGCCCATCTGATAAATATCGGCAGTGTCGATAAAATTACCGCCACGCTCTACGAATTTGTCCATGATTTCATGGGACAGCTCCTCCGAAGACTGGGTTACGGGCATTGGTCTGCCACCCTGAAATTTGAACATATTGATAAATCGTATGACTTCTACAAAAAATGGAAGAAACGTGAATATGAATGAGATAAAGGATTCGAGTAGGTTCTCCAGTTTCTCTTGGTTCTGCTTTGGACCAGCTTTACGAAATGCAAAATTCAGCGAAATTGGTACGGATCAAACAAGATTTAGTATTTCTGATAAATATCCCTTGACAGCCAGAAGTGGCTATCAGCAGTTAAAATTTAACTGCTGATAGCCGCTTCTGGCTGTCAAGGGACGTTTATTATGATCGTGTATCAGTCAATCTAGACGAAATATTGTGTTTTTATGTCTTTTTTGACTTGGATTGATGTATAGTATCTGTCATGGGACCATTTTGACATCCATTCGACGTCTAAATATTTCGATCGAAGTCGTAGACGTTCGGTGGTTTTCGATCTATACGGATAAGAAGAGGACCAATTCCGGACCTATATTGCATGGAATGATTACGATGTCGCTCGAAAATTGCCGAACTCGAGTGAATTTCTTTAACGGGTACTCTTTATCAACAAAAACATGAAATTCCCTATTTTTGAAGAATGTTATGAGTTTGATACCATATACAATTTCTCTTTGTCTAGCTATGTTTCTTGTCTTGTTTATTAGATTGTGTTACTATTTCACCACAAAGGCACGCAACTCATTCTAAAACACACAAATGTAAAAATACGAGCACTTGCCTCCCTTCGTCCAAATGTCATCGTTCCCAGACAAATGTTCGATACCCGAACTCCCGTCTTTCCGAGAAAATTATATCCCACCTTACTATCCGCCATTTTCAAATGATATCTATGCATATGTACTTTTATTTACACTACTATTAAAATTCTAGCGTTGATCACGTTCGAAAATGTCGTAACTACAGTTTGAACAAACTGTAGTTACGGCATTTTTGAACGTGACCGACGATATGCTAGATGCGTAAACTAGAACACAAACTTTTACCCTTTCCCAAACGACAACATTATAAATTATGGTATTTTAAATTCAAAAGAGTTGTAGAGTACAAAACAATTGCAATTGAAAACAGAAAAACGACAACATGCTTTATAGATTCGATGCTTGAAAGGGAGAAAGTGAGCTCTTTTTTTTATTTTCCCCCGATGATTTTTAAACTTTCAGTTTGTATACATGTGAAACAAGGGCTTGGTTTGGGTAAGAGTTAATTATCTTTGACTTACCCTTCATTTGATTAAGAATACTATACTCAGTTCCAAAAGAAAGTGTGCACTTTTAAATTTTGAATATCTCGAAAAGTATACCGTCTGGCGTAAGGAAATTTTGCACGACACATCTCAAGACTGTTGACAAACGATAGGGCCTATATTGATAAAGAAATCACCTAACACGCACGAATTTTTGGCTTGATCGCGATTTTGCATTTTTAGTGTTTTACGTATGCCTCACGTGCTAGATGAGTTATCGATCAGAAATAACACTCATTGCAATCCTTTTGTCATACGTTAGCATAAAATCACATTTTCATTACATTTGTACATAGTGCATTAGCGTGAAACCAATTACAATTAACGTCGGTGAACAGGACCGAACCTGGTGAAAACAAAAGCCGTCAACAAATCTGAATTTGTACGGTATTTGTGTTCTAATAGCAAGTGTCCGTTTGTATGGCATCTTAAAGGCGTGCAGATTTGTTGTAGAACGTTGTTGCACCGTTCGACGACAATTTACTAGACTACTAACGTAGCGATTACTAATGTTGACGTACACTTAAGGTAGAACCGGATACTTTTAAAACTTTAAGCTACGGTCATAAATTTGATATCTGTGGAAACTAGAAGCTATTTCTGGTTCAAATCCGAAATTCATTTCCTCGTTCATGCCGTGACGACGTTACCACGACGACGTCAACATAGGCACCTCGCACGTTTTTTACGTCGAATTTCTATAGCCCGGAAATGCACAAAATGGCGTTTTGGTCGGGCAATTTCAACGTCACAACAATGAAAATTACACCGATGGAAAGATCTTTTCAAGCCTAATAAAATGATACAAGAATAAATTATTTCGGACTGACGACGCAGAAAAAAACGACGAACTTTCATCTTTTTTCTACGTCAGATTTCGAGGAAAAACTAACTTTAGAACAGAATTTCGTAAAATTGGCCAGAACGATTTTTGCCATTTTTCATTATTATATTGCACGCTCATGCTGTAAGCATTCGGAAAGAAAACAGAAAAATTCCCCGTACCGATTTTTAATAAAACATATTTAAATATTGTTGGTATGCGTCAAAGTTATGCAGTCGAGCGTCGGCAAATTTCGACTAAAAATCACTTTATGAAGGAATTTTGTGAAATTGGCCACCGTGATTTTATGTTATTTCATTTTGCATCCATATTGCAGGTGAAATGCAAAAACTCAGAAAAGTTCATTATATAGTTTTTTAATACAACGTGTTTGAATGTGTTAGGTATAAATCAAAATTTACACAGTCGGGCGTCGACGTCGAAACTACGTACGTTGATGAGCAACAAGGATGTAGACGCGCCGGGGTTTTCAAACTGCTCCACAAGAAAAAAAAATGTGCAAATGCATTTACTTGGAATTCGTGTATTTTATTAGAAATATTGAAATGAAAAAGAGAAATTATGACTGTCGCTATTTTCTTCTTTTCTCTAAACATTTTCCCAATCAATTTTGGTCGGAACGTCAAAATCACATCGTAATTAGATATCGGTCAATTGTAACATTTGGGTTGAAGTAAAAACATTTATAAATTCTGACTGTGCATATATGATAGAGTCTTTGTTTATTTTTCATCGATGACAACATTTTAACGAGATATTAAATAAGCTGCATATATACTTCTGCGACTTTGATATTAGAAATGAAACAAAAAGTATCCTATAGAAATTGATGCAATGCGAAAGACATTAATTTTTGATATTGCGATGTTTTTATATATTTGCATTATTTTTTATTTATTTTAATCATTTTATTATTTCTACATTTTCTATTTTGCCACATCATGCGAACAGAAGCGGTTTATTTATTCTATGACATTTTTTACTGTTGGTTACCAATATTTTCCGCATATTCTTTTTCGAAAGAATCATTTCAATCCCGTTTTCGTTGTCCCCTCGAATAGGCTTTCGTGAGCGTGTCGACTGTTATCCCGATTCTGTACTTCTTGCTAGGTATTTATTTATACAATAGAGAATTACTTTCGCTGTCCGACTAATTGAGTACACAAATGTGGTCTCCTTGAGCAGTTTGAAAACCCCGGCGCGTCTACATCCTTGTTGCTCGTCAACGTACGTAGTTTCAAAATCGACGTCGACGTCCGACTGTGCAAATTTTGATTGATGCCTAATATATTCAAACACGTTTTATTAAAAATCGATACAGTGAACTTTTCTGATTTTTTGCATAACACCTACAATATGGATGTAAAATGAAATAATGTAAAGTCCTTCTAGTCAATTTACGAAAATCCGTCGTAAAGTGATTTTTAGTCGAAATTTACCGACGCCCGACTGAATAACTTTGACGCATACCAACAATATTTGAATATGTTTTATTAATCAAAGTGCTGTCAGCACTGTATATTGGGCATCACTGAGAAATTGATATTGTGACAAAAGGACAATATGCTGATTTGCAAAATTGCCCCATTCTCTATTCGATGTTTTTTAAGCATTTTCTATGAAGCGAGTAAAAAGGCGTCATCGTTTGGAAAATGGTTAATTAATGTGTAGGCAAACATGCATAGGTGATAAAAAAGTTGAATGTACACTCTCGAGGTGAATCCAAAATGTGAGGCTGTTTGGGAAAAAGGAAAATGTTACCGTATTTTACATTATATCAACATGTTGGATTATTTATTATTCTTAGCTAATCAGAATAATACCAAGTACGGACCCATTGTAGAGGCTTAGCCTAACTGATCTCTGATCTGCAAACATATTTCGATTAAATAGAATGCACTTGTTCATTGGTCCAAATGATCAGTCTAAGAACAGTATATGAGATTAAAATGTTAAAATTCTAGAAAACGGCAAATTTAAGATGATGATCTTACTTTGATCAAAATATTTTAAAATCACAGTGTCTAAACTCTATAGGCTAGCCTCTAACCATTCGTCCTTTTCCAAACAAGACATTGTTATGAAGCAAATAATATGAAACATACAAAGATAACCGGAATTTTCTCCTTTGTCCCAATATTTTCTGTGCTTCATTGTACATGACATGATTTCATCTTTATCGTCACCCGTTTCGTCGTCTGCAACTCTTTCTAATTTGAAAAACTCTAAGATATTGTTGTTTGGAAGAGCCTTCAACACAAGAGTTGAAAAAAAAAACAATAAAGATAAAGTGAATGCAGATTCCTTAACCCATTACCACACAACGACTCTTTTTGACTCCTCACAAGATAATGCCATGGGAAACATTGTGGAAAATGAAGAAATTGCTTGTGACAAGCAATTTCTTCATTTCCCACAATGTTTTCTACCCAAAATGACCAAAACATTTTAAATTTCATGCATTTAAAATTGTCGTCTGCATCTTCTTTGAATTTGGACTAGTCCAAATTTTTGCCATTTGGTAATGGGTTGACCAATTATCAGTCGCCGATTTCAAGCAAATAAATCGTTACATTGTTTGGTCTTTCTAGGAAGAAAATATTGTGGGAAATGAAGAACTTGCTTGTCACAACCATTTCTTCATTTTCTACCATGTTTTCCAAACACATATATTTCATGAGAACCTAAAGGGGCCAGAATATAGGAATGGGTAAAGCGCACACATTGTATCTAGGGAATGGGTTAAGGGTACACAGTTGTAGTAGGTCAACCCGTGACCCAGTTAAACACCTGTTGACCAGTGCTTTCACTGGTAGGCTAAATGACCGTAGAAAAAATCAGAGCAGTAATATTTTAACTACATGGAATTTATCTTAGAGTTACACTATTTTGCTTTCAACTCCTTTACTCAACGGAAAAGATTGTAAAAACGCTGAAAAAACTAACAGGTATTCAATCTAAGCGAAAATTTCATCAAATGTAATTATTAACCCCCTCCTTATTTGTCGCTAAAGTGAAAAAGATGAAAAAAGTTGAAGATAGTGACTGATAAAGGACGTTTCTGTGCTGTTTGAAATAACGTAGTTTGGCTTGAACACATAGCTCAGCGGGTTAGGGTGAGAATGTAATGGCTGGAGAGATGTCTGTCGCGAAAAACTGATTATAATATATTGGGCTATGCCCAATATAAAAATCGGTACGGGAAATTTTTCTGATTTCTTGCCAAATGCTTACAATATGAGCGTGCAATATAATAATGAAAAATGGCAAAAATCGTTCTGGCCAATTTTACGAAATTCTGCTCTAAAGTTATTTTTTCCTCGAAATCTGACGTGGAAAAAAGATGAAAGTTCGTCGTTTTTTTCTGCGTCGTCAGTCCGAAATAATTGATTTTTGTATCATCTTATAATGTTTTAAAAGATCTTTCCATCGGTGTAATTTTAATTATCGTGACGTTGAAATTGCCCGACCAAAACGCCATTTTGTGCATTTCCGGGCTATAGAAATTCGACGTAAAAAACGTGCGAGGTGCCTATGTTGACGTCGTCGTGGTAACGTCGTCACGACATGAACAAGGAAATGAATTTCGGATTTGAACCAGAAATAGCTTCTAGTTTCCAAGGATATCAAATTTATGACCGTAGCTTAAAGTTTTAAAAGTATCCGGTTCTACCTTAACGTCTACAGGAAAGTCCAAACTTTAGCCTGGAAATGACTTGGAAGGCCTGGTCAGAGCCTACAACGGCATATAAGCGTGTAACTCCTTCCACAGAAGGAGCTGTAAGGAGTGCAAATCTCAACACCATCAACACCATAATGGCCTGACTCTGTGTATGCAGTATCAGCAATTCTATCGACATCTGTTTTAATGCCAATTTTCTTTAGGGTCTAATCTGAAGTACGATATCACTTTTACTCCCGAAATTGCCATAAACTATGTGAAAATTAAGGTAAGATCAAAACGCGAAAGTGCACACTTTCTTTTGGAACTGAGTATATATCCGCTCATTCTGTATACGGGTACCGGGTGTATGTGTTTGGTCGAATGATATGTGTCAATTTCTTAAATAAGAATGCACATATTATTATCTTTTGATAAACACATTGAAGAATGTTGTTGTTGTTGTTGTTGTTGTTGCTGCTGCTGCTGCTGTTGCTGCTGCTGCTGCTGATGCTGCTGCTGCTGAGGACAAGATTCATAGAATAGTTGCAGTGTGTAGGTCAATGGGACGGGGCGGTTAGGTGCGTCCAAAACCTAGTTCTTCAATGTACTGTTTTACCTCGTCGAATCAATTTATCTGCAAATATCAGTCGGAAAATTTGCTTGAAATCATCTATCTAAATAGCCCAAAATGCGGTTCTGTGAATCCTTAATCTGCACTGGTTATCCGCTATTCATCAGAACCACAATTCAATCATTTTCTCTTCTCTACATACAGAAACGTCATGGCAAAAGAAGGATACCAAACTTTCACAGGAACTCATTTCAAGGACTACAACTCGAAAGCAAATTTCTTATGGGCCTTCTCGTATTTAGGGCTGAAACGGGCACACAAATTCTACCCGGGTACTCATCTAACAATTACCCGCATGTACCCGGGTACCCACACAAATAGATACTTCGTGAATTTAGATAGCTAAATCCAATTAAAGCAAAGTAGCAATCCACCATTAGGCACATGCAGGCCATCTTCGCTAGCCAAGGTTGAACCCACCTACGTTTGTATTCACCCTTGGCGGATTTAGTCCGATTTTCTTGAAATCACGAAGCGCCGCCTAGCGGTTGTTCTGCTGGTTGTTTACGTCCATTATTGATAACGTCATTAACGCGCGTTGCCTTTCGCGTCATACGTCATGCGGATTATGTAAAAGTTAGCTGCTTTTTTGGTCGAATTGTCGAAAGTAAAATAATTTGACGATTAAAGTTACGGAATTCCTGTCTATTGCAGTGAAATCCTTAGGAAAAATCGCCCATCTTCGCGTTTTTGAGTTGCAAATGCAATGCCTTTTCCCGCCCGTTGTCATGATTTGGTTACTCATAACAATTGTATCAGTCGACAATCTGATTGGTTCCAGCGAGACCTCGCTGGAACCAATGAAAACGCTTTCCAGGAGACCAAGAAAATCGGACTAAATACGCCAAGGGTGAATACAGAAACGACGTTACGTCGTAGATGTCACCCTTGGCTTGCGAAGATGCATGCAGGCGAGTTGACTCAGCCGAGTCAACTCGCCTGCATGTTCCCATACTATGGGTGGATTTCCAAATGACAATGAGATTCCTACCTATAGTGATCCTTGGCAACATGTTGTGCATCAATTCGTCATTGCTTTTAGTTTTTGACTATCTAGATATGTTGAGTTATTGATATAAGATTAAAGCCAAATTAACCGTCGGGTAACGGGGGATAGATAATGTTCCCGAGTACTAGCAATTTTGTACCCTACGCGCGGGTACTCGGGTACCCGTTTCAGTCTAATCCTATTGATCCTGACTGAACAGTATTTGCTTCTATAGATTTTCGAACATCGTTTGATGTACTCTCCAAAGCCGAGATCTATTGATCAAATATGACATATCATAATGGAATGAAGAGAGAATGTGCTCTGTTCTTAAGGTATTCCGGGCCTAATTAAAAACACCACTTTCTAGCCATATGGAATGCATTAAATTACACACACTTGTAAATACACTTCACATAAGTTGATTCACCGTGCCGGTTTTCAAGATTATGCTTCAAGAGGAAAATGATTTACGAATATTATTTTACTCTATATTCATATGCAAGGGAGGTAATTTTGAACATTTTTGTCAAATACACGTATTTCTATTAATATGCATTATTTCAAAATTCTAAACCGTACAAAATGATTATGTTGTTATATGGAATGGAAACTTAATACAGTTTAGGAATTTCTGGCACTTTTCAAATTTCGCCGCTGGCTCTTTGGTGCTATTTAGGCCCTTCTTACCTTAAGAGAGTACGTTTGATAGCGAGATTTCAAACAAAGATATCGCTGCTTTTCAACAAAAACTCGTAACTGCAGCTTGTTTCAAGCTGCAGTTACAAGGTTTTGGTTAAAAAACGACCATATTTTTTCGTGATATGACTCTAAGGGAATATATCATTTCATATTTACAATAGCATTAAGCTAAAAAAAAAACTGTCTAGACAATGCAAATTATTTGACTATATATGATCTACAAGAGAGGACGGAAGCGAAATTTTCCTGTTTCATTCAATGGAACACATTATTGGTCGTCAATTACATTTTTATCCTGTGTGGTCTAAATAATCCACTACACCCAGAAAATCCTTGGTGTTTTTTCTGCCTTCCCTGATTTAAACTTGATTAATAAGCACTTTAAACTTTTTCCTCAATATTTTCTTGGCAAAATTGTAAACAAATTCTATCTTGATTAAGGTATGCAACTCATCATTGGCATTAACGAGCCAGAGGCAAAATTAAAAAAAAAATGCCAGTAATTCCTAGGTAACAAACTGTGTTGCGTTACCATTCTTAAAACATAAACATTTTGAACAGTTTAGAATTTTAAATCAATGCATACTTATGGAAATATTTGACAAAAATGTTCAAAATTATCTCCATTGCATATGAATATAGAGTAAAATAATATTTGTAAATTATTTTCTTCTTGAAACATAATCTTGAAATCCGGCAAGATGAATCAACTTATGTGAAGTGTATTTACAAGCGTGTGTAATTTGATGCATTTTGTATGGCTAGAAATTAGCGTTTTTAATGATGGGCTGTAAACCTTAACACTAAATGTTGTCTGTAGCAGCTTTGAAATTGGACAAAGCTAAATTTTTGCCGTCGGCTAATGAATTGAATGTTCGTTTGGTAGTCTAATGGATAAAGAATGCGATAGAGCCCACTGTTTTGTTTTAATTTTGTTTATTTTGAATGTTGCTGTTCTCAACTTATCACTTTCCAAGGTAAATAGAGAATCGAATTGTATTTGCGTTATGTAAAGTAGTAAAGAATCCATATCGAAATCAAAGGAAAAGTATTGCAAATGTAAATCCATTTTAAAGTCAGATACAACAGTTTTGTAATTACCATTTGATAATTAATTTGTTGCAGCATGTTCACAATTTCAAAACATATATTTCATTGATGTGTAAATATGAATGATATCCATTAACATCCTTTTTATCGTTTATACAATCACGGCACTCAACAGCTTCAATAATATTTAATATCAAGAGGAGAATCATTTGAAAAAATGTTGTTAAAAAAAGAATGAGCTGGGGTATTGAAAAGAGACTTTAGACAACCATGGGTCCTGGTCGCCCTAGACTGTATTAGCTTTGGTTCGTTACAAGAACCTGTGTTGGTTAAATTTTCCAATAATTTCATGGGAAAATTAACCAAAACAGACGTTTAATCATTTGATTAAAGTGGCATTTCACATTTATTTCATTTTTTAAAAGTATGTCTTGATGCAAATATTGTTTATTCTAATGAGTAGAAATGCTATCAGGTTTTTGAAGTTGTTATCTATAAGCGAAAAATGCTTCTTTAAAGTTGAGACAGAAATGACACATTCTATATAAATCTGAACTGTTGTCCACAACAATTTATTTAATTTTAGCACAAAAATATGTATTTCTCGTAAACGGTTCAATATTTTTGCTTGAAATCTTCAGAATTTTCATAAGATAAGATGCTCTTTCAGATAGAATGAAGGTAAAATTTATGTAAAATTAATTGTGAAATGTCACTTTAATGCTAACAAAAGTTTATACAATCAGGCCTCTGGAGTGACCCCAGTCTACTGTTTGCTTCCGGGTCGTTGTACAATAGAAAATAGTCCAAGAAATTTTTGTCTCTGCATGCAGAGGGCTGTTTGGAGTGTTAAACAATAGTTTAAGTACTGTTTTCTTTGATAATTTAGTATTTTTGCATCTGCTCTTTGGTTTTATAGCATTTTTTTGCATTATTTGCAGGACTACTTTCTGCGGATACTTCCCAAAAATGTACATGTAGTTTGGCGGAAAACGGCCATTCTAAAGTGAAAGGAAATAGTGGTCCTGTTCTTTGTTGGATATTTTCAGATTTTCCTTCTCAACCTTTATTGAAACTGCCATAAAAAGAGAGTATAGAGGCAGTAGATGAAGCAACCCTAGTCTAGAGTGTCCGCGAATGTTGTGGAAGGTGCTGTGACAGCGGTAAGTTGACCATTTTAACATAGGCTAAAGAAGGGAAAATTTACGCCGGTGTCACTCCCTCTGTGGTCAAGGGCAGTCTTTTAAGGCCCCATGTCACTTTCCTGAAGTTTCTGCATGCCATGAAAAGGATATTAGGAAACAACATATCGTCGCTTTTCAACGAAAACCTCGTAGCTGCAGCTTGATTTAAGCTGCAGTTACGAGGTTTTCATTGAAAATCAGCGATATGTGCCTTGACTTGATTGCGTATACACAGGCTGATATGGATCCATGTTGTTCTCACATGCTATCAGGGGTCTTTTTCTCGATATCGGCTCATTTAAAATATTAATTTTTTCTTACCTTTCTACAAAATGCCCTTTAATAAAATTTAATGGACATATCCTATTGAATAAAAAATAGCCAAATTGATGCTAAAACTGCGTTTAGTCAACAAATGATCTGCTACCGATGGTTAGACGTGTTGGAATGATTTGGTTTTCCGTAGATTTAGGAAGATCCCTTTCGAACTTAAATGTTATTTCATATGAAAGCAACTTTCAAGTAGGAAGATTCTAAAGTTTTGCCGTTTGGGAAAGGGTTAAAAAATTGTCAAACTAACTGGAAATGTCTTCGGACGGAAGACGGGTTTTTTTTTATTTTTTTTTATTTATTTATTTTTTTTTTTTTTTCATTTATTTATTGCATATTGTAACATATGCCATTGAAGACAGAAGAATATTGGCCGTATAGAAAATACTTAAACTTCTCTGTAATTGCTCCTTTATGTAGCAAGCTTGGGTTCTCATCAGAATACACGTAGGCACAGCCTGATTTTGAATCATTTTGGTCTCCAATGTTATAATTTTCCCTTTCTAACATTCAAACTTGTTAACTTTGCAGTTTGTCGCTTTTCTTCAAAAACCTCATAAATGCGGCTTAAACAAACTGCAGTTACTAGGATTTTGTTGAAAAGCGATGATTTGTTATGCTGAGAAACAGGATACATTTCAAACTATTATCCCAGCACGATGATTAGAGACCGATCAATCGATTCTTGGACGAATTACATGACACTTGGATTTCAACAGCGCAGGTAACCATCGGTTTTACAATGAGTTTTTGAAAAATCCGGCGATCCTGTAATATGAAGAAATGGTCGAAGTTTGTTGTGCATGAGAATATACGGTGTTAGTTAGCAGAGTTTTAATACAATCGTTGAAAAACATTTCAAAATCGAAAGTAAAAACTTCTTTACTTTCGATTTTTAAATGTTTCTCAACAATTGTATTAAAACCATGCTACTAATACCGTATACTCTCGTGCACAACAAACTTCGACCATTTCTTCATATTACAGCATCGCCGGATTTCTCAAAAACTCGCTTTAAAAGAGATTAATTCTAGAAAATGTGTTCGTGACCTACAAATTTTGGCTCTATGCAACTACCTCTTTTTGGAGCTAGTTTCTCTGTTTACCACCCGTGTATCTGAACTATGACATACTGCATTTACGCGGTGTAGATTGTGCACCACGGGATGGATAACAATTACGACCGAAATAGCCTCGATTCTGGTAAGATATTTTGCAATAACTTTCTTATTTCTGTGTCAGTTTTCAAAAAAAAATCGCGCCTTATTCAGCTCTTTCCTCGGGCGAATGACTTATTAGAAAAATCTTGATAGGGGCCTACTCCCCCCCCCCCCCCCCCAAAAAAAAAAAAACAAAAAAACAAGCGACCAGAAAGGGAATTGATAGCAACTACGACTATATAAGCCCTGCTTCAGGCAAGAAATCGTGCAATAACGTTCGTAATTCTGGGTCAATTTACATTTTTCAGATTGTTGTTTGTACCCCGCCCTATTAAGCTCATTCCTCAGACATATGACTTGTTTGGAAAGTTCTTGTACTTTTGCAAAAAAATGATCCCAACAAATCAGAATCAAAGTACTGACAGTACTGTTTGGAAGCAAATTTTTCAAAAATGTAGGCCTGTCCAGGCCCCAGTTTCTCGAAAAAAAACTTAAGTATATTCTCATGAGAACATGCTCAACATCAAAGGGATACTCTCCAACGTTGAAGGGTATTCCATTGAAGTTCACGTGGATTTCATGCAATTTGAGCACTGTGCTCAGATTTGAGAACATACTTAAGTTTTTTCGAGAAACCGGGGCCAGAAATAGAGTAGTTTGATTAGGTACTTTGATTATCCATTTGAATACCTTGAATACTTTGATTCGTAGAGTATTTTGATTAAGTACTTTGATTATCCAGAATACCTTGCATACTTTGATTTCATGATGGAGTTGTATTTATTTTTAGCACAACTTCATGCATATTAATCGTTTGTGTAAGCTGAATATATTTCATAGTTCAGTAAACTCGACTGACCCATTTACAAGGAAGGCCATTGGACTAATTCTTTGAACCATAATAAAGCAAATTACAACGTGGATCTTTTCATCTCTCAGAGACATGATTAATTGAATGTTTCGTTTTCAGTCACACAATTCAATATCTACACATAACTTCAGACTTACATATTGAAAATTCGAATGACTGTTACCTCATTAATCTTCGCTTTTGATAGAACTATTTGAGTGAGGAAGACCGGAAGATGTTGTGTGGTATGCAGAGAATGGTAAGGTGCTGAGACGCATGGCTGCTAAGAGAAGCAAATTTGGAAAATTTGTTTCCAAAAACGATCTGAATTTTTTGCCGTTTTTCTGGTCGTTTTTGGATAATTTTTTGCAAAAATTACATAAGTCATACATCAGAGGAAAGGGCCCAGTAAGGCGGGGTACATGCAACAAACCGCTTGAAAAATGATACAGAAATGGGACATTTATTGCAAAATGACTTACCAGAAACAATGCAAATTTGTCCGTATATACACCACATGATGCCCAATCTCCAACGTGATTAAGCGACAATGCCAATATTTATTGTGTCTACGCGTTTCGGTCCATTTTCAATTTTTATTCAAGTTTAATTGATCATGCTTGCGTAAATAGACGTTTTAGTTTGTTTTTATTTTGATTGTTATCATTTTTCATTTCAGAAAAAAAGCTTCAGCCTGTCAACAGTTGCACCCACAGGGAGGCATCGATTCCTTTAAAGTTAAATATAAACGTTCTATTATGCTAAACGTTCTAACAATTACGATTGTGATATGCCTTCATTGTCTCATGTTTACAAGTGGGAGTTACATACAGTTTAACGACAATGTAAAATTAACTCTGAAGACTTGCGACTTCTCAAACAGTTACCGACTTTATAATGGTGCTACCCTTGACGAATGTGTGACAGACTGTCATCTCAGAACGTATTGTAAACACGCTATTTATAGATACAATAATGGCGTATGTGCCCTTGTTGATTCTTCAATAGATACCTCAAGCTTAGGAGACGCGCTACCACTCTGTTTCTATACCAAGCCGACAGAATGGACATATCAAAATCTTGGATCTTGCACAACGAATGAGTGCGGTGATAGACAGATGTGTAACAGCAACGCTGTGTTGCAAAGTGATAAATGTACCATGTCCGAATGCCCTACCCCACCCACGATACCCAACGCAGTTGTACATTTACGTTCAAGAAATAAAGGATCTAAGCTAGCGTATTTTTGTGAGGACGGCCACACACCACGTGGTAATTCCACCATAACCTGCCAAGAAGATGGCACATGGTCAACGACTGATTTCAGTTGTGCGAAACATTGTCAGCGACCTCTACCGGTGGATAACGCATTCATTGCGCACGTCAGCACCAGAGACTTTGCTCTTGGTTCCGTGTTATCCATAGAGTGCAACCCTGGTTATACAAACTATAAATCCACGAATATAACGAGCGAGTGTTCCTCGGATTCAGAATGGAGTGACAAAATAATACCGTGTTGCAAGGAGGGGTACACGTTTTCCTGGCATTCGAGGGGATTGTCCTGTTTTAAGATCCATGAACATGTTCAGTTATCCTCCATTGATGGTAAGAATTGGTCTGCATTCAAAACACCTCAGTCAATTCTATCGATTCATAACTCGGATGTATGTCTTGAGAAAAAGTACAAAAGTGTCTGACGGGTGTAGATGTTTTAAGTTTACGCTATTCAAACGAGTAGCTATCGAGTCATCGAAAAAAGTTAACGATAAAATGCCTTTGGTTACTCAAGTAAAATACGTTTCTAAGATATACATGTAGTTAGGAAAATGACAAGTGACACTTCTTTCTTTTTTTGTAAAGTCGTTATTTCAAATCTAAAAATAGTTCCATAAGCTACGTCCGAGGCTTGATTCTACAGAACTGACTGAGGTGTTTCAAATGAATTCGCATTGGACCTGGAAACGTCATCGGTCATAGCGTCGTTTGATACCAAGATGAATTCACCAAAGTACAATTGGATAAGGATTCATTTTGACATCTGTGTCCGAGAGCTTCCACGGGTATTTTAGAAGCTGTTTGAAAACAGAATGGATCATGATCAGACTGTGCGCATTTACAGTATGCACATGCTAATCTGAATCCATGTTAGTGCCATATACCATAAATGTCAATTTCCAAAATTAAGGCTCATAAAATAAATTTTATTATTGAATTAGTGCATAGGCCTACTAAGTTTATTTGAAATAACATTATTACCACTACTAATACAAACAAGCCTGCAACAGATTATTTCATTCGTTCATGTTTCTCTTGGTATCAAATAAATCCGAGACTATGGCGGGTACTTTCGCGGTCGATAATCACGTGATAGAACAATTTCAGAAAATATTCAATAATTTTGTAAATACGGGACCTATTTGAATTCGATTTGACGCAAAGAAGGTGGATAGACGTAACGCGTTAGATGGACGTGGTGGGTTTTTGAAAAATCAGCTGATAAAAAGTTACTGAAGATCAACCAAAATTTTGGTTGATTTTCAATAACTTTTTCATCGGTCGATTTTTTAAAAGTCTTTCACGTCCACATTATTCCTGGCAGTTTTCACCTTCTCTGCTTCACACCGAATTCAATCAAAGTGGTCAAGTATTTACAAAATTATTGAAGATTTTCTGAAATTCTGCGTCACGTGCGTGATTATCCACCCTGATTTGTTATGTCTTCCAATGTGGGAAATAAAGATTTTTAATTGACATTTAACATATAATTATGTTTTTATACAAAGGTAAAGGAACATAACTATATCATAGAAAAGTCAGAGAACCTCTCGTCTACTTCCACCTAATTTGAGTCATGATTCAGGAGTTTTCCCCTTAAGAAAGTGACACTGGTTTCCAGCGTCTTCCCCTCCAGAAATAATGCAAATTTTTCCCCAAAAAGTAAATTTTCCCCAAGATATATTTTCAAAAATCACACTAAAAACCTAAATAAAATAACAAGTAAAACTTTTCCACAATTATTACAGCTTTACAAACTAGCTGTACTTGTTCTCAAGTCTACAAAAGTGGGTGTAAGATGGGTTTAGGCTATAAAATGTACTTTTTCTATATATTACAATTTTCCCAAAAACTAGGATACCGCATGTGATTTTTCCCCTTTCTACCAGCGTCCTGTGTCTTCCCCAATCCTTAAAAGCCCTGTGATTTGAAAAGGGGCATGTATTGCATTTGAGACTATCCTTTTTCAAGATCAGAGCGTGTCTTAGAGCATGCTGATCAGTATCCATGATGATCTCGTACAATTGCTACAGGTCATGAAGAAGCCATTAGAGAGCAAAATGGGTCTTGATCAGACTGTGCGTTTGTACAGGCTGGTCAAGATCCATGTTGGTCTCAATGTTTCAAATGCCATTTTCTTGATCCTGGCTCATTTTTAGTGAGTAAGCTTTAATTCATAGAAATATGCAACGTGATAGGCACGTGTAGGCCTAAACGGTGTGCTTTATTATACCGCTTCCGTGGCCTAGTGGTTAGGGCGTCCGCCTTGGAAGCGGGAGGTCGAAGGTTCGAATCTCGGTGGAAGCCGGCCTGCCGGATTAGAACTGATGTGACCGGTTGGTGAGCCGCCAGCTAGTTAAATTAATGGTTACCGTAGACCTATCTCTGTCAGACGCCCGGCATCATGAGCGGGGAATCGGGAGGTACTGCGTATTGAGAAAGAGAGTGTCTCATAAGCCAATACTGGCTGGCCCTTTATATAGGGGTGACACTATAATAAACAAACCTTTACCTTATATGCATTGTTAAAAAAGTTAATATTTAATTTTTTTTAGCTTTATTTGAATTGCTATTGTAGCAGATTTGAATCGTGTGATAATAGACATGTGCAAGGTAGAACGAAACCCGAAAAACGAAAACGGAAAACGGAATAAAAGGGGTCGTGTCAAAACACACGAAACCAGAAATAACGATTGGGTTGAATAAAGAGAGAAAACAACACTTTCATGTCACTGTAAAGGTAAATATAGCTGATGATTATCTGAAAATGTATGTCTTTATATAATATATTCCATGTTCTCGTCAGCCAGAATGTCCGTCATTTGATCCAAACTGTGTCTTATAACCAAAGCAAGTATTTTGTCACACAATTCACTAACATGGTTTATATGTACAAATCATCTATACCCAGCTTTTCCTATTAAGTTAAAGGTAGTCTGTTAATGACAATGTGAAGTACATTTATTCTCGTCAACAGAAACGCGGTGATAGCATATTGCAAAGAACATTGAAAAGGCATCATCCCACCCCCTTACAATAAAATAAAATAAGTGACAAAATAACGTTGCGAAAAGGGTATATGGTGCATCGAAATCAGATAAAAATGCTTTGAAATGGATAAAAAGAATTCTTACCGAGTTTGTACTTCTCCAGTTTTTACTGTGCAGATTTTGGTGTGACATGGTAAAGACTATGGCGTACCAAATGGGTCAAAAGTCTATATAGAGCGTGCACGCATAAAATATACGCGTCGACGCATAAATTTTATGCGTCGACGCGTATATATTACGCGTCGACGCATAAAATTTACGCGAGCAGTTGAATTATATGCGTCGACGCGTAAATTTTACGCGAGCAGTAGTAAAAAATGTGAAACCGAGGCTGGCCAATGGGAGAGGCGGTTACAAACCTTTCCCTTTATACCATAAAATTGATGGATGAAACGAAGGATCTCATTGGTTAATAGATAAAATACGCGTCGACGCGTATATTTACGCGAGCAGTTGAAAATTTACGCGTCGACGCATAAATTTTCAACTGCTCGCATAAATTTTATGCGTCGACGCGTAAATATACGCGTCGACGCATAAAATTTACGCGTCGACGCGTATATTTTATGCGTGCACGCTCTGAATAGACTTTTGACCCATTTGGTACGGCATAAAAGACTATATAATGTGTCATCGATTCATTTTAAGGCCAAGCATATTTCAATATAAGGTTCAGGGATGACAGGGATATCTTTTATCACAATTAGGTGGATTAAAATACCCACTATGCTTTTCAAAAGTAATAGCGATTTAAAAATGATAATATCTATATGTCAAAATTATTTTTGTCGAAATAAACCATGTAGATTCATCACGTTGGAGAAGTATGGAACACAACAATTCCGATGCCTTTCTATAATTATTTTCTTCTTTTCATATATGACAGATTTGAAAACAAATGAAGCAGAGAAGGCGGAGAAATGCTGCGGATTTGCTGAATGCAAAGGACTCTTTAGGTTTTTTTTAAGATCTAGATCTACCACATGTAGCCATGCCTGACGTTTATCCATATTTCCTGCTTCAAACCGAACTCAAATTGGTCAAGAACTAAACAAGAACACATTATAAAGGTGACCAAATCTAAACATGCTAACACGAAGACAAATTTATAAAGTGTCGTCATGAAACATGTACACGGATAAGACATATTGGTGAAAATTTCTTTGAATTTTAGTTGATAACACATCATGTACTATGTTATAGCTGTCCTTGGAAAAGGAGGGGAAAAGAATGGACGCGTTGTTCTCGTACATCCTGCACCTCTACAAACACAATAGTCAATCCGAGCCACAAGCTGCATGATTCATTAATGTGGTTTGTAAACAATCATATATTAGAAAGCATATTGGCCATGTCAGTAGCTGAACCCATCAATGAATATATACAGGCTCTGATGATACCGACTGAATTGATATCGTGCAGAAATCTAATTCATTCAACTGAAACAGTTTGTTGACTCAATCCGAAAAAACAGCGATATATAATCTATCAATTTTTTTTTTTCATTTTTTATAAATCTTAATAAGTTCTAGTGAATTGTCAGTACCGTAAAAAATGTCAAGCACACAGGTTATATGGTGGCTTTTGGGGAAACACATAGTTCGCTGTTTCTTGTTTCACGAGGTCACATATAATAGATATTGAAAAGGTTGACAGTTTGCTTTGACCGTGTACCACGTGCGCCGTACTTAAACTTTACTATCGATGTTCTAAATTTAGAATCCTACATATCATATTGGCACTACAGTTGTCGCCACATCGTATGGCACGTGTTTATGTTTTCTTTAACGTTCAATTACATTTGAACAAAACATAAACATTGTGCCATACGATGTGGCGACAACTATAGATAAATGTTATATCGATAGATCAGAACGGTTTACATATATTTACATATAAGGGGGTCGAGAAAGGAATTCCATGTTGTTGTTTTTTCAAACGTTCATGCAAAATGATTAATTTTGAATGTTTGAAGAAACCATGTGATTCGGTGCAGAGTGATTTAGAATTTGGATTGAATTTCTAAACACTGTACATTTTATCTCGTAAAAAATCCATATAGAATACACTGAGTAATTAAACAAAACATCCTTGAAGCGAACAGTTTTTGGTGTGAAAGCTTTCCAAAAGTCACGTGTGATGCCCACCGTGTTACTGATGTTATCAGATTCAGCTCGGAAAAGGCATTAAAGATGCGTTCTCGCCCATTTTGCTGGAGATTATCTTTAAAAATAACTCTACATGATTAAAAAGATGGTCCTTTATTTTTCTGTGTGCCAAATTTCGACTTCGACTGACCTGTAACAGCTTAGAATACGACGGTATAGGACACATATGAAATCGGTTTGTAAATATTTGTGAACGTGATTATATATTTGATCTTATTTTAGATCGTAACACGATTATCAATTTCTTGTCATTTTAAATTTGAATCATAGTTTATGTGATCTGATGTCTATAAACATTCCAAGGTAAGGCTTAAAGTCTAAAAAAATCCTTTGTAATTGATTTTTAAACAGGAATTTGGGCCTGGGAAGGACAATGGATCTTTAGAAATTTCAAACACAATGTCTTGTCTACATGTCACCGATAGAGAATGTTTCAGAAAACATCCAGAGAAAAAGCATAACTAACATTTTCTCGCTTCCGTGAACATTTTCTGCGTCATTACTATAACATTTCCTGTTTTCAATAACAACTATCATTTAGTCTGCCACTAAATGATATTGGACGTGTCTTAAGTAGCTGTATGCACCGATTGGTAATTGTGGTAATACTGTTTAGAGAAAATCCAGAAATCCATGGTTATGTGCTCCAGTCGCCGCGATATAACCAGAGTAGTTGAAAATAACCTTTAACCACATTCAGTCGTTTTAATCAATTACAGGAAAGGGGTACCACCATTCCTCAAAAGTACGAAATGTACAAAATACATTTAAACCGAAAGAATAACCTTCAATTGGCCTTATAGGCAGTATTCAGCTGACCACGTTGAAAATGTCGTAACTCAAGTTGATTTAAAATTTAGTTGCGGCATTGCAAACGATTTCACCTTTCGCGTGTTTTGATATGTCCCCCACAGTTTAACCGGTTTTGTACTTCGTCTCCGTTTTCGTTCTTACCTTGCACATGTCTAATAAAAGGAAACATGATACGATTGTAAATTTGAAATACAAATAGGACATTAACCCTTAAAAAACTAGCACTGCATTTCAATTCTGTTACCAAAAAAAAATCAAAGTACTGAAAGTACTGTTTGGAAGCAAATTTGTCAATAATATAGGCCTGTCCAGAAGTAGAGTACTTTGATTATCCATTTGAATACCTTGAATACTTTGATTCGTAGAGTACTTTGATTATCTAGAATACCTTCAATACTTTGATTCCATGCTGCAGCTGTATCTATTTTTAGCACAACTTCATGCATATTAATCGTTTGTGTAAGCTTTGAATATATTTCATAGTACAGTAAACTTGACTGACCCATTTACAAGGAAGGCCATTGGACTGATCTTTGAACCATAATAAAGCAAATTACTACGTCGATCTTTTCTTCTCTTAGAGACATGATTAATTGAATGTTTCATTTTCAGTCACACAATTCAATATCTACACATAACTTCAGACCTACATATTGAATATTCGAATGATTGTTACCTCATTAATCTTAGCTTTTGATAGAACTATTTCTAGTGAGGAGGACCGGAAGATGTTGTGTGGTATGCAGAGAATGGTAAAGTGCAGAGACAGGTGGCTGCAAAGAGAAGCAAATTTTGCAAAATTTGCTTCCAAAAAGGAAAGCAACATGGAAAAAGATAATGATAACATGCCATGTTTTTGTTTTCTCTCATTGTTTACCGACTTGTAATTTACAAATTACATAAACAAACTAGCACAGCAACTTTCAAATTATGGGCACCATCCTAAAATTATGACGTTTGGGAAAGGGTTAATAAAATCATAACATGATAAGGCTGTAATATTATATACAAATATGATTTTAATATCATTGACAAATATGTGAAATCGACCCCATTATTTCTGTAAAATTACCCCGATATCATATCCTTTCCCCGGCGTCATTTTTGTTGGAGGGTGGGGTTGGGGGAGGGAGAGCAAATTGAAAAGAGCTACAGAATTCCGATTAAATGTCAATGAAACAATGAAAGGATGATTAAATAGGACCCGTTGGTGTAAAAAAATGGGAAAAAGAAGAGATTGCAAATAAACATAATTTTCCTTTACTTCTCAATATTACCCCCAAGAGATTTGTGCTAAGGGCGTAAAAACATTGACTTCTTGTGAATGGGTAAATTCTTAATTAGAGGAAATGTCATATTCCTGCTTTTCAACAGAAACCTCGTAACTGCGGCTATACAAGCAATGTGACCATTTTGAGATTCAAGTGACGTCCCAATTTTTTAAGCGACGTCATAAACGTTCGGCTATTCAACCTCGACATGTTCTTTAGTTTAATGTTAAATCGAGACAAATTTTGGCTAAGGGTTAAAATAAGTTAGACTCCACATAAGTTAATCCTTTTTTGCACCAATAATTTCATGAATTAGTAATATGTATCTATTCTTTCATGAACTTTTGAAATGAATAAAATAATTAGTAGTATCACTAGTGCGTGTATACCAATACGTCAAACGTTTCTATAAATACAAAGAGAATAATAAATATCGTAAATACAGAAAAAATTGGTCTGCGAAATGAGTAAAGAAGCCGGGTGAATAAGAGCTGAAATGATATAACGCGATTAGAAATCGTTGCGTTTCAACAACTAGAAGACCTGAAGGTATTGAATCGCTCGACAAGCCTGAGATTCTTTTAATATTTAATCCAAGTTTTGATTATATTGCTCAGTGCATATTATTCTTAGAGCAAGAAGAAAGTAAAGGAAAAAGGTCGAAATTCCAGCTTAGAATGATATTGGTAATGCAAACAGATACATAGTCCATAAAATTGCTCAATGAACAATCAAAGCTTTAATTTCACAAAGATATAAGCATGTCTAAGTGTTATATTTTTTTCACCTAAAGCTTGTTTAACCCTTTCCCAAACGACAAAATTTTAGAGAAATCCACTTCAAAAACTGTCACAAATGACAAAACGGATGTTATTAAAGATAAAATTTGTGTAAAATATGGTACAGAAAATATTGAGACAAAAGGAGAAACTGCTGGTTATCAGCAGTTTCTTCTTTTGTTTCAATGTTTTCCCACGCTATTTCTATTAGGGACGTCAAAAGCAGGTCTTGTTTGGGAAAGGGTTAACCCATTCGCACACAAACACTTTTTGTCGCCCCCAAGATAACGTTTTTTGAAAACATTTGAGGAAAATGAAGAAATTGCATGTGACAATCAATTTGACGACACTCTAATTTCCTTATACAAATTTTTACATGTATTTCAAATCCAAACCCTATAATGTAAAATGTATTTATCTGAATTGTCTCCAATGATTAACCACATAGCAGTAAACAGTTTGTTGGAGAATGAATGAAATATTTTATATTGCAGTTTCTGTAGATCTTTGTCAAACAAGCATTTCATTGCCAAAACCATGTAACGATGTCGCCGGTGGGTACCGGAAAAGGTACTCTACCCGTAATGATATTCGCGCGACGTCGGAACTATTCGGGTGACGCCGTTATCTTTCGGTGGTGGCTCGTTCCACCGCCGAATGTTTTCGATGTTGCCCGAATAGGTTCGGATCTGTAATGAATGTAAACGACATCGCACGAAAAATTCTAACGTCGAAAAAGCCTCATTAGTGGTAGACTACCTTAAAACTCCCTTTAAAAGATCAATTTATCAATTGCTAAATTGTTATCAAATTCATCTGAGTGTATAGGCTCAATCGCCATGTACACTGGTGGTGAACTCGGCCAAAGCGAGGGACGTTGTTTCGCGAACAATGTATTCCGTCGGTGTTGTTATAAAATATCGTAACTACGGCTTTATCGAAGCCGTAGTTACGAGATTTTATAACAACGCCGACAGTTAGTCAATACAAAACGGTAAACCCGGTCTGTTTTTAGAACAAGTTCATTGTCATTAGAAAAAAAATCTATAAACTCATATTTAAACGCAAAATATCTATACCTTGTTGTAGCGAAAATTGTTTTAGTTCACCACCAGTGATGTAGGTGGGACTTTGGAGTTTGGATCTGGAAATTATGTCTATACATGTATATCATTTGAGACTACATATTTTCCAGATCAGTGAATGCCTAGGTATAGTCTGATCAGGACTGATGCAGCTGAAAAGATCAGCATAGATATTGGTGTAAATACAGTCTAAACTGGTCCAATTTTGAATTAAAAAATGCTATAAAAGTTCTTTTTCCTAGATTCCGAGGTTTTTTGTTTATGCTTAGTTATACAATGGCCTCTAGAGCCTACATCTTTCAATGTTTTCTGATTTAATAACGTTCCAAATGCATGTGGGATAAATTAAGGAAAATATTGAGGCGATGTAATTTTGTCGTTTGAGAAAGAGTTAAATGATGATATAATCGCAGGAACCGCGTAATGATTTCGCCAGCAGGTGAATAGAAACTTAATTATTTTTTCCATATCAATAACAATTGTATTTTTTCATAAATATTGTATCCGTTTGGGTGTATAGACCCAATCGACATTGTATAAAGTACATTTGAACCGTGTTCTCGTAAAAGGTCATTGGAGAATTTAAGAATACCATTTTTTCCAAATAAGTGCAAGCCTTAGAGTAGTCTGATCAAAGGTCACGCTTCTTATAATTTTTACGTATAGTGGAGATGATATTCATAAGAGATCAAAATGGATCTTGATCAGATGTGCAATCAATCTGGACCCATATTGATCTTGTAAAATTCTACATTGGCAGTGATT
The DNA here is from genome assembly GCA_963680895.1 of Fragum sueziense. Lineage (NCBI taxonomy): Eukaryota > Metazoa > Mollusca > Bivalvia > Cardiida > Cardiidae > Fragum > Fragum sueziense. The sequence goes on from OY804597.1 coordinate 41,564,031, forward strand.
CCATTGAAGCCATATCTGATTTTGGATTCCCAATTAAGTAATGTTTTGAGAAAAATAAGATATAAATGGAAATGCCGATAATCAGCCTTTTCATGTTTTCTCAACATTGTTCATAGGCTACTTTGTGTTTGTTTTATAGCGTCAAAGTTTTTTATCTAGAAATGAATGAGTCTACATATTTGTTCGAGAAAAGGTGCAGTTTCCAGAATACAAAAAATTGCAACAAAAGAAAAAAACAACGTAAAAGCTCGACGAACCAATCCCATTGAGCTTTTGTATCAAATTTCAAGCGTTTAATGCTTATGATTTTTAAGTATTTTATCTCGTTACAAACTAATTTATTATGCATTACAATTTGCATAAATCTATGGAATCAGACAATAAATCATTCAGGTACGTGAAAAGAGACCGGATGGGGTTTATCAATTATTTAATTTATGAATATGGAATTTGTCAGGGCGGATATGCCTAATTACATGGGGATGGGTATAACTATACTGTTGCTATCCCTATCCGCCATATGCTGAAATTTTCAATGGCCATAATCTACAAATTTCCAAGAAAACTCTTTATTACAACAACGATGACATAGATGACCGTATGTTGCTTATTCGCCATCATTTCTAAATCTATTTTGTATTTCTAATTTCGAATGAGGCCTCCGATCTAAGCTAATTCAATTGAGGTCTAATTCATGAAATAGACAATGTAAAATCTGATTCATGAAGACATGCGTCTCGTCTCGTCTCATACATGTATCTATAAATACATTAGAATGAGAAAACAGATTCATAGGCATATGTCACTCCCTGCATAATCTTTGTTAATTCCAAATCGCGGCTTTTCAACGAAAAATCGGAACTACAGTTTGTTTTAAGCTGCAGTTACGAGGTTTTCGTTGAAAAGCGACGAGATGTCATCGGTACCCCAGTACAAGTCATTGCAGATTCTGGTACATTGCATTTATATTTTTTCAGAAATGTCGGAATACTGCACACAAGAGTCTTCAACAAGCCAACTTTTCTTCAAAGGAAACGTTGACCACAAGTTGCAGTTAACAGAAAACATCTTTGAAACAACCGGCACGACGCTCGACTACATAATGACGAACGTGAAAAAGTCGTCCATAAAAAATGAACTTCTAAAATGTATCGGAAAGTCAACCGTCAAAATCGGAGACCACGACAAGGAAAGGAAGAAAAACTTAACGTCATTGTTGAACGAGAACTTCCCTGATTTCAACACGACCAGTTTATCGTATGATGACCTCAAAACAGCGCTACAGAACTGGAGTCTGCCATTATGGGAGGCGCACGAGGAGTTCCGGTTGAATGACGTCATCTCTAGATTGAATTTGACTTCCGGTTTTGTTATTCCCGTATATTTTACATATGAGGAATTATATGCCGAACTTGAGAATGTAACAATCGACAAAAATGACTTTAAAGATCACACGTACACAGAACTCGCTTACTATATAAAGAATAATTCACTAGCAATACCACCTTGTTCCAAATTAGATAAATGGCAAGATGGCTTCCCAAATAACGAAGGTGACTGTATTATGACTGGACCAGCCTCCAATTTTACTCTTGTTGATTTATTTTGCAATATGACGGATATACCGTATCAGATTGATCCGGATAAAATTGGATTTATTTGTTGGGAAAGCCAGAGGAAAATACAAAATTGAAAATCTTCGCTTATCTTCTAAAACCTAGCAACTGCAGCTTGAAACAAGCTGCAGTTGAAAGGTTTACAAAAGAAAGCGACGAAATTCTATTGATTCAGTATCAGATTTATTAAAGCGATGCCAGAACTCTACATGCTTTTGTTTAGACCAAACAATGTTTGATAATCAGCCAGACATATAAATATACTGAGTACATTTAATTCCGCACATATATTTCGTTCGCTTATAGGATGGAAATAACAAGCAAAGGCTGCGTAATGCGGATTTATTTTCTTTGATTTATCTAATTCCATAAATTCAAAAGGTAGAAAATATAAATAAACGTGGGAATAAAATTTTATTATTTTTGATCGAGAGGGGTCAATCAATTAACAACGAGTTTGCCCACCTTAAGCTTGAATTAATTAAAGCCTTACATCGTCGTCGCATAGAAATGACTTTTATCACAATGCAACCTCTTGTGGCATTTTGTTCCGCTCTTGGATAATAGGAATACGAAGTTGTTGCAATGTTTTGGGTGGTGGGGTACGTGAATACACGAATATCTTCAGGCCATTCCAAGCATGTTCTATAAGGTACATAACAGGCCAGAAGTGTGCGCACTTGATACTTTATTTCTTATAGCATCTTATAACATCTTGATTTAAGGCTTTGAAAATTTTGCGTTTTAAATGTACTAGGTATATTTTCCAGTCTTGTAGGCTGCGCCAGATTTAATTAGACGGAATCAGACAAAAACGTTGGTCTCGAATTTTCTAAAAAAGAATAGCCCACTAGAAAAAGAACATGGGAAATAAAAATTCTGATAAATGCACTCTTACACATAGGCCTATATGTGCATGTTATGCTGGTCAACGTATGGCATTAACGATGTATGTATACGACAAATTGGACAATCGGGAGAGCTTTAATAATTTATGTAAGCTTTAGTCATCCCTCCAAACAACCTAGCATGTTTGGAGTCATCTCGTACTCTACTTTTCTGAATTATAAAATATGCTTATCCTGACCAACTTTTGTATCTACTGACAGCATATGGTTACATCGGAAGGAGCCTATGCCTACCCCCCCCCCCCCATTACCACCACCACACAAAAAAAAAGAAACTGTTTTTACGTCCCGATTAGAATTTAAGGCTTGGGAAAACATTGAGGCTGAAGTAGAAAATGCTGAAAATCATCATTTTCTCCTTTCGCCTCAATATTTTCTAGGCTATATTGTAAATAAGTTCTTTTAAAAATCAACATCAATTTTGTCATTTGCAGCAGCTTTTGCATTTAACCAACCTAAAATTTAGCTGTTTGGGAAAGGGTTAATGCACATCCATAATCTGCAACATTGGACTGCCATTCACCTTAAACAACATTTAATGATTTTCTCTTTTCTGCGTAAGCTTCAGAAACATCGCGAGAAAAGAGGGATATCACATTCTAACCAGAATTCATTTTTGGGACTCCGGCTCGGATGTACTTAGTAGCCCACTCTCGGTTGTTTACGATCTACTTTTAATTGAATCAAATAATAGATGCAAAACATACCTAGTAACTGCAGCTTGTTTAAAGCTGCAGTTACGAGTTTTTTGTTGAAAAGCAGCGGTATGATCACTAAGTGTAACATGCTGGCGGAATAAAAACATAAATTTATTCACGGGAATAAATACCGATGGATTTCCTGAAATAAAAAGAGCGCTTATTAATTATTTGCGCGTTTCCTGATAACACTTACCAGACATATCTTTGGTTTGATATTGTGAACCTATGTGAGCGAGCAGCTGGAGGCTCGGTTAGGGTGTTATGGTAGTATTGGTTTGAGAAACGACAGGAATCCATGTTTAGGTGCTCCAGCAGCCGCAGTAAGACCATAGCAATTGAAAACGGCGTAAAACCCCAATAAATCAAAATCAATCCAGACAAATCTTGGTGACTTTCATTGTAGGCCTATAGATCTATATCTTTGGAAAATGTTGAAAATAAAATAAGAAAATGCTTTTAACAAGCATTTTCTCCTTTAACCTGAATGCTTTCCATGCTATAAAAATAAAATATACATTTGTAGTTATATTTTTACATTTAATTACATAATATTTTGTCGTTTGTAAAACCTTTGAATTTCAGTCAATGTAAACAATTTGTCGTTTGGGGAAAGGGTAAACCTGCGATACTAGGTTTTTAATTCACGTGTATTTGACGTGCTTTTAACCCATTACCACACAGTCACTCTTTTTGACTCCCCTAATACAAAGGACTCAGGAAAATAATGTGGGAAATGAAGAAATTGCTTGTGACAAGCAATTTCTTCATTTCCCACAATATTTTCTCAATAGATATACTGAAATATGAAAAAATCCATTCGCTTTAAATTGTAGTCTGCAACATCTTTGAAATTGGAACAGTCCATAATTGTGTCGTTTGGTAATGGGTTAAAGGCTATCCATCAACATCATTTATTATAAATGCAGAATTGAATAGAAAGCACTCCCATAAAGTTCAGACGAGGGTTTGTTCTTTTGAAACTGTACATAATAAACACTGTTTACGTCAGTCTGCGAATAAAAAACTCAAATTATTTGTGGATGTTTTTGAAAGAAAATATAAACCAGTGCTGGTGGACCCATGTAATTCTTAAAATGGCCGTCTTTTGCCTGTCTGTTTTAACACGGCGGGGCACCAGGATTTATTGAAGAATTTCTGAAATGGCTGGTGCGTCACGTGATTCTCCGCTGATATGAGTTTCATTAATTTTTTACACCGCTTTCAACATTTTTTAAAGGCAGGTTAGTCAGGACAAAATTCTGTAATGTAAAAGTCGCTTAGTTTTTAAGGTATAGGCATTTTGTGAAGAAAAGGGTTTGAGATCGGTTCTATGGGTATTTGAGTATGCTGAGTCCGAAAAACAATGTTGCCAAGCTGAAAAATGGCTCCTTCATCATCTAATTTGCATATTTTCAAAATGGCAGCCAAAACCTAAAATATGCAATAATAATGTTGTTATTTATCATTTTTTCGACATCTTTTGTCCTAAATATAACAAATTTTTTGATAACAGACTAAAACTAAATGAGTTTTAAGTAATTCAGAAAACAAATTAGATTCATTTTTGAAAATTACCGTATAAATGGCAATAAACCCCTATTGAAACATTAACATTAATCTACATTTTATTTTCCCCGTGTCAAATGCAGTAAAATCCAAAGTACTTTTTTGAAAATGTTATGCATTAAAGGTATTTTTAAAGACAGATATGATAAAGAAAACAAATTTGAGCACAGGCCCTTTGACCATATATTAATTCTTTTAGTATTCCTCAAACACGCCAATTTAAAAACCATGTAAATAATTGTTCACATAATTTTGCCAAAATAATGTAAAAATCCTATCCACTATATTGAAATCATGATTTGATTTAAATTGTTGCCAAGATATCCACAATAAATTCTTAGAAATATAAATCAATGTCCAAAAATTTTGGAAAATGTTTTTTTGCACTTTTGTATACACCCATGATCCAAAACTGCTGAAGATAAAGTTTCTAAAATCGTTTTGATTTACATTCTGATATCCTTAAAAATCAAATTGGGTATAATTATTTGAAATTGCATGAACACATATTAAACAGGTAACCGTCTTAGGCACGGAACAATATTAAAAAGTACAATTATCTTAGATTTCAAAATTTTGTTAGATTGCAAAATTAGTTGAGTGTGACAAACTTAATTTACTACGGTCATGTCGAACTTCAATTTTCCAGAAGAAACATTACTTGTTCATTTTGACACTATTTCAAAGAGCCAACTTATTGATCTAAATACGATACAGAGAATACTAGAAACTGGATATAGTGACAGATTTTCTAGTCAACAAATACACGTTACATAAGCTTTAATGATTGAATAGGGTTAAATTGTCAGTAACATTACAGTGACTGATGCACATAGTCATCATGTTCCTGACATGTTTCGAACAAGTACAACATCCAATCAAAGTCAATAGCTGCTTTTCACATGTACATGAAGATTACATGTAAGCGATTCACCATTTGGTTACACGTCAAAGGGATTTTGACACCCATGGGTTCGAACCCACAAGCCTTCAAGCCCTGGATACAGAGGCTCTGTTGTTATTTATTGAACTATTGCAGCTTTATCCGAAACTGTTAGAACTGTAACATCTATTCAATAATAATAAGTAAAGTATTGACAGATTCATTGAGAGCCCCCATCGTTGGATGTGCACTGCCGAAGAAAAGACATGTAGCATTTGTATGAAAAACTCCCTTTTTGAGCTGTGCTCATGAGAATTGCCATATCATTTGTCATGAATTGTCATAAATATAAAATATGGATTTCTCGGTGTATACCCCTTGCGTTCAAAGATGGCACAATTTTAAAATGAAGGTTCAAATATGGACGCCACACCAGGACATTAATAAAAAAAATGCCTAGGCAGACGCATTGGCGTCTTCAATGCTCAATATTTCTTCTCACAAGGCGACCTTAACTGAAAGCCAAGTAAGAAGGAAATGTTTATGATAAGAGAAGTGTTTTTTGCCTGATACTGCACAGAGACATTAATAGCTTCATTATCATTGACATGAAGGAATCAAATTCTGATATTTCAAATTTCGTTTGTCATATCATTATGTTTGTAGAATACAATCTGAAGCTTATGTTCAAGTATTAACCCATAATCTACAGATGTTCACCTTAATTTCATCGATTCTCGTGTAAGAATAATCTCAAAAAGAAACACTAAAGTCTCAATATCCAGCTCCATCTGTTACGAAAGTTAATTGTCTTTGTATGTGTACAAAATCAGATTTGTTACAAGGAAAGAAACATCGTAAAAACTTTTTTAAACGAATGTTAGGTATATTTCATATGATAAATTATGCTGTTGTACCGAATACAAATATTCTGTTCAATGTCTTTGATAATGCTGAACTTCATTGCTGACCCAAGATTTGCCAAATGTCATTTAAATGTAGTCGGTTTTAAGATGCGCTTTTTGAATTCTAACAAATACACTAACCAACTTTTCTACATGTGTCAAAAATGTTGTGTTTGTTTACAACGCCTGCGTGACTTCTGATAATTTTAATACTTCGTGAGATCAGTGTAGTCGTCATTTTTTCATGCATGTTTTAGATAACTTCGACATTCTAAGAGGGGCCATGCTAGTATGTCAAACATAAAAGCAGGTAAAATATATTTTCAAGAAAATATCATATGGATTGGTCAACCTGTATAGGTAAATACTTAACTGTATCATGAAAATTCGCATTGAATTAATATAATCCTTCTATATGAAGTTTGTATCTAACTTTACCTACCGCATTGTTAGTTTCTCATTTAATTTATAGGAAAGTAATCTTTGATGAAAATCTTGGTACCAAGGACATAATCCTTTTTCTGCCCAGAAAATACAATGTGCATACCACTTAATAAACTCTGATTGTCCCCATGTTGTTCCGATGCCAGAAATACCTGGCATGGAATCTTAAAGAAGACAGGGAAATGTCTAATCACCAGCGAGAACATAAATTTTGTACAAGATCGTAATTTGCGCTAGCACTTAACGTTTGATTATACAAAGGCAGCAATCTTATATTTGAAACTTGGACATATTCACATTCTTTGGCATGTAACTCAATTTAAAATCCGTATATGGGGTGTGTTATCGGTTTTATTGGAATAAGTACGGTGCTTAGCTCTTATGACATTTTCTGTTTTCAAATCAATTCTGGAATAGATGAATTCAGATGATATTTTTCCATAATGCAAGTGGGATTACGGAGCTCATTCCAATCTAGTCATAATAGTACCAAACACGTGTTCAACTTAACTTTATTTTGAAAATTACCTGAATTATTTTATATAGGCTAAATCTTAAAAAAAGGGGTTTTTTGGTAAATCAAAATGTATATGTAAATGTCTAAAATGGTATTGTTGATAACAGTTGTTGTTTTAACGGCGATTTAAAAAATGATGAAAAATGATTAAAGGGACATTTCATTCCAATTTCATTTTTTTAAAGTATGTCTTGATGCCAAGATTGGTTATTCTAATGAGTATAAATACTATTAGTTTTTTGAAGTTGTTGCCAATAAGCGAGAAACACGCATTTAAAGTTGAGACATAATCGATAAATTGCATATAAATCCGAACTGTTGTCCACAACAATTTGTTCAATTTTAACACAAAAATATAAATTTCTTGTAAACGGCGCAATATTCTGGCTTGAAATTTTCAGAATATTCATAAGGAAATATGCTCTTTCAGATAAAAATAAAAGTAAAATTTATGACAAAAAATTCTGAAATGTCATTTTAAATGAATTCAATGTGAATGGGATATTCTGTATGTTTAAAAGGGGTTTATTGTCAGTAATACGGTTAAAGATTTTTGAAAATAGTGTCAACTTGGTTCTATTTACTTTTGAAATTATTTACTCATTAGTTTTACGCAATTTATAGCAAAGTTTCTCAACAATTTGATTAAGATTATGCCAAAAACTTGAAACTTCAAAGTGATATTCTGTATGTTTCAAAAGGATTTATTGTCAGCAATACGGTAAAAGTTTATTAAAAATAGTGTCAACATGGTTCTGCATTTGGTGTCGCAGAATAAACACAAAATTCGTAAGTCACGTGGCCGCTCTCCAAACTTACCTTAAATACAATTAAATGTCCATTTTCAAAATGAGACATCTGATTGATTCTGAGTCTTGTATGCTTCTACTTATTTGGTTTTAACGCATTACCACACGGTGATTCCTTTTGGCTCCCCACAAGATAATGACTGGAAAACATCGTGAACAAGAGGCCCAAGAGGGCCTGAATCGCTCCACTGGCTAAAGTGGAAGAATTATCCAAAGATTTCTTGTAAGCCTTACACAGCCAAATCTTGAAATTTGTGAATGAATTTTAAAGAGAGACTCAAAGAACATTCTTGCAAAGTCTGGTTCAAATTGGCCTTATGGTTGATTTTTTAAAGAATTTTCTTATGATTTCTCTAAGTCTGATAAGCCCCTTTCTCCCTGCCACGACCACATTTTTTGACCCATGGAAAAAATTGTGAACAAATTTTAAAAAGAATGACTCAAGGCACATTCCTGCAAAGTTTGGTTCAATTGGGCACATGGGTTGATTTTTAAAGAATTTTCTTATGATTTCTTTAAGTACGATAACCCCTTCCTCCCTGCCACGCCCACTTTTTTTGACCCATGGAAAAAATTGTGAATAAATTTTGAAAAGAAAGACTCAAGGAACATTCCTGCAAAGCCTGGTTCAAATTGACCATATGGTTGATTTTTAAAGAATTTTCTAATGATTTCTTTAAGTCTGATAAGCCCCTTTCTCTCTGCCACAGCAACATTTTTTGACAAATGTAAAAATTTGTGAACAAATTTTGAAAAGAATGACTCAAGGCACATTCCTGACAGGTTTGGTTCAAATTGGCCATATGGTTGATTTTTAAAGAATTTTCTTATGATTTCTCTAAGTCTGATAAGCCCCTTTCTCCATGCCACGGCCACATTTTTTGACAAATGTAAAAATTTGTTAACAAATTTTGAACAGAATGACTCAAGGCACATTCCTGCCAGGTTTGGTTAAAATTGGCCCAATGGTTGATTTTTAAAGAATTTTCTTATGATTTCTCTAAGTCTGATAAGCCCCTTTCTCCATGCCACGGCCACATTTTTTGACGAATGTAAAAATTTGTGAACAAATTTTGAACAGAATGACTCAAGGCACATTCCTGCCAGGTTTGGTTAAAATTGGCCCAATGGTTGATTTTTAAAGAATTTTCTAATGATTTCTCTAAGTCTGATAAGCCCCGCCCTGCCACGCCCACATTTTTTGACGAATCAAAAATTCACGAACAAGTTTTGTAAAGGGTCTTTCAAGGAACATTCCTGCCAAGTTTGGTCAAAATTGGCCCACTGGTATATGAGGAGAAGATGTTTAAAGAAAAAGTTAACGGACGCACGGACGGACGGACGGACGCACGGACACACGACGGACACAACGCCATGACAATAGCTCGCTGGCCTTTGGCCAGTGGAGCTAAAAATGAAGAAATTGCTTGTGACAAGCAATTTCTTCATTTCACACAATGTTTTCCACCCAAAATGGGAAAATAATATTGCATTTCAATTTTATTGAAAATGTCGTGTGCAACATCCTTGAATTTGGACAAGTCTAAAATTTTGTCGTTTGGTAATAGGTTAAGGACTTCCCAGAGTGTACTTTTGCGTCTGTAACATCTTTCATTTCTATATATTACTCAATTATTTTGGAGAAAAAATAAAACACGATAACCGTAGATTAGAATTTAATACGATAATTTTCTTTTTACAAGCGGGTAGTTTTTTGTGGAAAACGAATCATTGCGACTTCGCTTGCAACCCGAAGCCAACGACAGATAATACTAATGTAACTGGTGACCGACATTTTTATAATCAATAAAAACATTTGTTTTACTAGTCATATAAATGCATGTCATATCGAATGTCCATATATCAAAAAGTTACAAAAGCATGTACATTGTAAGCCTTTGAAACCTATTTTTATTTATAGAAATTCAATGGGACTATTTTTAATTTTTTATGCATCGGGCCACATATCGATGTCAGAAGCACTTATATACAAAATAAACCCTTTCCCTAACGGCGAAAATTTGGAGTGAAACAATTTAATCCATTACCACACAATGGCTCTTTTTGACTTCCCATAAAATAATGGCCATGTAAAACATCGTGGAAAATGAAGAAATTGCTTGTCACAAGCAATTTCTTCATTTCCCACTATGTTTTCAATCCAAAAAGACCTAAAAATTAAAAATGCCATTCACTTTAAATTGTAGTCTGCAGGATCTTTCAATTTGGACAGCCCTAAAATTTTGTCGTTTGGTAATTAAATGGGATAAAGGCTGCTGTAGAAAACATAATCGGTGTGGTGAATGTAAGATTTCTGTAAAATGCAGTAAGGAAAATATTGGGACAAAAGGCTCATTATCAGCCTAACATAAATACATGTCAAATGTTTACTTCAATATTGTAGCAGTTTGCTGATGAATAAACAGATGCAAAGACGAACTGGTTAGTTGGTTAACTCTTTCCCAAGCAAGACCTGGATTTATCGTCCCTAGTAGAAGTAGTTTTAGATCATATTGAGAGAAAAAATGATATTGCTGATACTTAGCAACTTCTCATTTTCCCTCAATATTTTTCATGTCATTACATTATTTTTTTCTTTGGCATAAAATGTTTTATTGATTGCAACTGCATTCATAATCAATCAGTCTATAATGCTGTTGTTTGGAAAAGCGTAGAATTACATTAACCCTTTTGCAAACGGCAAAAATTTTAGACTTGTTCAATTCAAAGATGTTGCTGACGACAATTTCAAGTGAATGAAATCTAAACTTTTTTGGTCTTTGACGGTAGAGAAAATTGAGCGAAATGAAGAAATTGCTTGTTACAAGCAATTTCTTCATTTTCGACATTCTATTCAAAGCCTCTATCTTTTGAGGAATCAAAAAGATTCAATGTGCTGAAATGGATTATTGTCCTTGATTTAAGAAAGGGCGTGCGAGTAACTAAGAACAATAACTAAGTTTGAATCTTCTTCATATAATCTAATATTTAGGTACAAAACTACCTATCAGGCACTTGAATAATTTATCATGTACATGTATAACAACAAAACATTTCATATAAATTAGCTTGTAGAATATTCATTTATCAGATCTAAACTAAACTGGATTTCTATCATGAAAATACTAGAGAAATCACTAAATGTGATCATACCTCCACAACAGTGGATAATCACATGACATAAAAAATTCAGAAACTCTTTAATTATTATTTTTAATGCGGGACTGATTTGAATTCGGTTTGAAGCAGAGAAGATGGACAAACATCATTAGAATGACGAGGTGGATTTTTGAAAAATAAGCTGATAAAAAAGTTATTATAGATCAAACAAAATTTTGGTTGATTTTCAATCACTTTTTTTATCAGCTAGTTGTTAAATCCAGCTAATTCCTGGCATTTTTCTACCTTCTTTGCTTCAAACAGAATTCAAATTGGTACCATATTAACAAAATTATTGAAGATTTTCTGAAATTCTGAGTCCCGTGATTAGCCACTGTGTCCATACCCACCAATACCCCCCAAGGCACCTTGTACAAAAACACATTACTAAACAAAATGGCAGCTTTCAACAAAGGACCATAACACAGTCAACATTCAGTAAACCTTGTCCAAATTAATATGCATAATTGCATAGATATCAAGTCAGTGTGTAATGTTTGAATGAAATCCATCCATTGGTTATTGAGAAATTGAATGGATAAGACAATTCATTCTTAGGCAATAACTTCCTGAACTAGAACTGTCGCAAAGCGGACGAATACCCCCCACTAGGGCCTTGTCACTGAAAAAGTGCTATCAGTCAAAAGGTTCTTGACTTAGAGCATGGAAACAGATTTTAAACAAAGTCCAACTGTGACCTTGACCTTTGACCTTGGTGACCCCAAAACAATAGGGCACCTCCTTGGGTCATGTGCAACAACTGTGTAAAGTTTCATGATCCTAGGTCAAACGGTTCTTGAGTTAGAACACAGAAATGAAATTGTAAATTTTTACTACTCCCCCCCGCCCCCCCCCCCCCCTAAAAAGTTCAAAGTGGCATAACTCTGAAACTAATGACTGGATCAAGATGAAAATTGCAGGTGCACAACTTCATATGATATGAAACATCCTGATAAAATTTCAGAAAAATTGGTCAAAAACTGTGGGAGGAAAAGAGGACACAAGATTATGTCCATGGACGGACGGACAGACGGACAACCTGATTCCAGTATACCCCCCCCCCCCTTACTTTGTTGTGGGGAGTATAACAAGAGTTGCCCATGGAAAACGTAGCTGGCCTATACGAGAGCTTGTCGCAAAAAAAGGAGTCCAAGGTCACTAGATGGAAGGTCATTGTCTCAAGGTCAAGGCATGAGGTATCCATATGTGAAATATCAAGACTCTATCTACAACAGTGCATGTGATATAGGCCAAGTTAAAGTTTTTTAAAAGTAGGTCAAACTCCAAGGTCAAGGTCACTAAGTCAAAGGTCATGGACCCAAATGAAAGGTCTTGTCGAGAAGTATCCATGTGTGAAATATCAAGGCTATATCTCTAATAGTGCCTGAGATAAAGGCCAATTTAAGTTTTTGAAGACGTGACGCTGAAGCCGACGCAACACTAGGGTTGTGACATTAGCTCCCCAGACATAAAGTCCCGGCTCGCTAAAAATGTATGGACCATTACAAAAATATACTGTTCATATCTCAACACAGTAATGAGTCTATTCATAAACTTTGAATAAAGTGCTCAAGCAGTTTATGAGGTATAGAGCGGACAAAAAAGCTACAGACAGACCAACAGATGGACCGACTGACAGACTGACTGATAAGCTGATTCCTATATACCCCTAAATAGAATTTTGGGAGGAATAATAAACAATTATGTTATACATTTTGTAGTTATCAGATTTACTTCTCTCCCTATATCCTTTTCCAAACAAAAGAAAGGTACAGACTGATAATCAGCACTCTCCTCTTCTGCCTAAATGTTTTCTCAAGCTTTTTCTATAAACAACTTCATAACCACGAGCCTGTATTATCAACAGTTGTACAATTATTTTTTGAATAAATACTTGTAACAACAAACCTGATTGGCCTAATCTGATTTCTAGTGCAATCAGATGTCTTCTTATATAGTTACACATCACATCTAAAGATTGTTAATAATATAGGCGCCAGGTCTGGAAAGGTTTCGGAAAGAGTTAACTTTAAGGCATATACAGTCACGAAATATGACATAATTCAATAAATTGTAGGCACAAACTGGCTTATCAAGATTTTATATCATCTCTAAATATCAAAATATTTTTTTTAAACAATTTTACATTAGACATCATAGCGAGGAATCACATGACACCATATTTTCTATAATTCTTTCAATATTTGATGACTTTAATAGGTTCGAAGCAGAGAAGGTAAGAAAATGCCAAGGAATTTCTGAAAGCATTTTGGATGGTTATCAATTACTTTTTTATCAACTGATTTTCAAAATGTCTACCACATCCAGCTAATACCAGCAATTTCCCTCCCTTATCTGCTTGAAACAAAATTCATAATGGGCAAGTATCAACACAATCATTGACAATTTTCTGAAATTGTTGTCACATGATTCCCCGCTGTGGATATGGCTGGAGGAATATGTGTGCCATCACACCAAAAGGACATTTTGAAATTATGTAGTATCATTATGTCAGAAATATATTGTTTGAAATTATGCTAATAAATCATTGTATTTATCACTTAATTAATCCCTTTCCCAAACAAGACTTAGTTTTGATGTCTATAAAAGAAAAAGTTTTGGAAAACATTAAGCCAAATGATGAAAATGCTGACAATTAACATTTTCTATGTTTGCCTTATTATTTTCTTTGCAACACAAATTGTACAAAAATCTCATCTTTTCAACATCAATTCATCAATTTTGTTATCTATTGCAGCTTTTAAATTGCAACACTCTATGCTTCCGCTGCTTGGGAAAGAGTTACAAAATTCAATCAGATCACTTTTGGTGCTATGGCTCAAATACACATACATTAATCATAATAACCTCTTCCCAAACAAGACCAAGTTTTAAGGTCCCTATAAGAAATAGTTTAGGAAAACATTGAGATAAAGATAATCAGCAATTTCTCCTTTTGTCTCAATATTATCAGTGCAATTTTGTACACAAAATTTATCTTATTTACCACCCTTTTTGTCGTTTGCCGCATTTTTCAACGTGGAACTGTCTAATTTTAGCTACTTGTGAAAGTTTTAATAGAAAAGGTTCAATAATGGGTATATAATCATAAACAAAGTTGTGGCAGACTGGAATGGTTTCACCATGTAAAAATAAATCTATAACTAAATATTACAATAACAACATTTATACATTTGTGTTTGATATGTTGATTTCATATAACTGTGCAAATTAACAACCTCATTTCTTGAGGGAAAAAAATCTGTAAATTAAAACATCTTTCAAAATAATAAAATACATGCATATTGACAAAACATGGAATAAATCTCTAGGAATGTTGTAAGAACTCTAGGAAATGTTTCCGACCCCAAGAACCTTATTCAATCATTTCCCAAACAAGACCTAATTTTTACATCCTATTACAGATATTTTGGGTAAACATTGAAAACAAGGTGTCAAACTGTCACAAGATACGCCCGTAACACTGCTTTATGTCGACAGGGGGAGAAGATTGGTAAAAGTTTCATGGTCCTAGCTATGATACTTTTCCAGATATGCCCTGGACAAAAATGAAGTATGAAAAATAACAAAGGGCAATAACTCAAAACATAGGCCAGCTAGAATCATGGTTCTTGTGCACTGCACTCCCCCTTGGTGAGATCTATACACCCATGAAGTTTCATGATCCTAGCTATTTTACTTTTAGAGATATACTCCGGACAAGATTCTAGTATGAAAACAGCAAAGGGTAATAACTAAAAAAATAGGCCAGGTAGAGTTATGATTCTTGTGCACTGCACTTCCCCTTCGTGAGATCTATACACCCATGAAGTTTCATGATCCTAGCAATTATACTTTTAGAGATATACTCCGGACAAAATTCAAGTATGAAAAACAACCAAGGACAATAAGCCAGGTAGAGTTATGGTTCTTGTGCACTGCACTTCCCTTGGTAAGATCTATACACCCATGAAGTTTCATGATCCTAGCTATTATACTTTTAGAGATATACTCCGGACAAGATTCTAGTATGAAAAACAACAAAGGGCAATAACTCAAAAAATAAGTCAGGTAGAGTTATAGTTCTTGTGCACTGCACTCCCCCTTTGTGAGATCTATACACCCCTGAAGTTTCATGATCATAGCTATTATACTTTAAGAGATATACTCCAGACAAGATTCAAGTATGAAAAACAACAAAGGGCAATAACTAAAAAAATAAGCCAGGTAGAGTTATGGTTCTTTGGCACTGCACTCCCCCTTTGTGAGATCTATACACCCATGAAGTTTCATGATCCTAGCTATTATACTTTAAGAGATATACTCTGGACAAGATTCAAGTATGAAAAACAACAAAGGGCAATAACTAAAAAAATAAGCCAGGTAGAGTTATGGTTCTTGTGCACTGCACTCCCCCTTGGTAAGATCTATACACCCATGAAGTTTCATGATCCTAGCAATTATACTTTAAGAGATATACTCCGGACAAGATTCAAGTATGAAAAACAACAAAGGGCAATAACTCAAAATATAAGCCAGGTAGAGTTATGGTTCTTGTGCACTGCACTCCCCCTTGGTGAGATCTATACACCCATGAAGTTTCATGATCCTAGCTATTATACTTTTAGAGATATACTCCGGACAAGATTCAAGTTTGAAAAACAACAAAGGGCAATAACTCAAAAAATAAGCCAGGTAGAGTTATGGTTCTTGTGCACTGCACTCCGTAATGATGAAAAGAATATAACTGCCAAGTTTTAAGTCAATCGGACTTAAGGTGACAGAGTTATGCTCTGGACAAAGAAGTGGACGCCGCCGGACGCCCGGACGCCGGACGTCACGGGTGATCCCATAATACGTCCCGTCTTCGACGGGCGTATAAAAAGAGAAATTGCTGATGATCAGCAATTTCTCCTAATAATCAATAGATAATCTCTTGTTAATCAGCAATTTCTCCTCCTCCTTCAATATTTGTGACCCGTCATGCTAAAAGGGACCTTAACAGTTGTGTGAACAATATCGACCCAAGTCAGTCTGCGCAGCCAGACTAGGGTCGACACTTTTCACTTGTATGTAATTTTCTAAATCCGGGATGGTTACCCTATGTCCCTCTCTTACTATTTGTTCATTTTTCACATACAGGATCTGGTTGACCACTGCTGAGTCTGACAAAATTGTCAAAATTTGAATTTTTGGAGTTCTGATAAGGTCCCTTTTAGCGTGACGGGTCACATTTCCTATACTAAAAATTACTCATTTTCATATTTTGAAATCAATTATTTTGTTATCTGCAACTTTGCAAATTGAAACACTCCAACTTTTTGTCATTTGGGTAAGGGTTAATGCATATAGAGTAAAAGTTCATTTTCTGTACCATTAAACAAGAAATAATGGCTTAAAATGAGGTAACATCTAAGTGAAATGCAAAGATCGAGTAATGGCTGAGGTACCGAATATAATTAATATTGCATTGCAAACCTGTGGCCCAATCAATCCATTCTAAAACGACTTGACCCTTTCGCATACAAGATCTGGCTTTGTCGTCTATAATAGAAAATCCTTGGGAAAACATTGAGACAAAAGAAGAACATGCTGATAATCATCATTTTCTGCTTTTGCCTAATATGTTTTCTGTGCTATATTATTCACAAATTTTACCTTTAGTGACATCAGTTTTGTCATTTGAAGCAGCTTTTAAATTGGACTACCCTAAAATTTTGCCGTCTGGATATGGGTTAAGGAGATAGTTTGGAAAAACATTGAGAGATAAGAAGAAATTATTTCTCCTTTTTCCACAACATTTTCTATACTCATAAATAATCCATTTTCATATTTTGAAATCAATTGTTTTGTTATCTGCAACTCTTTGCAAATTGGAACACTAAGTTTTCTGCCATTGGGAAAGGGTGAATGCATACACATGCATACAGTAAATGTAATGCATTTTGCGTATCATTAATTAAGAAATAATTGCTTAACATCAAATAACATCTAAGTGAAATCCAAAGCATGAGTAAAGCCTGTGGTATATCTTATCAATATTGCATTACAAAAAGTATGTCCCAATTAAAATCCTTTTAGATTGACAATATTTCAGACTGGTTCAAATCCACTGATACTGCAAACAATAATTTCAAGAGAATGGAGGTTTACATTTTTGGTCTATCTGGATAGAAAATATTGTTGCAAGCAATTTCTTTTTTCCACAATGTTTTCAAGAGCCTTTATGTTATAGGGTGTTACAAAAGTGCCATTATGTTGGCCTTGCACTTTTGCTCACCAGATAAATTCCTGCACCTGGCCAAATAAATTTGATTCTCCAATGACATGAATCATCTATTCTCTATTAATTCTTTTTAACAATACAGTCAATCTTGTTTTAAGAGACCACCCTGAATGGGTCCCTGAATGAAATGGTCTCTTAACCCTTTCCCAGACAAGACCTGGTTTTGACATCCTTAGTAGACCAAGCTTGGGAAAACATTGAAACAAAAGAAGAAAGTGCACATCCTTAGTAGACCAAGCTTTGGAAAACATTGAAACAAAAGAAGAAAGTGCTGATAACCAGCACTTTCTCCTTTTGCCTCAGTGTTTTCTGAACTATTTTGTACACAAATCCAACCTTGGTTTACATTCATTTTGTCGCCTGCAGCAGCTTTTGAGTTGGATTACCCTAAAATTTTGTCTTTCGGGAAAGGGTTTATACAAAATCTAATTTTTCATGCGAGTTCTTCTTTACCCACAAAATTTCTATTAGAGAGGATTATAAAGAAAAATTGCAAGATCATTGTAAAACAAGATGTGTTTGTGAAACACAAATACCCCCGAAATGGCCATTTTTCTAAAATGTTAAGTTTTCACGTAAAGGGTTAATGAGAGTTAACAGATGACCTTGAGGAAGGTCATATTGCATGGAGCAGATAGATATCATTGAAAGAAAGTTACATACCAAATCTGAGCTTTGTATGTCAAATACTTTTGGAGAAAAGGCAAAATGTTAAGTTTTCAGACAGACAGACGGACAGACACAAGTAAAACAATATTCCCCAATCTCTCGATATGGGGGCATAAAAATGCTCTATCATATGCCATTTATTTGTTATAACATCAAAACTTCTGTAAAAGTTTAAAATTTTAAAGCAGACAAAAGGCAAATTATAAATTCTTATAATCTTATACATATTTACGGCAGTTTATCCCTTATGAGAGTCATGCATCATAGGGATTTTCAATTTGACTTTATAGACATTTATAAAGCATCTGATCAACGTAGACATGTTACCGGTCAGAAAATATTACCAAATATTTACGATTTTGCCTGACTAATTCCAATGTTGTGTGAATCTCAATAACAATTTTGCATTAACAATTGGAAATATCAAACTTATATTTTGTAGGATGAATAATGCTGTGAAAAAGAAAATATCGGTATAGTAGAGCAACATGTATAAGGGGAGTGAAGACTCGAAATTTATCAGTTCAAATCCAAACCCTATTTTTTGGGTACTCATTTGAATAGTCTTGAAGATTCGAATGAGTACCAACAACAAGGGGTTTGATTAAAAATACCTGTAAATAAAATATTGTATTTTAAAAAGCCAATTATCCCTCTAATCTGTAGCCCTGGTATAGGTTAATAGGCATTTGTTACTGCAGCTAATACTATGTTCCGTTCAGAGAGACATCTTTAATTTCAAGTCTGTTTAGAGCCATCAGGTACTGTTTGTATTCATTGAATGTAGGAGGTCCAAGCATGTATTCTAAATGGGTCTGGAAGTAAAGAGAACAATAATTAATACTTTTCAACACCCCCCACATCATAGTGATTTTTGACAGCTTTATTACAGCTTTTATACTAACCTATAAAAGTAAATTTTGATTCAAATTCCTTTTATTATAGACAAACATCGTATTGGTGAAGAAAACTGAACAAATAACATATCCACTTATAATACAAATAAAGCTTGAGAATTATTCCCATAATTTTGAAGTCGCCCTATTCGATGTGTGTAACTGCAGTTACGGACATCAGGTTAAACCCCATGATATCTGTGTACTATGAAACAAGTCTTTTAGAAAAATGTTAAGCTATATGCGAAATATGAACACATTTTTAGTAAAGGTCAGTGTCAGGTCAAATGAAATCCGTAATACTTATTGGTGATTTTCTGACTTTGTTTTGTCACATGATCTCTGCCTAGATTATGCTTACCTTAAGAGCACAGAATTGTCTTACCTTTAACTCTTTTTCACTCTGTATTAAACTCATGACTCTAAAAACTTTTTCTAAATTCTCTACACCAATACCTTCAGCTAATTTTCTGTAATTAAAGCAAGCAACAAGATTAATTTCTATGCATGCAAAATTCAAATACAATGTATTCAGGTCTTGAATAAAGCCCTGGCAGTTGCTTATTACATGTATCTTTAAAGTATTGACTTCAGACCAAAATCTGACTACTAATGACTTTTTCTTTATAGATCTAGCAAACATGTTGGATAAAAAAAATACAAAAACAAAGAACAATGAAATTATGACATTTTTTTCTCTTTTCATTTCTTTTAAACTCTTGAATTTTAAGTGAATGTGATATGTTCAAATGCCTACAGTACATCCTTTTTTATACTATAAGTCATAACCAAGCCGATTTTTTATACTAATCGAAATTGCAAGATGTTGCAGATGACAATTTAAAGTGAATGAAATTTATTTTGTTCGGTCTTTTTGGGTAGAAAACATTATGGGAAATTAAGAAATTGCTTGTTACAAGCAATTGCTCATTTTCCGCAATGTTTTCCCAAGCATTTTTCTTAAGGACGTCAAAAAGCGACAATACGTGAAAATGGGTTAAAACAACTGATCAGCCTACCTTTGTACATATAAAATATCTTCAACTGGATTTTCACAATCGTTCAGAGAGTCTGTGACAATAGAAATAGACAAGAGCCGTCAGAGACGGACAATGCTCCCCGAATAAGGCATTGTCACAATAAATGTATGCCATGCAGAGCTAACATAAAGCTAGCAAATGTTAAGCCCCCTTTTTGCATGACATAATTTTTATAACCAAATTTCACATAGTTTATTGTCAAGGGCATCTGATTTACTACTCAAATATGAAATTTCATCAAATTCTGACCATTAGACTAGGAGAAATTAGAGAAAAACTATATTTGACCTTAAGTCCCCTTTTCCCATGACGAGGCCTCAAATCCAAAAACCGCGAAAAGTGAATCGGCATTATGTCATAGGGAGTTCACATGATAAGTTTCATTTGATTTGGCCCAAGGGTTATGGAGAAATCACTTAGGACGGACGGACGGACGGAATGACGGACGGACAGGACGGACGGACGGACAGACAAAGCGGCGGCTATATGCTCTCCCTTCGGGGAGCATAAAAACAAAGTTAGTAATGCAGAGCAACAGATAAGATATGGTAAAGACGTCCTATATCTGTTATTTTGAGTCAAAACCTTATGTTCAGAGACAATTCCAATGAGCATCCACACCATATGGTTTGATAAACAATTTTTCTTTTCTAAGCAACTTATTTTTGGGATGGTCCCACTGGACTGAAAAGCTGCTGCAGACAACAAACTAGATGATTTCAGAGACAGAATTTAAGTTCAATAGAGTACAGAAAATATTGAGGCAAAAGGAGAAAACACTGGTTATCATCATATTTTTTCTTTTTCATCAATGTTTTCCCAAGCTCTTTCTATCAGAGATGTCCTGTCCTGTTTGGGAAAGGGTTAAAAATTTGTTGAACACATGTACTCAAAAAATACATTTACCAAAATATGTTATAACAAAAATATGATCTCTTTCATTCAAATAAGAGCAATCCGAGACAAGTATTATCTAAATCAATGCTGTTTACATAACTGGTATGGAAATTGTAAATGGGTAAAAGAAAAGAGTGTTGTACATAATTTTGCAGTGTAATTTGTGCAAATAGGTCAGGATTCGCAAGATTGCCTTACATTTACCATTTGGAATCCTATGTGACATAGGATGCCATATGGTAAATGGAAGTAAACAATGTGTACAATTTGAAAAGCCATATTGTGACAATGTCAACCATTGACTTCAAATTAGGCTTACATATATTATAAGCTATTGCATATTTTATTCATGATTCATACAATAATCAAAAGACAAAATTCCATCTTAATCGTTCAGTACTCTTGCGCTCATTCAAATATCTTCAATTCAAGTGCAGATAATTCAAGGCCGATAAAATTTATCCGAATTTCAAAAGACTTTCTCTTGAAACGTTAGGAGTTGCATGTTATTTGTACAGTATCCCTGAGTTAAAGAAATTTTAGAAAAAGGAACACACACATAATTATCAGAAAACATGTCTAAATGTGAACAATGATTTAGAGAAAAAAGTTTCAAAACTTGATCCTTTAATACCCAGACCAGACTGTAAAGTAGAATTAATGTCATTATTATTAGCAAAGTGTAGAGAAGCCAAGGGGTTAAAATACAGCAAGCCAGCCTTCCAACTACTTTGTGTTTAGAACTTACTCAAATTGTTTTGCGAGTCTTCATTTTCTTGACATGAATTGCTACAAAAAATTGTTATCAATTACACAAACAATGCTTTTAAGTGTTTTATCTTAATATCATCTAATTCTGCTTGTGAAAGAAAACATGAAGCATAGAATGTTTTGATAAATGTAGATCTAAAGTTATTTGACTTTTTCTAGAAAAACTAAAATATGACTGTAACTATGTTGCTATTATTAGTGATAGCAATTACACTTTCGATGAACAATAAAATATTTCCATGAACAAACATGCAAGCATCATCTATAACAAAATCTACAGTGAAACTAAAAGCTTGTGAAAAAAATCAACAGAGATCATATTCATCCAGTTTTCAAAATTATATTAATTTTCTATTTCATACAGTATCTAATGAGGAGCAGATCTTCATATCGTCGCTTTCAACAGAAACCTTGCAACTGCAGCTTAAAGCAAGCTGCAGTTACGAGGTTTTCGCTGAAAAGTGACAAGATCTAGCTTGTCAAGAAATTATGCTTTTCTGTATGTAATTTCTTACTTGGCTTTAAAAAGCAGAATGAATATTTTCCCTGGAAGACTACTACATAATGGTAACCTACCTTTCTCCTTTGCAAAATGTCACTTCCTGAGCATGAGTATATAATGTCACATTTTTTTCTTCTGATCCCAGTGATACCTACAAATGTACAATTTTAATTAACCCTTTCCCAAACGTCAAAATTTTAGGGATCATTAAGGGCCATAACAAAATAGAATCCTTTGTCAGCCTCTACAAATTCTGCATTATCAGAGCAGGTATGACCAGGAATGACTCTACAAATTTTGAATTTGGACAAGGATTAAAGTGACATTTCAGAATTGTTTTTACATAAATTTCACTTTCATTCTATCTGAAAGAGCATGTTTTCTTATGAAAATTCTGAAAATTTCAAGCCAAAATATTGAACCGTTTCCGAGAAATATATATTTTTGTGCTCAAATTAAACAAATTGTTGTTGACAACAGTTCAGATTTATATAGAACTTGTCATTTCTGTCTCATTTTTGATGACGTAATTTTCGCTTATAGATAACAACTTCAAAGAACTGATAGCATTTCTACGCATTAGAATAAACAATCTTTGCATCAAGACATACTTTTAAAAAATGAAATAAATGTGAAATGTCACTTTAAACTATGGCTTTCATTTCATTTCTGTGTTTCTGCAAAATGTCAAAGAGAGAAAATTAGAGAATTATAGCATACAAAATTTCTTGTAAGAGTTCATTTCATTGTACTAATTTTCCCCAAATAGATTGACCACAATTTCTGAATTAGTTTTTCCAATTTTATATACAATGTAGTAATTTAATTGGAGAACTTTACCTTTCCCTGATCTGATTCCGAAGATTTCTTTTTGGCAGCTGAAAAAAAGAACAAAAAAAAGAGATGTCGAAGATAGGCCCTTAAAACATACAAAACAAGAGTTGTCCGCGGACAACGTAGCTTGCCTACACGAGAGCTTATCACAAAAAAGCAGTTCAAGGTCAAAGGTCAAGGTCACTAGGTAAAACGTCATGGTCTCAAGGTCAAGGTCATGAGGTATCCATATCTGAAATATCAAGGCTCTATCTGTAAAAGTGCATGATATAGGCCAGATTAAAGTTTTTTAAAAGTAGGTCAAACTCCTAGGTCAAGGTCACTAGGCCAAAGGGCATGGTCCCAAATGAAAGGTCTTGGCAGGAGGTATCCATGTGTGAAGTATCAAGGCTGTATCTCAAATAGTGCCTGAGATATAGACCAGGTTAAAGTTTTTGAAGACGCAACGCCGACGCTGACACTAGGGCTGTGACATTAGCTCCCCGGACATAGTCCCGGCTCGCTAATAATAATTGTTGGAATACACACAGACCATGGAGTAAAAATTAGGAGAGTACAATATTACATCTATTTCCTGAAAATGAAAGATGTGAATGTCCCTTCATACCTTCTTTCTTTATAAATGCATGTTTCTTCTTCCCCTTTCTTCTTGGACTGTCCTAGATTAAAAAAAAAAAAACATGAAAAATTAAAACTAATAATTATTTTTAGAAAAAAATATATATATATATAACTATTAAGAATTTTCTGTTCAACAAGTAAGTATTTAATTTTTTCAATGAACAATGTATTTGAAATCTCATTTTTTCTCAATATTATATAGAGCGAGTGAACGTATTTCCGAACAGCGTTTAAATCCGAACAAAATTTTTGACATCTCACAACATCCCAAAAATGCAATCAAATGACATGGAGACCTCTTTATTCTTGACGCATATGTCATCCTCTCCCTTTCTTGCTATTTTGGGTCTAGTTATGATGTAAATCGCCGAGATAAATGCCGAAGTTTGAAGTTAACTCTAATGGACAAGTAATTTTATGCATGAAACAATTCTACCTCGGACATTTCTTAAGGTTTTCATTATCAAGGGCTACGCTATTTTCCCAATCCAAATAACTTTTAATGGTAAATAAGTGTTGCTTTACCATGCTAGATTGTGTTTTGGAGGCTACAATGTATCTAAGTATCAGAAAGTTGGGGTTCGGAATTAAAACCACAGATTTTGTGCCGTGGTTATATTTCCGAACATTCATTTCAAAATGCTATTTATATTCACTGAATACCAATTTAGCGAGAACTCACAGACAGCAAATTCTTGTCTTATGGTATTTGCCGCCTGGGATCATACTTTTTCACATTGTAAAGGGTTTGGGGAGGGTTTTTGTATTTGCCTAACTCTTAGAATTGCAGCTTGGGTGTTCGGTAATAGGTACATTCTTAATCTTATTTGTAAATTTATTTTTTTTTCATTGATATCTGCGACCTGTTATTAATTGTTTGTGAGTAAAACATAGTTTAAACGATGGTGAATATCATGAAAGAAGTTTGCATGTTGTTCTTTGGTTATGTAAAAGGAATCTTAATAATGTTCGGAATTAGAACCACTTGTATTCGGATTTACAACCACCGTTCGAAATTGCAATCATTCACCCCATGACTTTCACAGCGAATATCTATCCTATTACAACACTTATTGGTCTCTATATATGACAAAACAACGTCATAAACATTGACGTTGCCATAGGCAACAAAGAATTCGGCGAGGGTGGTTGTATTTGCGAACATTTAAAATAGTGGCTTAGGTGTTCGGTAATAGGTACACCCGCTCTACGTTAGACTGGAATTTTGATGGGTGATAAAATAATTTTAAACCCATGCACTACATGTAAACTAGACCTGTTTCTGTTCCAACAAACATTCATGGAAAGATTAAAATACTGTTGACAAAGGAGAAAAGCTCTTCCAATTTACCTGTTCATCAGAGACATCGGGAGGTTGTGTTTTCACATCATTTTGTAATCCATTTTCTTCAGTATACAAAGTCAATTTCTCCTTTAAATGAGACATGACATCAGCTACATCAATTTCACCTGACGGTCTGTCATCTTTCTCAGTTGACACGTTCCTATTTGCTTTCTGCCCTCTGTTAGGTAGAGTTTTGTTTAAGAATGATTGTTCCAACCTATCACATGTTTTCATTCTAGTTGCGTTTAATGATCTGTCAGAACTAACAGTACTGAGTAATCTAGAATCTGAATTTTGAGTATCAACAGAACTTGCTGCTTTTAAAGTATGAGCACCGGAGAATGAATTTGAAAGATATTTTCCTGATTTCTTTTTTGAACTGGCTTCACTATTATTGTTTGATTTGAGCTCCTTTTTAATTGCACTTTCATAAAATTCACTTTGGGACCGTTTAAACTTTTTCCCAGCGTTAATTGACATGGTATCTTTTAACCTGTTAAATTTCATGTATCTACTTGTCAGTGTTTCGTCAAGCCTTGGTGAATGATCGGGATCTGAATCATTAAAGTCAGGAGCACCGTTTGTAGGAATGTCTGGTTTGATTTTTATGGTTTCTGTCTCTGGCTTGACTTTTATGGTTTCAGAAAGCTCATCTTGTTCCTCTGAATTGTCACTATCGAGTTCTTCTAGTGTGTTTGAATATTGAGTAATGAGGGTTCTATTGCTTGTGTTGTCTATGTCTTCCTTATCTTGCTCTGCAAAAAAAACCCAAAAAAACAATAACATACTTTATAATGCTTAATTATTAGACAAAGCTTGGGAAAACATTGAGACAAAAGAAGAAAATGCTGATAACCAGCATTTTCTTGTTTTGTCTCAATATTTTCTTTGCTACATCTATAATGAGACTTTATGGTTTCAGAAACTCCATCTTCTTCATCCTCTGAATTGTCACTATCGAGTTCTTCCAATGTGTTTGAATATTGAGTAATGAGGGTTCTATTGCTTGTGTTGTCTATGTCTTCCTTATTTTGCTCTGCAAAAATAGATAAAATAATCTCTTATTATATTTGAAAATCAAAATGAAAGGGTGATAGCTTTCTTCACCCTTTCTCAAACAAGGCTTGTTTTTTATGTTTCTATTAGACATAGCTTTAGGAAAATATCGAACAAAAGAAGATAATGATGATGATCAGCATTGTCTTCTTTTGCCTCAATATTTTCTGTGATATAATGAGAATTCCGTGGTTTTAGAAACCTCATCATCTTTGTCTCCTTTACTGTCACTATCTAGTTCTTCCAATGTGTTTGAATATTGAGTAATGAGGGTTCTATTGCTAGTGTTGTCTATGTCCTCCTTATCCTGGTCTGCAAACATAGAAAGATTCCTTACTAGATACTTCTTACTAGTTTTTAATCACACAAGTTTCAGCCAAAGGTGGCCTCATTTTGTTTGAATACATGTACTATTTATTGTAGTAAACTTTGTTTTACACTGCACATGGAAATAATTATTATGCTTCCATCCTTCAAACAATTTCATTTTTCCAATTGCTGAAATTTGTCTTATAAACATTAAGCATAAAAATGCTTGCATTTAAAATGGTTTATGCATCTACGATAGAAAGTTACCACAAAACCCTTACTTTTTTTATCCATTTGGGAATGAGTTTTTGTCTCATTTTTTAAAACATTTAAAAGAAAGCCTTACCTTTTCTACCCAATGACCCTTCAGTATAATGATCACAATCATTGTCACTATCTCCTTTATAAACAAAAGTGTCTAGCTGTTGTGTGCACTGTTTCAACGTCTCGCTGTCGAGGATCGTGTTTGACCCTTCTAGTTCTACGTCGCTATTGTCATCCCCATGGTACAGCTTATCGTCGCTTTTCAACAAAAACATCCTAACTACAGCTTGTTTTAAGTTATTACAATAGAAATTTACAACAAAACCATTACCTTTCCTCCCCAATGACCCTTCAGTATAATAATCACTATCATTGTCGCTATCTCCTTTATAAACAAACGTGTCCAATTGTTGCGTATACTGTTTCAAAGTCTCGCTATCGAGTATCGTGTTCGACGCCTCCAATTCACAATCGCTGTCGTCATCCCCATGATACACGAACGTGTTCATATCCTCGTCAACCTTCATCGTACTGCGTAGCGTGTTTATCTTCTCACATATACTGGCGATGGACTGTCGGAGGCGATCCTCTTCATGTTTGTTTTTCTGGCGTATCATTCTGTCGAAGGATCCAGATAGATTTGCTGAGGTTCTGGATCCCACTTTTTTCTTCTCTTCTTTCTTGCTTGGGGATGGCAGTTCACTTATGAGCTTTTTGGCAGTACCCTAAAATAAAATAAAATTTCTTGTTGTTTGTCTCATTTCTAGATGTTTGTAAATGAATGTTTTTCATATTACTAAATTTTCCTTCAATATTACTTTTGTATCTTTAACTGTGCCTGTATGCTTTACCCTACAATGACATTATGCGTCTGAAAGACACATTCATTGTGCAAAATAATAATACAAATGTCATGGAAATCTGCAAGAAGACAAGCATTAATTATGAACATAAACTAGACAACACTGTACTCTAATTTCCACCAATTGAAGAAAACAACAGCTGCTTTTGACATCCCTATAACAACATACAGGCTGACATTTTTGAAAATCTAAATTGAAAAGAAGAATATCGTCGTTGTAAATGCAAAACCTCCTATCTCGTTTTTGGAAAATTTTATAGAGGAAGGAAAAAAAGTGTAATAACTTTTCCCAAACAGAAGTGTTTTACTTGAAATTTGGACATAATGTTCACAAATGATTTGTCAATAAAACTGATCAGTAAAAATATCTAAAAACCAGCAAGAATTGTCTTTAACTGGGCACACAAGTTTGTACTTTGAAAATCGCAATGCTCGACATATGAGGTTTTGCATTTACAGCGATGACATGCTAATCATAACAGAATAAAATGTCCATACTATTAAAATAGCTTTTATAATCTTACCCTATGATACACCAGATAATCATTTTCCACTATATCGTTGGCACTTGGTCTGTCTTCCGGGTCTTGACTCATCATGTCTTGAATCAGGACCCGTAACTCTAGACTATACTGGTCAGGCAGATCTATCTCCTGGAATATACATGGGATTAAACAAAATTCTGACAAGTCCCACAACTTACAATGAACAAATTTGATGCCTTACAGTTAAGTACTCTATCAAAGCTAAAAAAACCTAAAGTTTGCGATATTACAAACTGTGGAAATTAGTTTGAATGTTTTAAGAATGAAATTTTAGGTGCAAGATGTATATCAGGTACCAATAAGAAAGGGTAAATGCTTTATAAATTTGTTACATGTACTTTTTTTAAAAAAAAACCAAAGAGAAGCAACATCAATGGGTTTGCTGAACACTGAAAGATAATTTACATTTTGAAATGCCTTTACCCTCTTTTATCTGCAGCTCTGGCTAAAAACACTTCATGTACAAAAGTATACTTACTTTCCCAGTTTTAATTTCCTTTATTATTGTCCACAATGTTTTTCCTTCAAAGGCTCTCTTCAAGGTCAACATTTCAAAGGCACAACATCCAAGTCCCCATATATCTGTCTGAAATAGAAAATAGAAAATTACAGTTAACACATCCAATCATTGACTTTGGAATCAATGATTCTGTCACTACCATAAACCCTTTCAAAAACAAACCTGGATACTGAAAATTGTATTTAAACCAGTATACATGATACTATGCCGGTTTTCAGAAATTTTGAGCACAATCATTAGGTATAAAACTCTTACCTTATGATTATATGGTTTGCCTGTAAACAACTCTGGGCTCATATAGGATGGAGTACCAATGAAGGTATTGGCTTTACTCTGGTTTAAATCAAGAACTCTGAAATTATAAAGCATAATTTGTCCCTTGACAGCCAGAAGTGGCTATCAGCAGTTAAAATTTAACTGCTGATAGCAACTTCTGGCTGTCAAGGGACGATATTTGACTAGTCCCTATACATCTAGGAAAGAATTTTAACAGTTTTAGAAAGGAAATAAAACACTACATTCCTATTACATGAAATTTAAAATTGGACTAGTCTAATAGCTCTGTTAACCCTTTCCCAAACGACAGAATTTTAGGGTTATCCACTTCAAAAATTGCCACAAATGACAAAACGGATGTTATCAAAGATAGGATTTGTGTGAAATATGACACAGAAAATATTGAGACAAAAGGAGAAACTGCTGGTTATCAGCAGTTTCTTCTTCTGTTTCAATGTTTTCCCAAGCCTTTTCTATTAGGGACGTCAAAACCAGGTCTTGTTTGGGAAAGGGTTAAAGAAAGCATTAAAGATATCATTTCTTTGAACTACTGATTTTTCTTACTTTGCAATTCCAAGATCCCCAAGTTTCACTGTCAGGTCATCCTTCAAGAAAATATTCTTGGTCTTCATGTCCCTGTGTAGAATCCTCATGTCATGTAGATACTGAAATAAACAGAATAATGATAATCACAGACAATGAATTACTCCCAAATATCAATGCTTACAATAGATACAAATCCTAGCAATGACTGGGAGTTATTATGTGCAAAAGCATACTTGTATGTCATGTTTTTGTCCAAGAAAAAAAAACAAAACAAAAAAAAAAAAAACAAGCCACTCGGTTTGGCTGCTTTTGTAGCTTTACATTTTTTATGATTAAAAACATTAACCATTTCCCAAACAAGACCTGGTTTTGCCAACCCTGATTGAATAGGCTTGGGAAAACATTGAGACAAAAGAAGAAAATGCCGATTACAATAGCATTTTCTACTTCTGCCTCAATATTTCCTGTGCTTTATTGCACATAAAGTCCATGTGTATCTTCATCCATTTTGTCGTCTGCATCAGCTTTGAAATTGGAGAACGCTAAAATTTTGTCGTTTGGGAAAGGATTAAATTATTGACTTTTTTATTACAAGTCCTAGGGTGCCAACTTACTTTGAGTGCACTACCAATCTGCAGAACCCATTCCGAGGCCAGTGGTTCTGGCACTGGACGAGATGATTTAAGTAGAATCTGTAGATAGTCCTCCAAGTCACCTCCTCCACAATACTCTGTTACAATGTAGAGGCAGTCATCGTTCATGACAGACTCGATGTACGCCAGAATGTTGTCGTGTTTCAGTCGTGACAGTAGAGTGGCTTCATGGTGGGCCTGGGCTCTTCCTTCATCGTCGCATTTACACAGATCAATCTCTTTGACTGCGAACTGAACATATAACAAACATAAATTACACTACCAGGGTTTTCCATGACACACAAATCATGCCAGGGGTCTTGCTACCAATTTTTGTTTGGGGCCAGGGGCCAGTGAAACTGGAAAAAAATAGCGACGTTTTTACCTAAATTGGGAAAAACTAAAACAAGTTTGTATTCACACTGTCACTCATTTTCAGCTGCAAATTAGACTGTAGTGATGTAAAATGTATTTGTACATACTCATGTTTAAGAATCTACTTTCAAACTGTCTTCAAAATGTTTGTAAATGAAGATGAGGTCTTAACATGGGGCATTCTGGGTCCTCATTGGGAATTTTCACCAGAGAATTGGGAAAAAAAGATACTTTTTGCCATCTGATGATACTTGAGTCCTAAGACATTTATAAAGTTTAACCCACAGAATTGGAGAAACCCTAGCTGCGATATCGTACTCCTTGAACTTTGATGATTTTGTCATGTTCATGGACTCCTGACAGGATGAAAAAGTCTGTTACATTATTGCAACTAGAGTAACCCCAACTTTGAAGGCAAGGGGGTCACAATGTCCCCCGAATTCACTCAAAACCCCGAATTCATATGTCCACGGAAAACCATGTACTACTTTTGAGTTTTGTGCTTATTTATCCCTTTTCAAGATGAAATGGATTAACCCTGTCCAAAACAAGCCCTGGTTTTGATGTGATCCCCCATAGTAAAGTGTGGAAAAACATTGAGGCAGTTGAAGAATAAACCAGCATTTTCTCTGTTTGTTTCAATATTTTCATGGTCAACAACTATTTTATCGTCTGCAGCAGATTGGAATTTGGATTACCCTCAAATTTTGCAATTGGGGAAAGGGTAAAGGCAAGATCCCTAAGGCAAAATAACAAACAAGTCTAACATATGGATTCAAATAGTCTGGAAAGTCAATAAAGTTTGTCTTACCATACAAGAAAAAATTTGGATTCTAACGTTCTTTTAAACAATATTATATATTTAAATTTACATGGTTATAAACTAATTAATCATGTAAAATACTGATTCTGTCTTCTTTTTAAGAAAAATAAACATTTTTTCCAGGGCAGGGCCGATTTGTCTTGGGGCCGTTCTCACCCTTTGTCCATCCTGCTGTTTTACGAGGAAAACTTTGCCATAAGACCCTTCCCCAAGTAATCTCTCATATTCTAGGTCTAAGTTTTTATCCATTGCTACGTTGAATCATCTGTAAACGTCAAAATACAAAATTTTGTTTTGATTTGTTTTTGACATTTTCCACTTCCGGGACGAAAATTGTTTATTTTACGGCAACGACTCTGGTAGATATTGTAAAAAAATAATCATACAAATCGAGGACTCTGAGGTTGTGAATTACATATATAAATTGTTTTGCTCTTCTTTTTTACCAAAGTTTTCTGTAATTTTAGGGAAAGAGGTCGGTTATTTCGATTATTTTGTACAACGGTTCCTTACATCCGTTCAATAAACTGTTTTGAAAGAAAAAAATCTTCAACGAAAACAGATTATTTTCTGCATATTCTGTGTGTTACAACGATTTCATTTTAATAAACTGGTCAGGTATATAGTTTACAAGTATGTTTCCTCATAATCGATTTATTTTGGTGTACAAATGTCCTTATTACTAAATAAAAGGGTGAAGTGTGGTTGAAAAGTACATTATTCGGATGTGCTTGATTTCGGATAAATTGCACATTCACTTTCTTCATGAACTAAAACAGGGTTGCCACGCGTCAGGGAAATGTCAGGGAAATTTAAATTTTTTTCAAGGTCAGGGAATTTTGTGAACTGACAGGGAAATTTGAAAATTTTAGAAAATGTCAGGGAATTTTGAAAAAATAAGATGCAGTGTCATATAATTCATGATTTCGACATCTCCTTTTAAAATCGTCTCGAGACATCATGAGATACAACAAAATTAACACGACGAAACATGTCAGGGAATTTTCCAATTTTGTCAGGGAATTGTCAGGGAATTTTGTTTCCAAAGACTAGTGGCAACCATGTAAAAGAACTGTTTTACTATGCACTTGATTTGCATAGGTATTTGTCAAGTTATTCTTGTTTCATGGGTCAAAGGGTTACGGATTAAAAAGACCATAGACCATAAAAAGACCCAGATCACCGATATTGACACACGAGAAGACTTCACAGCTGCCCTGAAGGACCTAGTCAGGAGTGGCTCCTTCGTCTTCAGTGCATAATACCATCCATGCATGTAAATAGTTTTAACTTGTACATAAGTGTTTTTACTCTGGAGGATTTTGGCTGTCTCCAACCTCCAGCGCAGGTCAACTTTACAGTCAATAATGACTCCTGACCTTACCAAGGAAGAAGAAGAAGTTTGTTAAATGACCCAGAAATCCACAAAAGCCTTCTTGATCTTATTTTGAATACTGGTTTTGTTTTACAGTTTATGAATTATTTTTTGTTACAGTGACTGTTCCAGGTGGGTTCAAATAAACTCCTTCTGCAGCCTTGTCATTTCATACCAAAAGTCTGTCTGACTCAAAGTCTGTCTGACTCTTGAAAAATTGCTTAAACTAGGAAAACAAGCCATGCTATTTGCATATTCATTATTCGAACCACCCTCACAGAAATCACCCTTCCTAATACTATCACCTCCCAAGTTCGTTTGTTTGCAGATGACACTGCCGTTTACTTAGCTATAAACAAAGAAGATCTAGACAAGTTAATGCAGTGGGAGAAAAAGTGGGAAATGGAGTTTAACCCCAGCAAATGCATTGTCCTTAATATTACTAAAAAGAAGAAAAAGATTTCCTTTGATTACAGGCTACATGGACAAGTGCTAGAGACTGTGGACAATGCCAAATATCTTGGAGTTACTATATCTGGAGATCTTTCATGGAACAAGCACATTGACAATATAACATCAAATGCAAATAAAACTTTAGGTTTCCTCCGCAGAAACATCCAGACCAAAAATAAGAAGATCAGAGAGACAGCGTATAAAACCCTTGTCAGACCTCAGGTTGAATACGCATCAACTGTTTGGAGCCCTTACACAAAAACCTATATCAACAAAGTGGAAAAAGTACAACGTAGAGCAGCAAGATGGGTTCAAAATAATTTTTCTTTCTATGACAGTGTCACCTGCATGCAGAAGGAGCTTGGCTGGCAAACTCTTCAATATAGACGAGACGTTTCCAGAGTTACTATGTTTTATAAGATCGTTAATAGTTTTGTTGCAGTGCCCATACCAGCTTATCTTGAAAGACCAATTAGGACAACCAGACACATGCACACAGCATCCTTCAGACAGATCCACACAAATGCTTCCTTCTTTAAATATTCTTTCTTTCCATACACAGTGATACTTTGGAACAGCCTACCAGAATCAATAGTACAGCAACCTGACATTGCAGCGTTTAAAAAGAGTCTCGATTCTTTTCAGATAGTGAGCCGTCCCTGAAGAACCATAATGTTTTATCAGATCTTTTAATCTAACATTCACAATATTTTTAATTGACACCATCACCTATGACTAACAGTTTTTATTCCAGCACAGACGCGCACCTGCCAGTAATACCCGAAAGGGGAGTTAGGCAGTATATATAGATAGATAGAATCACAATGGCGGATCCAGGATTTCTGTGAGGGGAGGTCCAAAATGTACAAATAGCAGGGTTCCTTTTCCTAGTTTTAAACAATTTTTCAAGACTGACTTTTTGTATGAAAATTAATGGCAATGAATTTTGTGCTTAAAATAGACTGTGTTTACCTCTATGTTTTGATAAATTGTAGGTGTTGTTGTAAAATCTCGTAACTACGGCTTGTTCATGCTGTAGTTATGGGATTTTATAACAACACCCACAAGATCTCTTTGTTTACAAGTCCTAAATTAAGTCACGGTTAACTGGATAATCGTTCCCTATTAGGCTACAGTACAGAGAGAGTGGTTTATTAAAAACCTCAGAACCCCATCTTGATCCGCCACTGATGCTACATTGTCAGTTGCTTTCAATACAATGGACAATTTTATTTTTGATTTTGCTTTTTTTTTTTTTTTTTCTGCAATTTTAAATGCATGATTAACAGATTTAATTATTTTCTCTTCTGAAGTTTGTACAGACAGAAGATGTCGCTGTATGATGACCTTGATATTGGGAAGGAGGAGGCAGGGGCTGGAAAAGCAGCTGCAGGTAAATGCCTTAACCCATTACCAGACAACAAAATTTTAGGGTGATTGACTTCAAAAACTGCCACAAATGACAAAATGGATGTTGTTAAAGATAGGATTTGTGTAAAATATGGCATAGAAAAGATTGAGACAAAAGGAGAAACTGCTTGTTATCAGCAGTTTCTTCTTTTGTTTCAATGTAGTAATGTTTTCCCAATCCATTTCTATTAGGGACTTCGAAACCAGGTCTTGTTTGGGAAAGGGTTAACCCTTTGTCCCTTTCCCAAACAATTTTGGTTTTGATGTCTCAGGACTGAGGTAGAGAATGCTTCGGAAAATATTGAGACAAAAGAAGAAAATGCTGGTGACCAGCATTTTCTCCTTTTGCCTCAATGTTTCCTTTGCTACATCATTTACAAAGTTTACCTTAAGTTACAAACAATTTGTCATCTGCAGCAGCTTTCGAATTGGACTAACAACATTTTGACTAGTCCAGTTTGGAAGCTGATAAAGGCGACAAAATGGTAGTTGATAAACACAGGATTAGTCTACAATGTTGCAAAGAAAATGTTTAGGCAAAGCAGAAAATGATGATTATAACAGAATTTACCTCTTTTGCCCTTGCAATGTTTTTCCAAGGCTTGGGCATTTTCTATTAGGGATATCAAAACTTAAGTTTAGCTCCGGAAAGGATTAATTCTTATGTCTCGGAATGATCATTACAATAAAATTGAAATAAGTATAAATGTGTTGTGCAGGCTTCTCCCTGGAATAAATTGAAGCCGTAGTGGCAAATAATAAGTATAAGTAAACCTTGAAATGCATTGTGTTCCTGCAAATAATTGTGAATAAAAACATGATGGGAAAAGAAGGAATTGCTCAAATTGAGAAATTTGTTCTTTTCCCATTATGTTTTTATACAGAATTATTATATTTTATATTATAAGAAATGCTTAGAAATCCCCCTATTTGGTGACCTTTTTGAAGGAATTAAGCTGGGGTAGTTTTGAAGCTGTAGGAGCACTACACTGATTTCCATGAAGCTGTAGTGGAGCCGACACAGCTAATTAGGCTGGGGAGAACACTGTTGTGATATTACTTGTAGGTTCTAATTCAATATAGACCCTAGCCATGTAGGTGCTGGTGCAGTTGTTTCATCAGTTTGCATGTCAGACTAAATCATAGGATATTCCATTCGATTCCAGGCTATGCCGCCATGGCTCAGGGGTTTCATTAAGAGGCGGGGCGGGGATTTCCCCCTCCTATTTAACTAAAATTGAGTACAATCCCCCTGCTACTCTTGAAAATTTTACATGGGTTAATAGGGAATACATAGAGAATCCTCCGCCTACTTTAGCTTCT
Organism: Fragum sueziense; assembly: GCA_963680895.1. Taxonomy (NCBI): domain Eukaryota; kingdom Metazoa; phylum Mollusca; class Bivalvia; order Cardiida; family Cardiidae; genus Fragum; species Fragum sueziense. The sequence continues at coordinate 41,600,169 of OY804597.1, forward strand.
GGCCCAGGTGGCAAAAAAGTTATTGAAACCCCTGATGGCTAATATCCTTTCAGCCATTTGTCTTCCAACAATGTGTGGATAATAGGATACCAAAGCGGAATGAGCAGCTGGAAGCTCAGAAAGGATTTTGATCTTAGCATTTGTGAGAGAAATGTCTGGAATCCAGCCACCACAATAGATCTATGACTGTAACTAAATAATTGAAAATTGTTTTAAATCAACAATCAATCTATCCAAATTTGTATTTTTCAGCAGGCTGGTCAGCTAACTACAAACTGATGAAATCCCAATTACAGGCCAAGAAGGCTTCTACGACACAATCAAAGGTATATCTTTGATCAAATTTAATTTTTAGTCTTCATCTTTATGAGAGAGCTTTTAATGCCAACACATTTTGTAGTTTTGTTGGTATGTAATCTAGGGATGACTTTTCATTGTGGTTAAAATTCACATTCCAATAATTTTTCACAGTTTTGCTGTTTCAGTAAATCTTCAGTAAATCACCATATTGACCAGGAAATGTGTGTGAAAGAATGACCTACTGTATGATTCAATTTGATATGAAGTGTTACAGGGTTGAAATATGGTTGACAATGGAAAGAGATTGCTCACTTAGAATTTCTGCAAACTATTCTAAACAAGTTCAACAAACTTCTATATTATCTTTGTCAACTGTAAGTTTATAAAGAAAAAATCAAACCTGAATGTTTTTTAACCCTTTCCCAAACAGCAAATTTTTCAAAATTTCCATTGTAAAAACTGTTGCAGACGACTAATGGACCTTGTTTAAGATAGAATTTGTGTATAATATAGCACAGAAAATATTGAGACAAAAGGAGAAACTGCTGGTTATCAGCAGTTTCTTCTTTTGTCTCAATATTTTCCCATGCCTTTTCTATCAGGGACGTCAAAACCAGGTTTTGTTTGGGAAAGGGTTAATTTCGCTTAACAGTTTCTATAGAACTAGAATTTCTAAGCTTTTGCATTAAAAGAGTTTTGATGGAAAAGTATAAATATATTCATATACCTCTATTTTCAGTCCTCAAGGAGAAGTGGTTCAGCCCATTTAGCCCCTGTTGTTGATCTCAAACGAGCCACAGACAGTTGTGAGGGACCCGTCAGGTTTAATATGCTCACTGGAAAGGTAAGTATACTATGCAAAAAAAGTTTAGCACACTCGAAAAATATTTTTTCCTAGTCAAAAACTATTGCAAAATCCTTAAAAAGAAAGCACTAATATGTTTGAAAATTCAATTTTCTGGCGCTTCTTGAAAATTTTGTTTCAAAATTCTTATACGTTAACTAGGTATCTTACGTTAAAGTGCACAGGGGTCAGATATCGAAAGTCAAGCAAATTTCAATGACGCGAATGTCCAGCATAAGCAGCTAGGTATGCCATTCAATGTCTTCCCATGTTGCAGACAAGCTTCCTGACCACACAGAAAGGAATTTTGCCCATTCATACTGCAGATGACGCTCAATGCCATTGACATTACAGACATCATTACTTTCTCTAGCCTGACATCCAACAATGTTCTTTATGTGTTCTTTTGCTAGTGATTAAGCAGTTCAGACGTAGATCATTCTGTATGTTCCTTGGTGTATGTGGGCGGTGATTATCTTATTGATATATCACAACGTTGTGTCGTTGTAAGGCGGTTCAGTTACAGGTTGGATAACTTTATTGCAGTACCCTAGCACCGTATGGTTGCCATTAACTGAAATGAGGTCTGTTTAACTGTTTTCATCTATTCCTGCCAAAAAATGATGCTGCACTCGACGTAACAGTCTCATTGATGACGTTATTGGTATCAAGCCTTACGCATCTTCTCCAACCACAAATCCTGCCGTCAGTTAATGACACGTAGAATGAGATTCGTCCGGACATCAGCCAATGTCTCCTGAATCAATTTCGATGTGTCCATACCCACTGACGCCTTGCTTGTCTATGCCTAACGTCATTGGCGTAAGATCGGAGGACCCTGATGCAAGTTGTGCGGAGCCTGTTCCGGACAGTCTGGTTACTAACGGTATACCTGTGACGTTCTGGAGGAATAGCACTAAATTCTTACTAGACAGGAATTTGAAACGTCGTCAGGACGTCGCTGTGAAAGATCCTCCCTGAACGTCGTTTTATATGGTCTGTAAGATTTAGGTCGGTCGTTGGTGGCTAAAGTTGCATAAACCAAGTGCCGTAGGCGCATAATTGTCATTTCGAGCCAATTGAAATGCAAAGCGACATCTCTAACAGACATACCTGCTTGGTACATGCAAAGAGCTCTCTGACGTTGAACTTACGTCATCAATTCTCGCCTTCCCATAATCAATTTCAAAGAACTTGTAACAGTTAAATTGATTCTGCTAACAGATCTGTGTAATCGTGTGTTTTTGGACAAGCAAGACATTATCCATATCACTGCACACGTGCCGCACGTGACTTTTGCTAATCTGGACTTTGTCCAATACACTGAATGTTCACTCTACACATGCACTGTATGCGTAATGGTTGTCGATCGGGACAACTGAACAGCATAAAGCAATGTTCATTTGATTATCATAAAGAGAAAAAATAATGTGTTAAAAAACGTGCTAAACTTTTTTTGCTCAGTATACTTTTGTACATTTACTTGCATGCATAAATTTAAATTTTAAAGACCATGATCAACACAGTACAAAGCATTAGTTGCTTAAAAGACTGCACACTAAAATTCTTCATCGAGGTCTTCAGTAGATCAAGAAATAAGGATCTATCAAAGTTATATTTGGTGATTAAAAATGAAACAAGTTGCAGACAAAACAAAAAGATGTCACAAAAAACTAGAAAATTTGTTAACTGAACTCACTCTAAATTTGTAATAACTATTAATTTGACTAAGATTTTGATGTATTTCGTCGGTGCTATGACAAAATGGCGTAACAAATTAGTTACGCCATTTTGTCAAATTTTTTTTATAAATGCTTTCTACTAAGTATGTAGGAGCGCATATCCTGTCAAAACGGCGTTTTTCTACACCTATTAGAACCCTTTCAATTATCATGTGACAAAATTGCGTAACTAGATTTAGCTGACAAAAATGCGTTATACGTAGACAAATTTACATGAGAGTAATAGTGAGTTACGCAATTTTGCCGGCATATTTTTTAACATTTTTTAAAATGGCAAAAACGTTTTTGGCTCTCCTGAAAAAAATGGTTTTCGAGCAAAATTTCTATTACGCCATTTTGTCATAGCACCGACGATTTGTTGTTGGTCATTGCTACCAGTTTAAAACACAACACAAGTTAGCTTTATTATCTGGGGTTTGATCAACCTTTTTGCCACCTTGTTTTCAAAGCGAGGTAGGAAAAGATAATCTACGTTTCCCCTTTAAGCCTAAACACTTATCAATATTCTTAGTAGCAGATAGGAGTATGATACCCAAACAGAATGGTAAAATCCCCATCCTCACCTCTTATTGAAGACCGTGTATTTTATGTAGCAATATGTGGAAAATTGTATTAACAGATAGAAAATGTGAAGCAAGAAAGACCCTCAGGTAGAGATACGGGCAGTCCCGTGTCGTTGGGTGGATCACCATTCATAGCGTCAGAACCTGTGCCGTCACTTACTGGGGTTAAAGATGAATATAATCCTCTACGTCCAAATGATTACGAAGAACTGACAAAGAAGAGGAAAGAGAAGAGAGAGGAGGAGGAGAGACAGAGGGAAAGGGATGAAGAGGATAGGAGAAGGTACATGTCTTTGAAATCGTATCGTAACCCTTTCCCAAACAAAATCGGCTTTTGATGTCCCTGATAGAGTAGATTTGGGAAAACATTGAGCAAAAAGAAGAAAATGCTGGTGACCAGCATTTTCTCCTTTTGTCTCAATATTTTCTAAGCTGTATTTTACACAAATGCAGTATTTATAAGTACCAATTTTGTCATTTGCAGCAACTTTTTTGTTAAAATTGTCTTAATCCTGGCCTTTTGGAAAAGGGTTACAAGAAGCTTATGGGAACAATTTAAATGAATGAAAGTTTTCAATTAATCCCGTCGCTGCCAGACAAATATTGGAAAATTGGTTCCTATTTGCCAAGCTATTTTCCAAGAAATTGACGGAAGTGTAACAAATCAACCTATAACTAAAAAAGTATTCAAAAAAACTATATAAAACCTATATTTTCTAAAAGATAATTGAAAATGCTATTCAGTGAATATATTTTTATTCATTTTGGAAATTACATTTTTTGTCATTAAACTTTGAAAAAAAAACATCGTTCTGCTCTCATGACGGCTCAGGCCATCACGGGGCAGTATAGCGACATTTTCGCATGACGGCTCAGGCCGTCATGGGGCAGCGAAAGGGTTAATATTGTTGTAAAAGTTGAGCTTTTCCAGTTCAAAGAGAAAATATGGTAGGAAAGTTGCGCTTGCTCCATGAATTATTGCATATTTAAATTTATCAAGACATCTTGTAAATTTCGGTATAAACATGAAGTTTCGATTTGATGGAAGTTCTCTCTGTAAGGGTTACCATAGAAGAAACAGACTAATGCCTATTATAGAATGCCAAGACCTGGTTGTATAAACTTTGATTAGCGTTAATCAAATGGTTAAATACCTGTTCTGATAAAATTTTCCTGTATTGTTGTAGGAAAGTTTAACCAAAACGGGTATTTAACCATTTGGTTTACGCTAACCCAAGTGCATGGATAAGTCTTTTAACTTTGTCTGTTTAAACTCTTGGTTAGATATAGTGAATTTGTGCAATATGTATGTCATAGCAGGGTTGAATGAATTGATATTTTCATGTAATATTTTTATTTTCCTACAGGAGAAGGAGAGAGCGAGAAAGAGATAAAGATGTAGGAGAGATGGAGAGAGCAAGGAGACACAGGGAAGATGAAGAAGAATATGATAGACCTGTTAGAAGTAAGTTCTTTATTAGAATAGAGATCTAGAAACAGATTAGCCTGTGTCCTAACATAGACTGATAAGGATTATGCTGTTTGCTATATATGCTATATACAAGAAAGAGCTATAAGAGAACATCATCGAATTTGAGCAGGATGCACATATCTGCAGGCTTATCTGTATCAATCTTGGTTTCAAATGCCATGACAGAATCTGATTTACTGTATACAGTTGTAAATTGTGTAAAGTAATAGTTGGGTCCAATACCCCAATCCCGTGACCATGCTTTGGCTAACATGTTTTGACGATTGATTTGACATCTATAGACCTTTTAGAAAAAAATTAGAAACCATGCCCCTCGAGATTTTGCTGGCGTTTTTTGCTACAGGGCCAAATCCAAAATGGCCGCCGCCGCCATATTGAAAAGTTAACTTTTGAACCAGATCACTTACAATCAAGTGTAATTACACTTTTCAGACTGAATTTATGACGAGAAATCCATTTCTGACATTAGTTTTACACTAAAATGCTGTTTTGACCAAAATTTTCAAGATGGCCGCCAATGTAATGTTGAAAAAATAAAATTTAGATAACTTTTAATGTAAATATCCTAAAATCAAGAATAAATACAATTTTCTGAATGAATCTATCACAGGGAATCCAATTCTGACATTATTTTTACGTTTAGACGTCTTTTTGACCAAAATTTACAAGATGGCCGCCAACGCAAATTTGAAAAAGTAACTTTAAAATGATTACTTATGAACAAGATCATCTACAATTAACTGTAAATATACTTTTCATAGCGAATCTATCACAAGAAATTCATTTCTGACTTTATTTGAACACTTAAATGTTGTTTTGACCAAAACCAACGCCAACGTTATGTTGAAATAATAAAATTTGAATATTAAATTTACTTTCCAAGTAAATATCCTTACATAATGTGTAAATATACTTTTCTGGCTGAATCTATCATGATAAATCCGACTCTGTTATTTATTCTACTCTAAACGCATTTTTGACCAAAATCCTCTACCAGATGGCCGCCATTTCGAATTTGAAAAAAAACTTTAAATTGATTATATTTGATCCAGATCACTTACAATCAAGTGTAAATACATTATTCACACAGAATTAAATATTGGGAATCCTGTTCTGACATAAGTGTGATGCTAGAATGTCATTTTGACGAAAATATCAACAATGGAAGCCATGTGATGGATTGAACAGAAACGTAAAATGACACCACGGCAATTCATTGTCATTGTTCATGATAACAAGTTGTATCTATATTTAGAAACTGCAACTACATGATATGAAAACAAACTTTTGAAACAGTGAAAAGTTGTAATCATGTAATGTTATCTAATCTGAATCGGAGTTTTCAGTATCACTGTATTTGGTAGAATCAGATTCCAATGATTTATCGCCCCCTGCGCATCCTTTGATCCGTCGTCATCCGATTCACACTGGCTTTCATAAGCATCCTCGAGTGCAGGTAGGGTAACCGGAGGAGAAGGACGTGCATAGCGGACAGGGCGACAGCGGCCACCAACCATCTCCCATCCATGTCTGAGTGGAAATGAATGCTGCTTCACGTCAGGGTCATTACAGCCTGACTCCCGCAGCACAGACAGTTGATAAAGAGATTGTTTACTCCGTTGGCACCTGCTGTACGAATCTGCCAACCCAGCAACCAATGGATGACTACAGCTTTGATCAATCAGAGGCGGATACCACATTATTCTCAATGTACGCAGTGCTGCGCGAGTCAGACTGTAATGACCCTGATGTAATTGATGTAGCTGATACTGATGTATATGTAACGGCTGCATTGCTCTCACACCAGCTACCTGGTATGCTTTGCATTAAGAGAAAACAAGATACGATCTCTTGTAGTGGACTGGTTGCTGACGAGATGGCAGACTGTATTGTGCAGTTTCCTTGTATGACCGGTTGTGATGCAAACTCCGGTTTCTATGGCAAGGGTAAGATATCCCTATATGACAATGTGGCGGAGAGCCCTTAGCGAGACAGCAGCTGAGCCAGTGCGGAGTAAATCTCATCATGGATGGAGAAGTGATAGATGGAATCTTTCAGTTTACACAAGAAGTGGTCTATTGGGATAAGAAAAGTCCCTCTATGGCTGAGGCTCGTGCCACTAAGTGGAAGACCATGAAAAATAAGTTATTTATGCGACTTTCTCCTGATGGAGATATCCTCTGCCAACACGTGCTCCGTGCAAACTACTTGGCCCACTAGCATGTTGTGTGTCACCCTGCCGTGAAGCAGCATCCCTCTCCACTCAGACATGGATTGGAGTTGGTAGGTGGCCGCTGTCGCCCTGTCCGCTATGCACATCTTGCTCTTCCGGTTACCCTGCCTGCACTCGAGGAAGCTTATGAAAGCGAAAGTGAATCGGATGATAACGGATTAAATGATGAGAAAGGGGAGATAATTCATCCGAACCTGATTCTACCGAATACAGTGATACTGAAAACTCCGATTCAGATTAGATAACTTGACAACTTTTCACTGTTTCAGAAGTACCGTATAGCACTTTATTTCTGCGGGGACTTTATTTCTGCTATTTCTGCGGTCCTCATCGGCACCGCAGAAATAAAATCCGCAGAATTTTAACCCTGAATGTTCAGGTTGTTTTCAATTTTAGTCAGTACAAGGACAAGTTAAACAGTAACCCTCTGATGCAAAGCGCAATTTCATAAAAATGAAGGTTTTTTTCATTCAAAAAATGATGTAACTATAGCTTTAATTAAGGTGTAGATAGGACATTTTTGTTTATCCATAAATGAATGATTCAACAAGTTTGACTGATTGGTAACAGTTTGACACATCTTTCTTTTCACACCTATCTGTATACGGCATTGTTTCCCATAACGCCTTTATAATGTAGATACTGGTAAATGAGTGGGCTTATCCCTTTACCCTAACGGAGTTAATAGAAATCGTCTTTCAAACTATGTCCGACACTAACTAAAACTGACTTGATAGCGCAGAAATAAAATCTTTAATTTTGCAAAATGAGAGACCGCAGAAATATGTTCCGCAGAAATTTAACCCGCTTGATTTCTGGAAAAACCGCAGAATTTGGACCCCGCAAAAATAAAGTGCTATACGGTATGTATTCATATCATGTAGTTCATATTTTGGTCAAAACGACATTCTAGCATAAGATCAGTCGGCATGACATCATAGTCTCACTTTCATTTTTTCCTCGAGGGTACTTACTCGATCTTTATCGTTACGGGATACCATATTTGAGGCCGAATATTTCAAAAATCTATCGTTAAATTTCATAAACAAAACTCTTTCTTTAAAGGATGTGATTTAAACTTTCTAACAATCGACACATTTTTAATAATCAAGCGTAGTCGTCGAGATATTAATGCTGGAAGTTGGTAATACTTTAACGAAAAAGACCGAAGCTTTCACCTCCTCCAAATGAGTGCATGTGCGCTTTTTATGACTGACCATGTTTTTGATTGGCTGAAGGGATTGTGCCGACCGAATCAATAAAACTTATGTCAGAATAGGATTCCCCATATTTGATTCAGTGTGAATAGTGTATTTACACTTGATTGTAGGTGATCTGGTTCATAGGTAATCAATTTAAAGTTATTTTTTAAATTTGCATTGGCAGCCATCTTGTATATTTTGGTCAAAAATACATTTAGTGTAAAATAAATGTCAGAGTCCGATATACATGTATCCTGATAGATTCAGTCAGAAAGGTGTATTTACACATTATTTCAGGATATTTACTTGAAAAGTTATTCAAATTTTATTATTTCAACATAACGTTGGCGGCCATCTTGAAAATTTTGGTCAAAACAACATTTTAGAGCAAACCTAATGACAGAAACGGGTTTCTCGTGATAGATTCACTATTAAAAGTATATTTACAGTTGATTGTAGATGATCTTGTTCAAAGTAATCATTTTAAAGTTACTTTTTCAAATTTGTGTTGGCGGCCATCTTGTAAATTTTGGTCAAAAAGAAATCTTAACATAAGATTAATATCAGAATCGGATTCTCCATGAAAGATTCAGTCAGACAATTGTATTTATTCTTGATTTGAGGCTATTTACTTCAAAACTTATTTAAATTTTATTTTTTCAACATTACATTGGCGGCCATCTTGAAAATTTTGGTCAAAACAACATTTAAGTGTAAAACTAATGTCAGAAACGGTTTTCTCGTGATAAATTCAGTCTGAAAAGTGTATTTACACTGGATTATAGGTGATCTGGTTCAAAAGTTTATTTTTCAATATGGCGGCAGCGGCCATTTTGAATTTGGTCCTGTAGCAAAAAACGCCAGCAAAATCTCGAGGGGCATGGTTTCTAAATTTTTTCTAAAAGGTCTATAGATGTCAAATCAATCGTCAAAACATGTTAGCCAAAGAATGGTCACGGGATTGGGGTATTGGACCCAACGATAATGAGATATTTATTTCGTTTGTATCATTGTGGAAAACTGCTTTGAAAACCCTCATAAACCTTTCTCGTGTTGCAAGTCTCAAGACTAGTCTAAGTTGAATCATATCAGAGGCAACAGAATGAATTATACCAAAAAAAGAAGATTGAATTTTTCAGACACAAAATACATTAAAAGAAAAGAGAATCTAGTGTCACCTGATTTCTGTCAAGGTGACTGTTTCTTTAATTAAAGACATTAAAATCAGGGATTGTTTGGGACAGTCATTTGTTGAAAAACACGGTACTAGATAACTCTAACTTGTTTGCTAATGAATCTGTAGTATAGTCATTAAATTGATTATCTCTTATTTCAGGAAAATCTGACATGGGTGCAGCTATTGCCCCACCCACAGCTTTATTAGAGGAACCTCCTATAAAAACAGAAGGTTTGTAAATACAATGTACTTTAATCAAAAATTTGTCTTAACTGATACTTTAGAAAGTAAGCTTGATTGTTGAAAAAATTTAGATCAATGTTCTTCTAATTGATTTATCATTCCCATGTAAATGAAAGAACAAATCCGAACAGTAGAAAAAACTTTTTTCTTGTTAAGAAGAGCTATTTTCAAGATAATGTGTTGTAAAATTTAGAAGATCAGTATTTTAGATATATTAGTCTGTCAAAGATCCAGGATGTCTTTAAGGGGGTTTCGACCATACAAAAAAGGGGGTTCATTTTCCTACCATGAGGCAATTTTTACCTGAATTTTCTATACTGAAGCAAAATTATTAGGCAAAAGGGGGGGGTGGGGGTGGGTTCAACCCCTTCTGGACCCGCCACTGTTAGTTTAGAATACAAAGATATTAATACCATGTTTCATTTCAGATTTTGAAGCCAATGTACCTTCATCAATGGTTGCAGGCACTGGGTGGGTACATTTCTTGATCAGTTAGTTTATGAAAACTGTTAGATAAGACCCCCCCCAAAAAAGACAATACACAGCATGATGACTAAGTAGGACCATTCTATGCATATTTGTATATGCATTCTCCATGCATTTTTTATTGTTATCCAAACAAAACATGGTGTTTGATATCCCAGATGAAAAAGAAGCTTTAATAAAAATTATTGCCTAAAATGTGTGTTTTTGGGCCGTTATCAACATTGAATAACGAGAAGAAACCGGTCCGATATCGTGAAAACCGGTCTATATTCAGTGCGATATCGGACCGGTTTTGCACTCAAATATCCTCGATTTGATCCTTCAAAATAAACAATTATCTCTTTTCCCGCAAAATTCTCAACGTCTTACGTTAAATCAGCGACGTTCGCCTTTTGGCGCCAATTTATGACGTAACGTCGTTTTACCGACGTCACGCATAACAAAAAATTCTTGGAAGATTTATCAGAACAAAACAACAATGGCGGACATTTTCTTATCTCACCTCGGTTCATTTTTCGCACATATCAAGGGGTTTGGGGTAAGTAATCATTGGAATTTTATGCTTTTTATGCAATAATAGCGTCAATTCACGTATTTTTCGGTCGTTAACATTCGCAGAGGCCCGCAAAATACGAAAACGATCCTCGTGCTTCGCACTCGGTCGTTAACGTATTTCTTGGGCCTCTGCGAATGTTAACGACCTCAAAAACGTGAATTAACCCTATATAAATACAAAAGAAAATGGTATTATTAATATTTAGTGTGCTATATGCTATGTTAATGAACATTCATTAAATGGTTTGCAGCAGCTTTCAAATGGTACTACCAGACTATTAAGTTGCTTTGAAAAGGACCGGTGGCACAAAAATCTAATAGTAGAAGATTCGCCCCTTTTAACCTTTTTCATATGATTCTTTTGTTTTAGTTTATCTGTTGCCTCCAAGATTATGGCCAAATATGGGTACAGAGAGGGTCAAGGTCTGGGTAAATCAGAGCAGGGAATGAGTACAGCTTTATTCGTAGAGAAAACCAGTAAACGTGGTGGGAAAATTATACATGAACGAGATTTACCTAAAGGTAATGTGAACAAAGGTTTTGACCCATTCCCATACATTGACTCTTTTTGACTCTCCACAATATAATGGCTTGGAAAATAACGTGGAAAATGAAGAAATTGCTTGTGACAAAGGTTTTACCCATTCCCGCACTATGATTCTTTTTGACTCTTCACAATACCAAATCTCTTGAAAACACTGTGGAAAATGAAAAAAATTGCTTTCTACCCCAAAAGGCCAAAAGAGTTAAAATCCTATTAACTTGAAATGGTCCTCTGCAACATGTTTGAATTTTGACCAGTCTTAAGTTTTATTGTCTGATTATGGGCTAATTTGGAGAGAGTCGGGGTCTGGGTAAATCAGAACAGGGAATGAGTACAGGTTTGTTTGTAGAGAAGACCGGTAAACGTGGCGGGAAAATAATACACTAGCGAGACTTACCTAAAGGTAATAAAATCTAAAAAGTGATAAATTTTAACAAGTAAAACATGACGAAATTCAGACATACTATAGTATTTTGTCGCTGTAATTCAAAACCTTGTAACTACAGCTTGATTGAGGTTTTATAATAACACTGACGGTTTATCAATATATCGTCAGTCATGTTGGCAAATGTCGTAACTGCAGCTTTTTGAGACTGTAGGTACAACATTTTTGAACGCGACTGACGATTTACTGATGAAATCTTCTTTTCAAAAAAAAATTAATCCTTATAAGGCAATTGGTACTTTTTTTGAGCTGTTTAGAGAAAAATAATAGTTGATATTTCTTAACCTGTTCCCACACATTGACCATTTTTGACTCCCTAAAAGATAACGGCTTTCGAAAACATTGTGGAAAATGAAGAAATTGCTTGTGACATTTTCCACAGTGTTTTTTACCCAAAAATACAAATAAATGTTATCATTGACTTAAAGTTGTTATCTGTAGCATCTTTGAATTTGGGCCAATCCAAAATTTTGTAAACCATCTGGCAAAGGGTTAACTATAAAATGACCAAGCATTTCGTCGTTGTAAATGCAAAACCTTGTATCTCGATTTTGGAAAATTTCAAAGGGGAGAGAAAAAAAGTGTAATAACTCTTCCCAAACTGAAATGTTTTACTTGAAATTTGGACATATTGTTCACAAATAATGTGTCATTAATATTGATCAGTAAAAATGTATGAAAACCTGCTAGAATTGTCTTAACTGGGCACACAAGTTTGTACTTTGAAAATCGCTTGAATTGACATACGAGGTTTTGCATTTACACCGACGATTTACTTTTTACTTTTTGATCAATATCTTCTTTTCTAAAATTTTGTCAACTTTGAAAAGAACTTACTGTACACATAAACTCAAAAAATTTGAAAAGCCATCATCCCCTCTTATATGGAGCTCTGTATGTTATTTTATTTTCAGATACACCTAGGGAATCAAGTATACAAAGTACAAACGCAAATCTTCTAAAAAATCCTACAAAAGTAATCTTATTACGGGTAAGTGTATGAATATTGGTACATGTGTATGTGTTTTTTTCTGGAATCTTAAAACTATAAGATGAAATTATAAAGACTTTTAAGTACTCCCTATTTTGTTTTTTGATTATGAAGACTATATGAAAGTCTATGTATTGTCATGGCTCAGTTAGCATTATGTCAAACACTTTAATGGGCCCGGGTTCTACCTGTGGCTAATATCCTTTCAGATATTTTCTCATTTTGCAATATTTTGGTATAATGTACACAAATCCTTTCCTTATCAAGTCATTTTGTCCCTTGCAGCAGCGTTCAAATTGGAACAGCCCTGAATATTTCATGTGTCTGAAAGGGTAACTAAATGTCTCAATGTTATTTTTCCACAATATGGCTGGTCCGGGTGAAGTAGATGGAGAATTAGAGGGTGAAACATTTGAGGAATGTGGAAAATATGGAAAAGTTAATAAATGTTTCATCCTTTTCCCATGTTATTTTTCCAGAATATGGCTGGTCCGGGTGAAGTAGATGGAGAATTAGAGGGTGAAACATTTGAGGAATGTGGAAAATATGGAAAAGTTAATAAATGTTTCATCCTTTTCCCATGTTATTTTTACAGAATATGGTTGGTCCGGGTGAAGTAGATGGAGAACTAGAAGGTGAAACATTTGAAGAATGTGGGAAATACGGAAAAGTTAATAAATGTCTCATATATGAGGTAAGCTTGTTTTAAGCTGCAGTTATGAGGTTTTTGTTGAAAGGCAGCGATAATATGATCATTTCTTCAGTGTTTGATTATTTAAATGTTTGGTATTTGCAATTTCCTAACAATGAAGTAATATTGCAGTATTGTATAAATATTTCTAGAGAGATTTAAGGAGTCCAGTGTGTCAGCCACACAAGCAAAACAAATCATCAACTTTCATGCCTCTCGGTCCTCCATTACAGTTTGCTTCCTAAACATGGCTATGTCCTGTGCTGAGTAAGGATATATTTAACATGTTCTCCAAAATGTTTTATCAACATTAATTTTCCAATAGTAAAATTTCACTGAAACGTTTCAATTAATCAGCTTTGTTCTTTGAAAAGTTACAATTTTATTCCTTTGGTAGCTGCATAATTTATTAAATCCTTTCCCACGCAATGAAGCTTTATGATATCCCCAAAGATAAGGGCTTTAAAAACATTTTGGAAAATGAAGAAATTGCTTATGAAACTGTTTTCTACCATGAAAGACCAAAAATCTAAATTTTATTGCACTTATGAATTGTCGTCTGAAAGGTCTTTGAATTTGGACCAGTCAAAACTTTTGCCATCTGGTAATGGGTTAATCCTTTCCCAAACAAGACCTGGTCTTGACGTCCCTAGAAGAAATGGCTTGGGAAAACATTGAAACAAAAGAAGAAACTGCTGATAACCAGCAGTTTCTCCTTTTGTCTCAATATTTTCTAAGCTATATTTTACACAAATTCAACCTTGATTGACATCCATTTGTCGGCTGCAACAGCTTTTGAATTTGATTACTAATTTTGCCATCTGGTAATGGGTTAAATGTTCATTTTCACAGATGCCTAATGTGGAAGATGAAGAAGCAGTTAGAATATTTGTTGAGTTTGATAGGATTGACTCGGCAATTAAAGGTTTGTATAGCCAATTCTTTATGATGAATTAATAATTATTATACTTTCTCAAGATCATGATGATGTCTTGCATGTGGACCTGAACCTGTATTTGCAGAGAGATTTTCTTAGAAAATACATGAAATTTCTCTGAACTAAAAATTATAGGAATTCAGACTTAATTACGAGACTTAATGGCAAAAAATTGTATAATGTGACTGTGGTACTCTTATGAAATTTTTGAATTTGTTGTTAAGTTTATTGTACATATGTTTCTTCTACATTGATATGGATGAAAAATAAGAGCTGATACCAGGTTTTCTCAATTCTACTTCTTGGGTAATACACCAGTGCTCATGTGGAATGTGTGGGCCAAGGAGAATTATTAATTCCAAGATAAGCCTCCTCAACTGGGGATCGAAGTCAGAACCTCTTGAATCTGAGCCGGATCTGGAAAAAGGTCCCTTATAGCATTTGAGACAGTCATGTTTCTAGACCAGTCTGTGCAGCATCGAATTAGAGTCCTTGGTACTCTGTTAGGGTTGCTACAAGTCATGAACAAGCTATTTGAGAACTATGCCGTTCTTGATGAGATTGCGTGTTTACGCAGACTGATCAAGAACCATGTTGGGCTCAAAAGCCTTAAGGGACCCTTTTCCAGATTCCGGCTCAAATTTTATATTTTGAAAATTGTAATTAGGAATTCTTTCTTTTTCTTTCAGCCATTATAGATTTAAATGGACGTTATTTTGGAGGAAGAGTGGTCCGTGCATGTTTTTTCAACTTGGATAAATTCCGACGATTAGATCTTGCTTCAGATGTGGAACTCCCTCCATAATATGTTAACTGATTTTAGAATGTCTGCAGTTTTTATCACATACGAACTTACCATGTTTTCCTTTTGCTCTGAGTTTTGTATGTAACATTTAAAATTTTGGTATCTTGTATGGTAAACTAAAAAAAAAAATTAAGGATTTCTTGTTATCTAAGATGTAAGGAAAAGCTGTTGTATAACAACTTATTTTGGCTTTCTTAAATGCTGCCTTTATCTATTCATCAGCCAGTCTCCTTGCACATTTTTTAGGAGTCCATATTGATATTGGAAGTAAATAATGTCATCTATACTCTTTGTTTAACTATTAAAGTATGAAATACAAATGTCTGAAAGGATATTCACCAACCAGTTTTATTCCCAGAATGACTTAAATAACATAACAATCAATCTGATTTTTGGCTGAGACTAAGTCTTGTCCAATCAGATGGCCTGTAATGCAGTATAGAATAAGGCAATCAATTTATAATTGTTGGTGAATGCTGCCGCTAAAACATAGAGTTAGGAGCATTGCATAACTTGTGATTTATGTAATGCACATACAAGTTTTGTGTAAATCTCATTTATAAAATGCTAAACAAAATTTTAGGGTTTAAAACAAAACCGTTGTTAGTGCATATCGTTACTTTTCTTCAAAAACCTTGTTACTGCAGCTTGTTTTAAGCTGCAGTTACAGGGTTTTTGAAGAAAGGGACATATAGATTTATATGCTTTTACAATAGTTTGGCGTTAACTCGTTGTGTTGTATGTGATACATTATTGACAGGCATGCCATTCATCATTATACATTGCAGTTTTAAACTCATCCAATTTATTTGTATATATAGAACATTAAAATGTAGAATGAAATGACAGCATTGTTCTTGTTGACCTGGGGCCCATATTATTAACAGACATATGATTAATTTTTTCGTAACTACTTGTAACAACAAACCTGATTGGCCCAATCTAATTTCTCGGGCAATCAAATGTTTTCTTATACATTTTACAAAAACAACGTTGTAGTAAGATCGTTGGTAATACGGGCATCTGAATGTTACCACCAAAATATTGGACATTCCTAATGTTGATTGTCATCAACTCATAACCTTTTCCCCAACAAGACCTGGTTTTGACGTCCTTAACAGAAAGGATTTGGGAAAATATTGAGTTAACCCATTGCCAAACGGCATAATTTTAGACTAGTCCAAATTGAAAGATGATGCAGACGACAAGTTCGGGTGCATGGAATTTTTCAGTTTTAGGTCTTTTTGGATGGAAAACATTGTGGGAAATGAAGAAATTGCTTGTCACAAGCAATTTCTTCATTTTCCACAATGTTTTCCAAAACCATTATCTTGTTGGGAGTCAAAAGGAGTCACTGTGTGGTAATGAGTTAAAAGAAGAAAATGCTGATAATCAGCATTTTCTCCTTTTGCCTCAATACTTTCTATGCTATATTATTTGTGATAATTCACAAAGTTTAGCTTTCTTAACAATTATTTTGTCATCTACAGCAATTTTCGAATTGGACCACCATAAGGGAAAGTGTTAACTGTATCCCAAACAACATAATTGTCAGACATTCTACTATTGGAAAGCTGTTTTTTTTTTTTACAAAAATGATGCTTACAACGATATCATTTGTTTACAGTATTGTACAGAAAAAATTTAGACTGGAGGAGAAAATGCTATAATGGTCTCATGCGATCATGACCTTTTAGTGAAATGTCCAGTATCTGCAGATAGGTAATTAAATATAATGATATAAGCATAAACTAATTGCCACCTGTGTTATGGTCTATTGCATTCTGTGACAATAACACCACTTTACAGTAATACTATGGAACCAAAGATCCAAAAGTGTTAACATTGTCGAGTTTGAGTTACATATGTAATAGCAAAGACATGAATGAGTAAAACGAGTAATTGCTGATAATTAAAAATTTCTTTTTTCTGAATGATTTCAACATTTTTAAATAAGGACATCAAAACCAGGTCTTGTGTTCCCAAATGCACAAAATTTTAAGACTGTTCCAATTTGAGGGAAGTTGATGGTGTCAAAAATAAAATGATATCATGAGTGGAAAATGTGTATATTACTATGACGAAAATATTGATAGAAAAGTAGAAATTGATGCTTATCAGCAATTTCTTCTTTTTATACCCTCACAAACAAAGTTTGTGTGTGTGTGTGGGGGGGGGGGGGGGGGGGGCCTAAACTGGAATCAGCCTGTCAGTCGGTTTGTTGGTTGTCATTTACCATTTAGAATATCGTCGTTGTAAATGCAAAACCTCTTTTTTATACGCCGCCGGAGGCAGACGTATATTGGCGTCATCTTCTCCGTCTGTCCGTCCGTCCATCCGTCCGTCCGTCCATCCGTCCGTCCATCCGTACGTCCGTCCACTTTTCTTGTCAACGCAACTCCTCCTAAGTTTGTGGCTGGATCTTCTTGAAACTTGGTCAATGTTATCACCTCAATTGGTAGATGTGCATGAAGGAAGGATTTCATGGTTTGTCGATTTTTGCCTGAGTTATGCCCCTTAAAAACTTGGTCTCTGGTGCTTATTGAAATTGCAGGCTTGTCAACGCAACTACTCCTAAGTTTGTGGCTGGATCTTAATGAAACTTGGTCAATGTTATCACCTCAATTGGTAGATGTGCATGAAGAAAGGATTTTATGGTTCGTTGATTTTTGCCTGAGTTATGCCCCTTAAAAACTTAGTCTCTGGGGCTTATTGAAATTGCAGCCTTGTCAAAGCAACTCCTCCTAAGTTTCTGGCTGGATCTTAATGAAACTTGGTCAATGTTATCACCTCAATTGGTAGATGTGCATGAAGGAAGGATTTTATGGTTCATTGATTTTTGCCTGAGTTATGCCCCTTAAAAACTTAGTCTCTGGTGCTTATTGAAATTGCAGGCTTGTCAACGCAACTCCTCCTAAGTTTGTGGCTGGATCTTAATGAAACTTGGTCAATGTTATCACCTCAATTGGTAGATGTGCATGAAGGAAGGATTTCATGGTTCGTTGATTTTTGCCTGAGTTATGCCCCTTAAAAACTTAGTCTCTGGGGCTTATTGAAATTGCAGCCTTGTCAACGCAACTCCTCCTAAGTTTGTGGCTGGATCTTAATGAAACTTGGTCAATGTTATCACCTCAATTGGTAGATGTGCATGAAGGAAGGATTTTATGGTTCGTTGATTTTTGCCTGAGTTATGCCCCTTAAAAACTTAGTCTCTGGTGCTTATTGAAATTGCAGGCTTGTCAACGCAACTCCTCCTAAGTTTGTGGCTGGATCTTAATGAAACTTGGTCAATGTTATCACCTCAATTGGTAGATGTGCATGAAGGAAGGATTTTATGGTTCGTCGATTTTTGCCTGAGTTATGCCCCCTTCAATCTTAGTCTCTGGGGCTTAATGATATTTCAGCGTCCTGAACGCAATTCCTTCCAGGTTTTTCACTGGATATTTATAAAAACCTTTTTGTGAACTCAATTTTTTACAGGTTTTTCAGTGAATATTTATAAATCCTTGTCAATGTCATTTTTTTTGTCTCAAGTTTTATAAGTGGCGGCGTATATTGTGACCATGGCACTCTTGTTGGAAAATTTCAAAGGGGAGGGGAAAAAGTGTAATTACTTTCCCCAAACTGAAATGTTTTACTTGAAATTTGGACATATTGTTCACAAATGATTTGTCATCAATCTGTAAAATATCTCAAAACCTACAGGAATTGTGTGTAACTGGGCACACAAGTTTTTACTTACTTCGAAAATCCCAAGAATCGACATACAAGGTTTTGCATTTACACTGACGATATGTATTTGAATGTTTAGAAGAGATTGCATAGAGAAAATAATTGGGGTGCACAAACACATATTATGGAACAAACATTCAAGGGAAATAGTAACAGAGCTCTGCCATAGCGGGCTCGACAAAAAAATGTGTTTTTCAATCTCAAGTTGGGACATATTATAGTAGAGAAAATATTGAGGCAAAAGGCAAAAATGCTTTTTATGCCCCAGTATCGAAAGATCAGGGGCATATTGATTTACTAATGTCTGTCTGTCCCTCTGTCTGTCTGAAAACTTAATATAACATTTGCCCTTTCTCCAAACGAGGCTTTGATGGTATGCAACTTCTTTTCAATGATATCTATTTTGTTCCATGCAATTTGACCTTCCTCAAGGTCATCTGTTAACCCTTATCAATCCTTATGAACCCTTTACACAAAAACTTAACATTTTAGAAAAATGGTCATTTCCGGGGCATTGGTGTTTCACAAACACATCTTGTTTATTTTGTCTCAACATTTCCCCCTTTTGTTTTCTTTCAGAGAAGTGAAAAACAGGTCTTGTAATATAATAGATTCACAATTGAACGAGAATAATTTCAGTTGTTTTGATAAAGCAATTCAACTGTAATTATTTTCGTTTAATAGAGAATCGATTATACCCCCGCAAAACGAATATTTTAGGGGGTATACTGGAATCAGCCTGTCTTTCTGTCTCTTCACCTGTGAACAACATACTTGTCCTGTGCATATCTCTGAAAGTAAAGTAGCTATGATCATGAAACTTCATGGGTAAATAGATCTCACTAAGGAGAAGTGCAGTGTACAAGGAGCATATCTCTACCTTACTTATTTGTGAGTTATTGTCCTTTGTTTTCGACAAAAAACGCTTGTGCGGATAAATGTGGTTGCAGGGGTATTTTGTCACTTTTAGTGATGGGTTTCTAGTTTGGCATAGGATTTCCCAAAATGCTTTGGAAAACGTTGAGGCAAAAGAAGAAACTGCTGATTATCAGCAGTTTCTTCTTTTGCCTCAATGTTTTCCTAAGCATTTTTATGCTCCCCGAAGGGAGAGCATATAGTCGCCGCTTTGTCTGTCCGTCCGTCCGTCCTGTCCGTCATTCCGTCCGTCCGTCCGAAGTGATTTCTCCATAACCCTTGGGCCAAATCAAATGAAACTTACCATGTGAACTCCCTATGACAAAATGCCGATGTACTTTTCCCGGTTTTTGGATTTGAGGCCTCGTCATGGGAAAAGGGGACTTAAGGTTAAATACAGTTTTTCTCTAATTTCTCCTAGTCTAATGGTCAGAATTTGATGAAATTTCATATTTGAGTAGCAAATCAGATGCCCTTGACAATAAACTATTTAAAATTTGCGTATACAAAATATGTCATGCAAAAAGGGGGCTTAACATTTGTTAGCTTTATATTAGCTCTGCATGGCATATATTTATTGTGACAATGCCTTATTCGGGGAGCATTGTCCGTCTCTGACGGCTCTTGTCTATCAAGGATGTCAAAACCAAGTCTTGTTTGGGAAAGGGTTAAAAATTGAGACCGTTCCCATTTGAAAGCTGTTGTATAGAACAAACTGGAAGTTCCTGAGGTTTAGAGTATAATATATTAGAGGAAATATTGAGGAGGGAATGCTGACTATCATCAGTTTCTTCATTTATTATAATATTTTCTCATATTTGTGCTAATAGGGGCATGAAAATCAGGTCTTGATTGGGAAATTTTTGATAGAAAATGCTTTGGAAAATGTTGAGGCAAAAGAAGAAACTGCTGATAATCAGCAGTTTCTTCTTTTGTCTCAATATTTTCTGAGTTTTCTCATACACAAAACTTATCTTTATCAACGTTTATTTTGTCGTGTGCAGCAGCTTTCAAATTGGATCACCCTGAAATTTTTTCGTTTGGGAATGGATTAATGTTCATTGATATTTCAAGATCACCATAGTGTCACTCTGGTTTTTGCCCACAAATACATGGTTGTCTGTTTCACGATACGATACCGCCTGTGGTCGATCACACTTTGCAAAGGTCTTATATAAGACACCATTTGGTGGTAATATCTTAAGAGAGTCTGAATACATTGAACAGATTATAAGATTACCGCCACTGTCAGTCGCCATCTTTTTTGGCCATCTAATGCCTCCGTCTTCAAATTTTCTGACCATTGCACCATCTTGAGTGAAGCAGAAAATTGCATTTATCTTAATGTCACTTACAAAGATATTCCCTGTTAGTTTCTCAACGAGAACATATTGAGGTGACTTGAAGAAAGGATTTCCAAAATCGTCTGACTTTATTTGCTTGATCAACACTCCATTGTGTTGCCGTATTTCTATGGCACCATTTGAGCCGTCTAATTCGTGCAAGCTAATGATGATGAGGCTTCCAAAGCTGTCAATACCCCAGACATCTTGTTTTACTTGGAACTTCTTCCTATTGACCATTTTATCATCGTTGACCTCCAAAAAGCGTACTGTTCTATTTGATGGTAATGTGACGGCCAGCTCATTTTCTGCTGTTGCTGTTATATCCCATGGTTTATGGTCTAGCCTGAAGCGATGTGTTATTTCAAAGGCTCTGTTTGTCAGTTTTATGTTCATGTTTTCATGGTCACAAAGTGCTAATTGGCCAGTAGGTAGAAAAGTCGAGCCTGTGATGTCGCAAGTATGTTTATCACTAGGTAGCTTCACTGGGAAATGTCTCATAGATGATGGTTTCATGTTACTGAAAGTTGAATTCAGAGGTTTTTCAGCAGCAGTTTGAACTATTTTACTGTACAGTTTAGGATTTGAAGTTGTATCATTAATGTTATTGTCAATTGGTGATTGGTTTAGTGGTGGATAAGGTTGCACATGTACTTCCAGGTGTTTTATACTAGAAGGTTTGGAATAGTCCTCACCAAAAAGTATGTTCATTGATGTATTTTTGGGTGCTGTTTTTGGTGTTGATCTAATATTTGGGTTGTTAGTCTGTTTTTCAGGGCTGCTTGCCACAGACAAAACTTCTTCATTTGTATTGTTTATCTCTTTTCTAACTCTAATTGGGTTGGGTCCCTTGTGTTTGTTTTCTTCATTAGTTGCAGTGACCAAGTCAGGGTAGCTTGTTGCAGAGGACAATCTACCAAAGCAAGCTTCCAGTTGAGCACCCTTCCTCCGCTCTGCTGCTACATTAGTGTGAACCTTCTGACCTTTTGGCTGTTGGTTGGGATGGCCAGCATTGGGCTGTTTTGGGTTAATGTAGAGCTCACAAAGCATCAGACAATTTTCCATTTCCTCAATAAGTTGGTCATACTTTGTGTAATCTGCAGGAGCATCGGTCGATCTTGTTTTCATTTTCCTTTCTATGAGACTGTATTCTTCTCTAAGCTTTAGAGCCTTCAGTTTACCACTAAATGTTGCCACAGTATCATCAGACTTAAGGACTTCCTCTATGTTCTTTGATAAGGTTGCAAGATCACTTACAGCATCATGATAAACTTGTTCTGTTTCACAATCTTCTGAATGTTTAGCCTCGGATTCTCTCTCCGACATCATAATATCTTCTAATGCTTTATCCAATATTGCGCCAAATCTGTCCTTGATTTGAAGAATTTGGGTTTTGTAACGTTGGGTAGTTGTTTTACTTTCATGTATGCTGCTGGATGAGCTTTGTAAGGAATTTCTGAAGCTCTGTATTAAATCCTGTATTGTATCATTTGTTAAGTTCAGTTGTTGTTTATCTTCTTCATACTGACAAACCTCTGTTATGAGGTCCAGTTTGCAGCTAGAATGAATTGAAGCCCTACATATTGTACAAATTACACTTTTATGACTGTTACAGTAGTATTTCACCTCATTGGTCTTGTGAATATCACATAACTTCAGATTTAACGGCTTTGATTCCTTGTTCACAGCTGCATATCCAGCTGTCAGTTTATGGTAACGAGTAGCCTGAAACTTGGTGTGAAAATGTTTACACTGTGGACACAAATGTTCATTACAGTCTACACAATATGTGTCTGCCATCGCTGTCTTATGTTCATATTTACACGGGTCACAACACACAAATCTAGGCTCCTCCGATCCGCTACCAACAGTTCCTTGATAATTTTCGTCCATCATGCACCAACGGAAAGTCTGAACTAATCTTGAATTTAAAAGATCTGCTCAACTATCCACTATGTTTGTTATACCCTATTAATTTTATGCAATTTGTTTCATTGTTCAGTACAATAACAACTGATAAATTATCTCATTTTAAAGTCCTTTCTTTATCTGTTGATATAAAACGAAAGTAAAATACCAAGAAAACAGTATATTGACAGATTGTTCAATATTTGAATATAAAAGGTTAGATTACAAATAACTATTGAGTAATTAATCCTTTCCAAAATGGCTAAATTTTACACAAATCAAATTTTAAAGGAATTGTAAATGAATTAATATCATAAATAGAAATAGTGTGTTTATTATTATAACATAGAATCTGAAAATATTGGGTGAAAAGGAGTAATTGCTGATAATCAGCAATTTCTTCTTTTCTCTCAATGTTTCGCAAAAGTATTTAATATATGAATGACATTAACCCTTCTCTTGCTGTTCACGTCAATTTCTGTTTG
This sequence comes from Fragum sueziense, assembly GCA_963680895.1. NCBI lineage: Eukaryota > Metazoa > Mollusca > Bivalvia > Cardiida > Cardiidae > Fragum > Fragum sueziense. Next base: position 41,623,802 of record OY804597.1, read on the forward strand.
TGACAAAAGCTTTGGCAGACAGTATAGACTAAGATCAGCCTGCACAGATGTGCAGTCTGATCTTAGCCTACACTGCCTGCTGTCTTCTCCGTTATTGTGGCAACAACTTGAGCTTATCTGATTGCAATGTCTCTTAAATCGGTAATTTGTTTGAAACAAAATTTAAAGTCAGCAGGACAAGGGTTAAAACCAGATCTTGTTTGGGAAAGGATGAAACAAATCAATAACGTAGTAGTAGCACAGAACCATTCAGATTGTAAATGTCCATAATTTTATGAGGATATGCCGTAGTTTTGTGACAACTCATTAACACGAATGTAATTTGATAACTTCCTTTTATGGGTATGACATGTCAGTATTTAAGCGTAGTCTATCTTTACAATTACATGGCACAATTATACCAATTTTTCTCAATCAGTACGAATTGCATACATGGTAGATTTGTTTTGTGCAATATTAGGTACAACATGTCAAGCCCGCTGTTTTGTAATCCGAGTTTACTCTGATGAAAATCACACGTTGACATGTTACTGTCGCTTATTAACATCAGAGCGCACTACCACTCAAAAACAACGGAAAGTAGGTCATTATAATCAATGGCTGTTCAGGTGAGGGTTGTTGCAAAACATTGCCTATAAACCTTTTAGAAATACTTTTTTGTCATAAATTTTTCACCAGGCATGACAATAAATGGTTCATTGATCGGTATCATAAGGCGTTTTAATGATATCGTTTAAGATCGGACGGTAAACACTGCACCACAACTTGTGTCTAACTTTCCGTCGTTTTTGAATGGTAGTGCGCTCTGATGTAAATGAGCGACATCAACATATCAAAGAGTGAATTTCATCAGAGAAAACACGGATTAGCTGTTTAGCTCTTGCAAACCAATATTCAAGCACAGCAGGGAATCATGTGACACAACAATTACAGAAATTCTTCAACAATTCTGTTAATATTTGACAAATTTGAATTTGGTTTGGAGCATAGAAAGCGAAGTTACTAGTATTTAAACCCAACACAGCCTGCTTACAATTTTTTCTTGAATGCATACTCTTCATATTGAAATTTGGGTGAATTGAAGCCCAGTAGTTTGATCAATTTAGCCCTTTCCCAAACAAGACCTGGTTTTGACACCCCTGATAGAATAGGCTTGAGAAAACATTGAGACAAAAGAAGAAACTGCTGATAACCAGCAGTTTCTCCTTTTGTCTCAATATTTTCCTTGCTATATTACACATAAATTTCATCTTCCACATCATTTGTTTTGTCGTCTGCAGCAACTATTGAATTGGACCACCCTAAAATTTTGTTGTTTGGGAAAGGATTAATTCAATTGATAAAATGTGCATGAAAGATGTAGATTAATATTTCTTGAATGAATCTCACAATGAGTGTTCATCCTGATATGGATGATACTTTTTGCATATTTAACCCATTAATAGATGGCGAAATTTTCAACTGGTCCACATTTAAAGTAGCAGAATGATGATAATTTCAAGTCAATGAAATTCTACATGTTTTGGTCTAGGTAGAAAAGATTGTAGGAAATGAAGAAATTGTTTGTCACAAGCAATTCCTTTATTTCGCACAATTATCTAGAGGGGCATCAAAATGCTTCACAATGTAAGTATGTGATAACAAGAGATGTTTGTAAAACATATACATATATGCCCCCTCAAGGGCCTACCAAAGGTCAATGCCACATGGTCAAATGTGAAAGGTCTTGGTACGAGGTGTCCATGTGTGAAGAATCGAGGCTGTATTGTGTAATAAGCCATGAGATATAGACCAGGTTAAAGTTTTTTAAAAGTAGGTCAAACTTCAAAGTCAAGGTCCAAGGTCATGGTCAAAAAAGAAAGGTCTTGGTTGGAGGTGTACATGTGTGCAATATCAAGGCTGCATGTGTAAAAACACATGTAATATTGGCCAGGTTTAAAGTTTTTTAAAAGTAGGTCAAATGCCAAGGTCAATGTCACAAGGTCAAATGTGAAAAGTCTTAGTAGGAGGTGTCCATGTTTGAAATATCAAGACTGTATGTGTAATAGGACATGAGATCTAGGCCAGGTTAAAGTTTTTTAAAAGTGGGTCAAATTCCAAGTTCAAGATCACAATGTCCAAGGTCAAGGGCAAATGTGAACTGTGTTGGTAGGAGGTGTCTATGTGTGAAATATCAAGGCTGCATGTGTAAAGAGACACAAGATAGAGGCCAGGTTAAAGTTTTTTTATGCTCCCCGAAGGGAGAGCATATAGTCGCCGCTTCGTCTGTCTGTCCGTCCGTCCGTCCGTCATTCCGTCCGTCCGTCCGTCCGAAGCGATTTCTCCATAACCCTTGGGCCAAATCAAATGAAACTTACCATGTGAACTCCCTATGACAAAATGCCGATGTACTTTTCCTGGTTTTTGGATTTGAGGCCTCGTCATGGGAAAAGGGGACTTAAGGTTAAATACAGTTTTTCTCTAATTTCTCTTAGTCTAATGGTCAGAATTTGATGAAATTTCATATTTGAGTAGCAAATCAGATGCCCTTGACAATAAACTTTTTAAAATTTGCGTATACAAAATATGTCGTGGAAAAAGGGCTTAACATTTGTTAGCTTTATATTAGCTCTGCATGGCATATATTTATTGTGACAATGCCTTATTCGGGGAGCATTGTCCGTCTCTGACGGCTCTTGTTTAAAGTAGGTCAAACTCCAAGGTCAAGGTCACAATGTTCAAGGTCATGGTCAAATGTAAAAGGTCTTGGTAGGAGGTGTCCATGTGTGAAATATCAAGGCTGTATGTGTAAAAGGACATGAGATAGAGGCCAGGCTAAAGTTTTTTTAAAAGTAGTTCAAACTCCCCATGGCAATGTCACAAGGTGAAAGGTCATGGTCAAAGGTGAATGGTCTTTGTAAGAGGTGTCCATGTTTGACATATCAAAGCTGTAGATGTAATAGGGCATAAGATATAGGCCAGGTTAAAGTTTTGAGTTAAGTTTAGTTTGAAAACCAACAAATAACTCCAAAATTATCATCTGCAGAGTAACTGTTCTTATGCACTACACTTCTCCATAATGAGATCTATCCGCCTATGAAGTTTAATGATTCTACCTTACACACTTATTGAGTTATGCTCCGGACAAGAATTAAGTTTGAAAATCAACAAAGGGCAACAACTCTAAAATTATCATTTGCAGAGTAACGGTTCTTGTGCACTTTACCTCTCCATAATGAGATCTATCCATCTATGAAATTTCATGACTATACCTTACATACTTTTTGAGTTATGCTCAGGACAAGAATTAAGTTTGAAAATCAACAAAAGGCAATAACTCTAAAATTATCATTTGCAGAGTAACGGTTCTTGTGCACTTTACCTCTCCATAATGAGATCTATCCATCTATGAAATTTCATGACTATACCTTACATACTTTTTGAGTTATGCTCAGGACAAGAATTAAGTTTGAAAATCAACAAAGGGCAATAACTCTAAAATTATCATCTGCAGAGTAACGGTTCTTGTGCACTGCACTTCTCCATAATGAGATCTATACATCTATGAAATTTCATGATTCTACCTTACATACTTTTTGAGTTATGCTCCGGACAAGAATTAAGGTTGAAAATCAACAAAGGGCAGTAACTCTAAAATTATCATCTGCAGAGTAACGGTTCTTGTGCACTTTACCTCTCCATAATGAGATCTATCCATCTATGAAATTTCATGACTATACCTTACATACTTTTTGAGTTATGCTCAGGACAAGAATTAAGTTTGAAAATCAACAAAAGGCAATAACTCTAAAATTATCATTTGCAGAGTAACGGTTCTTGTGCACTTTACCTCTCCATAATGAGATCTATACATCTATGAAATTTCATGACTATACCTTACATACTTTTTGAGTTATGCTCAGGACAAGAATTAAGTTTGAAAATCAACAAAAGGCAATAACTCAACAAGAATTGTCTGGGGACAATAAAGCTTGCCCTAACGATAGTTTGTCACAAAGAAGTCATTTCCTAGGTAAAGGTAAAAGGTCATCTTCCAAAATGAAAATCCATGGCAGGAGGTATCAATGTGTATAAGATAACAGCCAAGTTAAAGGTTTTGAAAAGTAGGTCAAACTCCAAGTTCTTGGTCAAATGTGAACGGTAATGGTAGGAGGTGTCCATGTGTGAAATTTCAAGACTGTGTGTGTAAAAGGACATGAGATATAGGTAAAGTTTAAGTTTTTCAAAAGTAGGTCAAACTCCAAGTTCTTGGTCAAATGTGAACGGTAATGGTAGGAGGTGTCCATGTGTGAAATTTCAAGACTGTGTGTAAAAGGACATGAGATATAGGTAAAGTTTAAGTTTTTCAAAAGTAGGTCAAACTCAAAGGTCACAAGGTGAAAGGTCATGGTCAAATGTGAACCCTGTTGGTAGGTGTCCATGTGCGAAATATCAAGACTGTATGTGTAAAAGGACATGAGATATAGGCCAGATTAAAGTTTTTTAAAGTGACATTTCAGAATTTTTTCTCATAAAATTTACTTTTATTTTTATCGGAAAGAGCATATTTCCTTATGAAAATTCTGAAAATTTCAAGCCAAAATATTGCGCCGTTTACGAGAAATTTATATGCTTGTGTTAACATTGAACAAATTGTTGTGGACAACAGTTCGGATTTATATGCAATTTATCGATTATGTCTTTAAATGCGTGTTTCTCCCTTATTTGCAACAACCTAAAAAAACTAATAGTATTTATACTCATTAGAATAACCAATCTTGGCATCAAGACATACTTTAAACAAGAGCTTCGCAGAGCGGCGCATATACGCCCGAGAGGGGCTTGTCAGTAAAATTGGCCATTTTTTCAATTCAAGGGCAGATAATTCAAGAACAAAAAGAGTTATCTGGATTCCGTAAGTGGTGTGCACAACTAGACACCATGGAGAATCATCGTGGCAAGTTTGATCAAATTCCCATCAAAACTGTGGGAGGAGTTGCGCACACAAGACATTGCTAACGGACGGACAGATGGACGACCGGGGCCATAACATAATACGACCCTTCGAGCGTATGAAATAATAAGTCCAGTTTCAAATTGGGTGTTCATAAAGATAGCATTTTGTTATATATAGATCAGAAGATATGGAGACAAAAAGAGAAATTGCTGATTATCAGCAATTTCTTCTTTTGTTTTAGTGTTTCCACAGCCATTTTAAAAGTTTGCAATTGGGGATGTCAAAACCATGTGTCGTTTGGGAAAGGGATAAATGTTTTACATCCTACTCAACATCAAAGTACATATGGAGATGACATCAGTTTAACCCTTTCCCGAACGACAAAATTTTAGGAAGATCCACATCAAAATCTGCCAAAAATGACAAAATGGATGTTAGAAAAGATAGGATTTGTGGAAGATGTGACATAGAAAATATTGAGACGAAAGGAGAAACTGCTGGTTATCAGCAGTTTCTTCTTTTGTTTCAATGTTTTTCCAAGTCTATGCTATTAAGGACGTCAAAAGCAGGCCTTGTTTGGGAAAGGGTTAAAGTCTCATCAGTTATGCTGGTGCTTTGATGGCAACCACTGACCTCTTTGTTGATCCAAGTCCAGTGTGTTACCATTGTACCAATTCTGCCCCACAACACTTTGGAGAAAGCTTTACGCCAAATAATAACAAATAATAACAAAATGCAGAGTACATAAATCTAAAAAGAATTTATTTTAATTGAACATACAAAAATATAATTAACATTTTTAACATAGCACAAATTATACAGCAAGCATTTTATGCAAAAGGTGTATTCTATTACAACCTAGTTATGGTCATTTTAAATATTATGTCTTAACATATCAGAAATGGTGTGTATTTATTTCTACATAAAATAATGGAATTGCACAAAAAAAAAACAACCTGGCCAGTGGTTCGGATATCATATTATATTATTTATGTACAAACTGTAACTTTTAACCAGAATGTAATTGTATCAAAGAATTGACAACTCAGTGTTCTCCCAAGCCCAATAAGCTGTATCGGCCCCACTACAGCTTCATGTAAATTAGTGCAATGCCACTACAGCTTCAAAAGTACCCCACAGCTTAATTTCTTCAAAAGGGTCACCAAATAGAGGATTTTCTAGACATTTCATGTCAAAAAGTAATAAATGATGCATTCTTGTGAAATAAAATGTAATAATTCTGTATAAAAACATTATGGGAAAAGAAGAAATTGCTCAAATTGATCTTTTCAATTTTTGAGAGAAGTTAAAACCAGGCCCCGGTTTCTCGAAAAAACTTAAGTAGCAGTCCACCTAAGAATCATGCAAAATCAGGAAAAAGTGATTTATCCATAGTCACAGATTTACACCTAATGTGTCTAAACTAATGTAACTTTAGTCATAAAACACAAAAATAAACTCAAATTCGCTGAAAGTCTTACCGATGGCATTGTTGTTAGGGGCCCTTAGCAACAAGGAAATTGCATTCTAATTTTGATAAAGATGCATCAAATTTTGATCATATTTTTCAAGAATTTCTGTGCATGTCATTGAAGAAAGTTTTTATTTTCAAGTAGTACAATATCTTAAGAATCTATAAATCATGAAATAGACCGGTTGGTGTTATTGCACTTTGGTTACCATAGCAACCAATTCAATCAAAATTGACAATTTTGAAAATGCTGAAAATACAGCAATTTACAGGATAATTTTTTCCAAAAATCATGGGGCCACACAACATAGTTGTCACTTGCAAAACTTTCTACCATTACTGGGCTAAAACATATCAAAAATAATCCACTGTAGCATATTACAGATTTTTCAGAAATTTCAGTTATTTATGGGAAGGGTTTACCAAAAATCCACGATATTATTGCTCTTATGGTATAAATATTAATACATGTTTAGCCCTAAAAAGACTAGATATGTTTACATCAGAACACTTATATGTCTTCAATCGCTGCTAGCAAAAATATTTTAATGTCTTTTCACAATTTTATGTTTAAGTTACCATGGGAACGGTTGCTAGGCAACAATTTAGTGATGCGAATATCTCAAAATTAACAAAATATAGGCATTTTAGATATTTTTTGCATCAATTTTATATACATTGTTCATTTTTTTTAATTTTAATCATATAAGACTATGTATTTTCCTTTAAAAGAAAAAAGAAGGATGCTTTATTACAATTAAGTACTCATTTTGCCATTTAAGGTAGCTAAAGTGGGAATAACATGCCTTTGGCATACCATACATATATAACTAGAAAACGAACATATTTTGAAAATGTGATCGAAAAAAGAAACTCCACATAGACATGCCATAAAACATAGACTTGAAGAAAGCTGTGGGACTCGTGTAATTATGGGCCAAACTGATTGGTGGCCATCTTGAATTTCAAAATGGCCGCCAACAAAAAGCTGCAGAGGCCATTATTCTGCCCTCTGACTTAATAGAAAATTGATATAAACATCATTTCGTGTAATTTAGCCCACACCGAATTCACGAAAAAGCATATAAAAGGTTGGTATTTCATAAATTTCTGACTATGTCAATGAAACTAAACATAATTCCATTTGTGCGACAATTTCAGTTGTTGTCAAGGACACTGTGGAACTGTGGAAATAATCAAAATAGTTTGTTTAGTGGTTTTGATACAGATTTTATTCGCATTTACAACTTCAATTCAATTTCATACATTAATAATCAATCTTTAATATACTGAATAGCATTAAAATATATTTAAACTTTACATCTTGTTGTTATGTTGCTATGGTGATGAAAAAGGATCTTCTTTTCAATACTTTGCAATGTTGAAAAATATACCATGGTATTATTTTTCCCTAAATCCGCATTTAGATAGACATACTTTCCATTGTGTTTGAAATTGAGGAAAAACCCTTAATAAGAAGTATTATTGAAAAAGTAAAGCATTTTTAGAAGAAATCTTGAAAAAATGTCCTTAAAATAGCAAATTTATGGAAAAATAACAAGACTTGAGATAAAGTCAATTATAAACATAGTTCTGACATATCTATCTAAAAAAAGAAATAACCAAAATATTACGCAGAGCAACAATTTACACATACATGTATTTGCCCATTAAAACAAAACGTTTAATTCGTTAGCAACCATTTCTTTCCCTTAGCAACAACATTGAAAATGGAATATTAAGTAACGACATGTTTCATCCTGGTAGGTGAAAAGGTCAATCTACTACGGTTATAAATCTATTATATTCTAAGGGTCCTCATGAAAATATTTCAATTGTCTACATTTTGTTATTACGGTATGTTGCCATATTGACAATGATGCATTTTTCAGAAATCTTAATTTCTAAAAAGAACCCTCACATTTAAATGGTTGTTTTCAAATCTGCAAATAAATATACATTTAGTATACAATGTGTACAATTGAAAAAAGTTCCAATACAAGATCCATAAAAGAAAATCTAAAGATTTTCCTACAATGTGGGAAAAATTGCATTCTCCCAGCAAAGTGATCGTTCGTTGCTCTTCACATATCATCTCTGCAAGGCTCTACCTCGGCTAGAGTCCACAAATAGTGGTGTACCGACGGATAACATCCTTAGTTACTGTGTAACTGTTTCATCTCATGTATTTTTCATTAGAGAAAGAAATTATTATTTTGTTTGCATCACAAGTGCTCTCAAATTTAAGCATTAATCTAGTTAAAATGGGACTATTTTCTTATTCATCCTTATTAAAATGGAACTATTTTTATTCTTTTGATCCCATAACAGAGGCGATATGCAAGAGCTTCTGTGACAGAGTGTGGAAAAAAAATGCCTAAAGCCCGGCAGATTCCGATAATTGAGGTTTTTCTGTTACCGAGTTCTGATCATCTGATAATATAAATGAAGCCTATTCCAACTGCATAACACCATTGAAGAGCGGAGATTGAGAGTGGAAAAACGCTACGGTCGTGATGGAAAATCACAGCAATTTTCCACCCGAACGTTTTTGCTGTTAGAATGTTGTAGGCAAAAAAAAAATGCAAGCAGTTCAGCTGTACTGTATTATGTCATGTTTACTATGACTTACTAGATGGGTCAAAAGTCTATATAGAGTGTGCACGCATAAAAATACGCGTCGACGCATATATTTTCAACTGCTTGCGTAAATTTTATGCGTCGATGCGTAAATATGCATGTCGACGCATACAATTTACGCGAGCAGTTGAAAAAATATGCGTCGACGCTTGAATTTTACGTGAGCAGGAGTAAAAAATGCGAAACCGAAGCGGGCGAATGGGAGAGGCGGTTAACAACCGTTCCCTTTATACCATAAAATTGATGAATGAAACGAAGGATCTGATTGGTTAATAGATAAAATACGGGTTGACGCGAATATTTACGCGAGCAGTTGAAAATTCACGCGTCGACGCATTAATTCTCTACTGCTCGCATAAATTTTATGCAATGACGCGTAAATATACGCGTCGACGCATAGAATTTACGCGTCGACGAGTATATTTTATGCGTGCACGCTCTAAATAGACTTTTGACCCATAAGGTACGCCATAGTTTACAATGTCAAGAGCGAGTCGGAAATATCCAAGTCCTGAGCGGTTAAGGTAGACTACCCGTAATGTGGCCATTTTGGGATTCATAAAACATTGGCCGCTTTTTTAGAGCGTCGTCGACGTTACGTATCCTAGCCTATTCGGGTGCGAATGTAAACATTCAGCATTGGAAAGTTCCACTGCCCGAATAATTCCAACGTCACATGAATCTCATTAGGGACGAACTACATGAACCTTAAACGCGAGAGTATATGGAATCTATCTTTAAATCATAGGCCTGCACGTGTTGGATAACACAAGTTTTGAATATGTATATTGAAAAGGATTAAAATAGATTCGAATTTCCCAGGGTCATTAAAATGACCTTAAACTGAAGACCGCCAGATGCTACTAAGGAAATAAGATTCGACATCTGGTTTTTATCAGATGAGTTTACGTATAAAGAGACATAACATTCCAAATTCATTTTCTGATGTATGTCTTAAGGCAAAGATTTGTTGTTTTAATGCGTAGAAATGCTATTTGTTTTTTAAAGTTATTATTTATAAGCGATTTATATGACGGCCATTTTTAATTTCCAAAATGGCGGCATTAATTTTTACAAAGCATGTGTCTCAGCATTTTCTTAAAAAGTATATTCTTAGGGGCTTATAAAACAAGATTTAGACTTTTATCACATTCAAAATCAATTTAAATCAGGTGTCTACGTCGGCAGACAATAGAAGGATTACTATTTCCTACTGGTGGCCATTTTGAACAAAAGATGGCCACCATAATATTAACCAATCATGCGTTTCGGTATTTCCCTAAAAAGTATGTTACTAGGGATTCATGTACCATAATTTCAACTTTAATCACAATTCAAATCAATCAAACTAGGTTGCTATGTCGTCAGAGAGCAGAACCGTTATCTTTATTTTACTGGCGGCCATTTTGAAATTCAAGGTTGCCGCCATAATTTTCATCAACTACGAAACTCGGTAATTTTCGAAAACAAGAGGACCATGATGGTCCTATATCGCTCACCTGAACCAAAATTATATGAGCAACACTTTTAAGACTGAAAACTAACATATGGTCAATAACTTTGTGAAAATCAATCCCAACATTGTGTCCAAGATTTGTCTTGATTGATAAATAATTACAGATTCTAGAGTATAAACAAGTTCGAAAACAGCCAAAGACGGCAAGATTATCAAATTCAAGGGCATGTAACTCTCGGACAATCAGTCTCATGCGAGATCTTATGGTCCCAAACATTGTGTCCAAGTTTTGTCCTGATTGATTAATAATTGTAGATTCCAGAGTGTAAACACGGTTGAAAACAGCGGAAAATGGCAAATAAGTCAAATTCAAGGGCACATAACTCTCAACTTTCTACTCAGATCAGTCTGAAAATCAAACTCATCCAAGATCTTATGATCTCCAACATTGTGTCCAAGTTTTATCTTTATTGATTAATAATTGTAGATTCTAGAGTATAAACAAGGTTGAAAACAGCCAGAAACAGCAATTTTATCAAATTCAAGGGTACATAACGCTCGACTTTCTAATCAAATCAGACTGAAAATTATACTCATCCGAGATCTTAAGGTCTCCAACATTGTGTCCAAGTTTTGTCTTGATTGATTAATAATTGTAGATTCTATAGAGTAAACAAGGTCGAAAACGGCCGAAAATGGCAATTTTATCAAATTCAAGGGCACGTAACTCTCGTTTTTCTAGTCAGATCACACTGAAAATCAAACTCAGTCCAGATATTATGGTCTCCAACATTGTGTGCAAGATTTGTCTTGATTGGTCAATAATTGTAGATTCTAGAGTGTAAACAAGGTTGAAAACAGTCAAAAACGAAAATTTTATCAAAATTCAAGGGCACAAAACTCTCAATTTTTTGTGTAATCAGACTGAAAATCAAACTAATCCCAGATCTTACAAACTCCAGCATTGTGTCCAAGATTTGTCTTGATTTGTCAATAATTGTAGATTCTAGAGTGTAAACAAGGTCGAAAACAGTCAAATATGGCAATTTTATCAAATTCAAGGGCAAGTAACTCTCGTCTTTCTGGTCAGATCAGACTGAAAATCGAACTCATCCGTTATCTTATGGTCTTCAGTATTGTGTCCAAGTTTTGTCTCAATTAGTCAATAATTGTAGATTCTAGAGTGTAAACAAGGTCGAAAACGGTCGAAAACTGCAATTTTGTCAAATTCAAGGGCACATAACTCTTGACTTTTTGTCCGATCTGGCTGAAAATTGAACTCATCCAAGATCTTATAATCTCCAACATTATATTAAAGTTTTGTATTGATTGGGCCATAATTGTAGATGCTAGAGTGTAAACAAAGTTAAAAACAACATTTTTTGTCATTCAGGGGCCGATAACTCCGCAGTTTCTAGTCTGATCTGGCCCATAATCGAACTAATCCGAGAACTTATGACCATACTTGTTTTGACAAAGTTTGGTCAAGATTGACTAACATTTGTGGATGCTAGAGTGTAAACACCAAATTGTGGACAGACGGACAGACGGACGGACGGACAGACGGACGGACGACGGATAAAAAGGGATCACAATAGCTCACCTTGAGCACTTTGTGCTCAGGTGAGCTAAAAAGTATGTAACCAGGGACTTATCTAACAGGATTTAGACTTTCATCACAATTCAAATTAATTAACCCTTTTCCAAACAACAAGATTTTAGGGTGAACCACTTCAACAAGAGGGCCATGATGGCCCTAGATCGCTCACCTGAAATATTTTGCCGTGTTGAAATAAACATTTTGACTTGTATAGCAGCAAATTAAGAATTTCGCAATAAAGCCCCTTTTCCTTAGTTTTTCAAAAGAATGAAACAAAATTCAGCCTTTTCAAAAGTGTTTGCTCTTTTGCCCTTTTTCTGATGCCGCTGCACTAAGAGCTTTGATATAAATCAAATTCGTATAACAACTTTGAAAGCCCTTCACCCAAAGATAATTCATGTGAAGTTTTAAGAATATTGGCCAACTACATAAGCCAGAAGATTTTTACAAGATTTTGCTATTTTCCCCTTTTCTCATGCCGCGGCAATCAAAAGCTTTGATGGAATCAAAGTCTCTCAAAAACTTTGAAAGCCCTTCACCCAAGGATCATTCATGGGAAGTTTCAAGAATATTGGCCAACTAGTTGAAGGTAGAAGATTTTTACAAGATTTGGCTATTTTCCCCTTTTCTCATGCCACGACAGCCAAAGCCTTTGATGGAATCAAATTCTTTTAACAATTTTGAAAGCCCTTCACCCAAGGATCATTCGTGTTAAGTTAGAAGAATATTGGCCTACTAGTTAGGCAGAAGAAGATTTTTACAAGATTTGGCTATTTTCCCCTTTCTTATGCCGCGGCAGCCAGAGTCTTTGATGGAATCAAATTCTTTTATTAACTTTGAAAGTTCTTCACCCAAGGATCATTCAATGTGAAGTTTCAAGAATATTGGCTTGCTAATTAGGCAGAAAAAGATTTTTAAAAGATTTGGCTATTTTCCCCTTCTCTCATGCCGCGGCAGCCAAAGTATTTGATGGAATCAAATTCTTTTAACAACTTTGAAAGCCATTCACTCAAGGATCACTCATGTGAAGTTTCAAGAATATTGGCCAACTGGTTATGCAGCAGAAGATTTTTAAAAGATTTGGCTATTTTCCCCTTTTCTTATGACGCGGCAGCCAAAGTTTTTGATGGAATCAAATTCTTTTAACAACTTTAAAAGCCCTTCACCCAAGGATCATTCATGTGAAGTTTCAAGAATATTGGCCAACTGGTTAGGCAGAAGAAGATTTTTAAAAGAGTTGGCTATTTTCCACTTTTCTCATGCCGCGGCAGCCAGAGTCTTTAATGGAATCAAATTCTTTTCACAACTTTGAAAGCCCTTCACACAAGGATCATTCCTGCCAAGTTTCAAGAAGATTGGTCCACTGGTTTGGGAGGAGAAGATCTTTAAAGAAATTGTGGACGGACAGACGGACGGACGGACAGACGGACGACGGACAACGACCGATCACAATACCTCACCTTGAGCACTTTGTGCTCAGGTGAGCTAAAAACTGCAACAAACGACAAAATGGATGTTATCAAAGATAGGATTTGTGCAAAATATGGCATAGAAAATATTGAGACAAAATGAGAAAACTGCTGGTTATCAGCAGTTTCTTCTTTTGTCTCAATGTTTTTCCAAGCCTTCTCTTACAGAGACGTCAAAAAAGGTCTTGTTTGGGAAAGGGTTAAATCAGGTTTCGATGTTTTCAGGGAGCAGAACTATTACCTTTTATCATTGGAAGCCATTTTGAAACTCAATATGGCCACCATAATTTTTTACCAGCATGCGTTTCGGCATTTTCCTTAAAAGTATGTTATTAGGGACGTATGCAACAAAATTTAGCCTTTCATCACAATTCAAATTAACTAATATGAGGTTTCTACGTCGTCAGAGAGTAGAAACATTACATTTTCTTACTAGCGGCCATTTTGAAATTCAAGATGGCCGCCATAATTTTCATCAATTCTAAGACTCGGTATTTTTCTAAAAAGAATGTTACTATGGACTCATTTAAAGGTATTTAGACTTTCATCACAATTCAAATTAATTAAATCATGTTTCTATGTCGTCAGAGAGCAGAATCCTTTTTTCTTAACTGGCGGCCATTTTGAAATTCAAGATGACTGCCATAATTCTAACCGTTCATTCGTCTCGGTATTTTCCTAAAAAGTATGTTACTGGGGACTTAAGCAACAAGATTTAGCCTTTCATCACTATCTAAAGGAATTTAATCAGGCTTCTATGTCGTCAGAGAGCAGAACTATAGCCTTTTCTTGCTAGCAGCCATTTTGAAATTCAAAATGGCAGCCATTATTTTGAACAGGTGTGCGTTTCAGCATTTTCTTAAATAGTATGTTATTAGGGACTTATGCAACAAGATTTAGTCTTTCATCATAATTCAAATTAATTAAATCAGTTTTCTATGTCGTCAGAGAGTAGGACTGTTATCATTTATTTACCGGCGGCCATTTTGAAAATCAATGTGGCCGCCATAATTTTTACCAATCATGTGTCTCAGCATTTTTCTTTTTAAAAACATGTTTTAGGGACTTATGCAACAAGATTTAGACTTTTATCACATTTCAAATTATATAAATCGTATTTCTACAACGTCAGAGAGCATTACCATTACCTATTCTTATGGCAGCCATGTTGAAAATTCAAAATGGCTTCCATATTTTTTACCAATCATGTGTCTCGGCATTTTTTAAAAAAAAAAACCAAAAAAAAACATGTTAACAGGGACTTAGGCAACAAAATTTAGACTTAACACAATTCAAATCAATTAAATCAGGTTTCGACGTCGTCAGAGAGCAGGACCATTACCTTTACATTTCTTACTGGCAGCCATTTTGAAATTCAAAATGGCCACCATAATTTTTTGCCAATGATGCGATTAGGCATTTTCTTAAAGAGTATATTATTAGGGACTTACGTAACAAGATTTAGACTATTATCACAACTTCACAATTCATTTTAATTCCTTATGCATTTCTTGTAGACATGTATGACAGGTTGTTAATATGCTCGTTGCTACGACTGTTGCTAAGGTTTAATACAGTAAATGGAATAATTGATTGAAGCAGAGGTTTCTCTTTGTCCTTTTTAAAGAAAATGCAGTAATTATTATTTAACTTCAATGAAAACATTAGAAAACATGTACAAATTGCTGCAAAACATTGATTTTGTCCATTGTTTGTGAAAAATGAGATAATTACATCACCATAATGTTGCCTAGCAACCGTTCCCATGGTAACTTAAACATAAAATTGTGAAAAGACATTAAAATATTTTTGCTAGCAGCGATTGAAGACATAAAAGTGTTCTGATGTAAACATATCTAGTCTTTTTAGGGCTAAACATGTATTAATATTTAGACCATAAGAGCAATAATATCGTGGATTTTTGGTGAACCCTTCCCATAAATAATTGAAATTTCTGAAAAATCTGTAATATGCTACAGTGGATTATTTTTGATATGTTTTAGCCCAGTAATGGTAGAAAGTTTTGCAAGTGACAACTATGTTGTGCAGCCCCATGATTTTTGGAAAAAATTATCCTGTAAATTGCTATATTTTCAGCATTTTCAAAATTGTCAATTTTGATTGAATTGGTTGCTATGGTAACCAAAGTGCAATAACACCAACTGTTTTATTCCATGATTTTTAGATTCTTAAGATATTGTACTACTTGATAATAAAAACTTTCTTCAATGACATTGCACAGAAATTCTTGAAAAATATGATCAAAATTTGATGCCTCTTTATCAAAATCAGAATGCAATTTCCTTGTTGCTAAGGGCCCCTAACAACAATGTCATCGGTAAGACTTTCAGCGAATTTGAGTTTATTTTTGTATTTCATGACTAAAGTTACATTAATTAAGACACATTAGATGTAAATCTGTTACTATGGATAAATCACCTTTTGCATGATTCTTAGGTGGACTGCTACTTAAGTATGTTTTCAGACTCAAATCTTAGCACCATACTCAAATCACATGAAATCCACATGGACTTCAATCGAATAGCCTTCAATGTTGGAGGGTATTCCGCTGAAGTTGAGCATGTACTCATGAGTATGTGCTTAAATTTTTAGCTCACCTGAGCACGAAGTGCTCGGTGAGCTATTGTGGTCACTCACCGTCCGTCGTCCGTCTGTCCGTCTGTCCGTCTGTCCGTTCACAATTTCTTCAAACATCTTCTTTTCCGAAACCAACAGGCCAATTTTGACCAAACTTTGCAGGAATGTTCCTTGAGTGACCCTTCTCAAAACTTGTTCGCGGATTTTTGATTCGTCAAAAAATGTGGGCGTGGCAGGGCGGGGCTTATCGGACTTAGAGAAATCCTAAGAAAATTCTTTAAAAATCAACCATTAGGCCAATTTGATCCAAACTTGGCAGAATTGTTCCTTGAGTGACCCTTCTCAAAACTTGTTCGCAGATTTTTGATTCGTCAAAAAACGTGGCCGTGGCAGGGAGAAAGGGGCTTATCAGACTTGGAGAAATCATAAGAAAATTCTTTAAAAATCAACCATTAGGCCAATTTGAACCAAACTTGGCAGAATTGTTCCTTGAGTGACCCTTCTCAAAACTTGTTCGCAGATTTTTGATTCGTCAAAAAATGTGGCCGTGGCAGGGAGAAAGGGGCTTATCAGACTTCGATAAATCATAAGAAAATTCTTTAAAAATCAACCATTGGGCCAATTTGAGCCAAACTTGGCAGAATTTTTCCTTGAGTGACCCTTCTCAAAACTTGTTTGCAGATTTGTGATTCGTCAAAAAACCTGGCCGTGGCAGGGAGAAAGGGGCTTATCAGACTTCGATAAATCATAAGAAAATTCTTTAAAAATCAACCATTGGGCCAATTTGAACCAGACTTTGTAGGGATGTGCCTTAAGCCTTTCTTTTTAAAATTTGTTCACAAATATTTTCATTTGTAAAAAGTTGTGGCCGTGGCAGGGAGAAAGGGACTTATCAGACTTAAAGAAATCATAGGAAAATTCTTTAAAAATTAATCATTGGGCCAATTTGAAGCAGACTTTGCAGGAATGTTCTTTGAGTCTCTCTTTTCAAAATTGATTCACAAATTTTTACATTTGTCAAAAAATGAGGGCGTGGCAGGGAGGAAGGGGCTTTTCGGCCATAAAGAAATCCTAAGAAAATTCTTTAAAAATCAACCAATGGGCCAATTTGAACCAAACTTTGCAGAAGTGTTTCTTGAGTGACACTTTTCAAAATTTGTTCATAAATTAATAGTTTCCTAAAAAATGTGGGTGTGGCAGGGCGGGGCTTATCTAACCAAGAGAAATTGTTAAAAAATTCTTCATAAATCTTCTTCTCCTTAACCATTGGGCCAATTAGAACCAAATTTGGCAGGAATGTTCCTTAGGTGACCCTTCTTAAGATTTGTTCGCGGATTTTTTATTCATCCAAAATTGTGGGCATGGCAGGTCAGCACTTATCAGACTTGAAGAAATCATAAGAAAATTCTTTAAAAATCAATCATTGGCCCAATTTGAACCAAACTTGGCAGAAATGTTCCTTTGGTGACTCTTTAAAAAAAATGTGAATTTTTGTCTCGTCTGAAAAAGTGGGTGTGGCAGGGCGTGACTTATTGGACTTAGAAAAATTCTAAGAAAATTCTTTAAAAATCAACCATTGGCCCAATTTGAACCACACTTGGCAGAAATATTCCTTGGGTGACTCTTTGTCTTAAACTTCTTTCAGGTGAGCGATATAGGGCCATTCTGGCCCTCTTGTTTTTGAGAAACCAGGGCCTGGTCTTGTTTTGGGTAGGGTTTTAAAATGCATGTAGTCTAATAACATATTTTTTGAAATCTCTTTTATCTGATATTGCAGAAAACAAATCTTCTGTGTATGACAGTGCCATGTAATTGTAAAGATAGACCATGTTTAATTTCTCACATGTCATATACCAAATTACCCATACAAGGAAGTTATCAAATTACATTCATTTTAATGGGTTGTCAAAAAACTATGCAAATATTCACATAAAATTATAGACATTTACCATTGTTCTGTGCAAGGCTATTCATTTGTTTCACCCTTTCCTGAACAAGATCTGGTTTTGATCTCCTTGAAATATTAAATAATTTGGGGAAACATTGAGAGAAAAGAAGAATATTGCTGATATCCTCGATTTCTACTTTCCCCCCCAATTTTTTCTATGCTATAACAATAATAAACATACACACTATTTCTATTTTTGATATTAATTCATCAAGTGTGTGAAGTTGGATTCCTTTCAAATTGGATTTGTATAAAATTTAGCCATTTGGGAAAGGATTAAATATTCAATAGTCATGTCCTAATCTAACCTCGTTCTATATAGAGATATTGAACAATTTGTCAATACTGCTTTCTTGGTATTTTACTTTCGTTTTATAGCAATAGATAAAGAGGGGACTTTATGATGAGATAATATATCAGTTGTTATTGTATTGAACAATAAAACAAATTGTACAAAATGAATTGAGTATAAAGAACATAGTGATTTCCTAAGCAGATCTTTGAAATTCACGATTAGTTCAGACTTCCGTTGGTGCATAATTATGGACGAAATGTATCAAGGAAATGTTGATAGTGGATCGGAGGAGCGGAAATTTGTGTATTGTGATCCTTGTAAATATGAACATAAGACAGCGATAGCAGACACATTTTGTGTAGACTGTAATGAACATTTGTGTCCACAGTGTAAACACTTTCATACCAAGTTTCAGGCTACTCGTTATCATAAACTGGCAGCGGGATATGCAGCTGTCAACAAGGAATCAAAGCCGTTAAATCTGAAGTTATGTGATATTCACAAGGCCAATGAGGTGAAATACTACTGCAACAGTCATAAAAGTGTAATTTGTACAATATGTAGGGCTTCCATTCATTCTAGCTGTAAACTTGACCTCATAACAGAGGTTTGTCAGTATGAAGAAGACAAACACCAACTGAATTTAACAAATGATACAATACAGGATTTAATACAGAGTTTCAGAAATTCCTTACAAGGCTCATCCAGCAGCATACTTGAAAGTAAAAGAACTACCCAAAGTTACAAAACCAAAATTCTTCAAATCAAGGACAGATTTGGTGCAATAGTAGATAAAGCGTTAGAAGATATTATGATGTCAGAGAGAGAAACCCAGGCTAAACATTCAGAAGATTGTGAAACAGAACAAGTTTATCATGATGCGGTGAGTGATCTTGCAACCTTGTCACAGAACATAGAAGAAGTCCTTAAGTCTGATGATACTGTGGCAACATTTAGTGGTAAACTGAAGGCTCTAAAGCTTAGAGAAGAATACAGTCTTATAGAGAGGAAAATGAAAACAAGATCGACTGATGCGCCTGCAGATTACACAAAGTATGACCAACTTATTGAGGAAATGGACAATTGTCTGATGCTTTGTGAACTCTACATTAACCCAACACAGCCCAATGCTGGCCATCCCAACCAACAGCCTAAAGACAATGGTCAGAAGGTACACACTAATATAGCAGCAGAGTGGAGGAAGGGTGCTCAACTGGAAGCTTGCTTTGGTAGATTGTCCTCTGCAACAAGCTACCCTGACTTGGTCACTGCAACTAATGAAAGAAAAACACACAAGGGACCCAAGCCATTCCGAATTAAAAAAGAGAAACACAATACAAATGAAGAAGTTTTGTCTGTGCCAAGCAGCCCTGACACACAGACTACTAACAACCCAAATATTAAATTGACATCCAAAACAGCACCCCAAGAAACATCAATGAACATACTTTGTGGCGAGGACTACCCTAAACCTTTCAGTATAAAACACCAAGAAGTACATGTACAAACTTTCTCAGCTCTAAACCAATCACCAGTTGACAATAACATTAATGATACAACTTCAAATCCTAAACTGTACAGTAAAATAGTTCAAGCTGAAGCTGAAAAACCTCTGAATTCAACATTCAGTAACATGAAACCATCATCTATGAGACATTTCCCAGTGAAGTTACCTAGCGATAAACATACTTGCGACATTACAGGCTCAGCTTTTCTACCCACTGGCCAATTAGCACTTTGTGACCATGAAAACATGAATATAAAACTGACAGACAGAACCTTTGTAATAACACACAGCTTCAGGCTAGACTATAAACCATGGGATATAACAGCAACAGCGGAAAATGAGCTGGCCGTCACATTACCATCAAATAGAACGGTGCGCTTTTTGGAGGTCAACAATGATAAAATGGCCAATAGGAAGAAGTTCCAAGTAAAACAAGATGTCTGGGGTATTGACAGCTTTGGAAGCCTCATTGTCATTAGTTTGCACGATTACAGCTCAAATGGTGCCATAGAAATACGCCAACACAATGGAGTGTTGATCAAGCAAATAAAGTCGGACGATTTTGAAAATCCTTTCTTCAAGTCACCTCAATATGTTCTCGTTGAGAAACAAACAGGAAATATCTTTGTAAGTGACATTAAGACTAATGCTATTTTCTGTTTCACTCAGGATGGTGAAATGGTCAGAAAGTTTGAAGACGGAGGTCTTAGATGGCCAAAAAAGATGGCAACTGACAATGGCGGTAATCTTATAATCTGTTCAATGTACTCGAACTCCCTTAAGGTGTTACCACCCAATGGTGTCCAGTATAAGACCTTTGCAAAGTGTGATCGACCACAGGCTGTATCATATCGCGAAACAGACAACCATGTATTTGTAGGCAAAAACCAGAGTGACACTATGATGATATTAAAATATTAATGCACATCAAGAATTTAGACTGTTCCCATTTGAAAGCTGTTGCACAGAATACAAGAGCTGTCCATAAGACAGCGCGCTCGACTTTTCTAAGTTGCTAAACCCAGAATTTCTAAGTCAAAAAAGGTTAAATTTCCAGTAAATTAAATGCGAGAGTAATGAATCTTTGCCTAGAGGCTAATATTATGGTCACAAAAGCATGTGCAAAGTTTCAGAGCAATAGCGTAAGTAGAAACAGATGTTTGAAAAAACTTTAACCTTTGTTGCAACGCCGACGCCCGGGTGACAGTATAAGCTCTCATTTTCTTTGAAAAGTCGAGCTAAAAATGGAAGTTCAGAAGGTTTAGTGTACAATATAGCAGAGGATATATCGATGGGGGAAATGCTGACTATCATCAATTTCTTATTTTACCTTAATATTTTCTCATGTTTGTTATAATAGGGACATGAAAACCAGATCTTGATTGGGGAAATAGCAAATTTGAATATAAATACAGGTAGCCTACTTTTACAAATGAAGATATTTAAGGATTGTCTAAATTCAAAGGCGATGATTGTTTGCCAATGTTTTACCCTTTCCCAAACAAGACCTTATTATTGACGGCCCTGAAATGAAATGGATTGGGAAAATATTGAGACAAAGAAGAAACTGCTGATAACCATTAGCTTCTCCTTTTGTCTCAATATTTTCTTTGTTTTATTGTCCATTATTTATATCTTTATTAACAAAAAATTTGTCTGCAGCAGTTTTCAAATTGAAACACCCTAAATTTTGGGTGTTTGTAAAAGGATTAAGGACAGACGGTCCACTGAGAAAAAAGCCCTGGACCAAGGTTACATTATGATGTATCATGGCTTACAACCCAGGATTTTTTCTCATGAGCTGGCCAGTCAAAATCCTCATTAATGTATATGTAGTATTTTTAAAACTAGATGGTCATCAAGGTACATGTCAAGCTTGCTGTTTAGCTCTTGGTAACCAATTGACCAAACGCCGACTGTCAATCAAAAACATAGATTAGCCAATGGACGATCAGAAAAATGTCATGCTCCAATTGTTCTTCGTTGCATGTGTTATTGTATCGATTTATCGACTGACAATCAAAACAATCGACATGCCAATAGCAAAGAATTTTGTGTTAACAATAGACTAGGTTTAACGTTATGTTTTGATAAACCGTGGGTGTTGTTATAAAATCTCGTAACTACGGCTTGATACGAGATTTTATAACAACACCTACAAAATACTACTTTGTTTGTCTGAAGGACCTCTATGGATAAGGCGAGAGATCTCCCTAAAAGGCTCAGCGCGATGGGTCAATTTTCAAAACTAACAAATTGAGAAACAAAATTAAGCTTTATGGTTAGGAAGATAAATAAATGAAATGAATACAGTTTTTTTGCCATTTATAAAGTTCTGTAGGTGCAGATAACTCTTGATTTTGTGCCCACCTAAATAGTTTCATTTTCTTATACTACCGGTATTCATAGACGTAAAATTATGTTTCTTTTTGTTTTATTTCCAATTTATTTTCTACAGATACAAGGATAAATGGTGTTGACATCATATGGCAGCTTTGGTTTTGTCCGTATTGCGCATGCGCATCATTGAAACAACTTTAAAAGCGCACTTTCCCGCCAAAAACTGAGGAATACATACCTTCCATGGGCTGATGAACATCGTTCCACCCCTTGACCCAGCTTCCCATTGACATATGTTGTGTCACTTGACCATATGCTTCCTTGGTAAAAAGGATTTCCTGGGTCACGGGGTGGAACATACTTTTATACTAAAAATAGTGCTCAAATACCAATTGCCATATTTTTGGCGGGAAGATTTCGCCTGTAAACTCGTTTCAATGATGCGCATGCGCATTAAGGACAAAACGAAAACTAGTATATGATTTCAACACCAATTGTCCTTACATTTACAGAAAAAATCTTGCTAATAAAATCATAGAAAACTTAATTCTGGTTAAATGAATACCGGTGGGGTAAGAAAATGTAATTTTGGGGGTAGGTACAGAAACCAAGAGTTATCTGTACATGTCGAATCGTTTTGATTGAACAAAATCACTTTTTATAGGATTTAGGTATCCGTCTAACAATATAGCTCAAAATAATCATCATTTTGCATGTTTTGAAAATTGACTTTTCCATTAGAGCCTTTTAGGGAGATTTCTCGCCTTATCCATAGAGGTCCTTTACGTCACGATTAACTGGATAAAATCGTTCCCTATTAACGATCACATCCCCAGTGTTTGTCTTAAATTATATGTTGGGTGGAGCGATCTGTCGATTGGCATTTGGTCAATTCTCAAACAAGGCCGCCGATCAGTTGACAAACAGTTGCAGAAAATCTTAACAATTTTGTTGATAGATCATCATCTACACAATTAATTCGAATTTGGTTCAAAGCAGAAAAGTTGGAAAAATGCCAGGAATGTATTGGAATTAGTAGATTTTTCAAAAATTGTCAAATAAAAAAGTTATTGACAGTTAAATTTTATTTGGTCATCAACAAATCTTTATCAGCTGATTTCTTAAAGATCTAATTTATCCAACATATCCCTGACATATTTCGGCAATAAACAAGTTTTGAATAGATCGCATAATGACAAAACAAAAAGACAACAGATGTTTGTAAAAACATGTATGCCCCCCTCAAGGGCCAACCTTTGACATAGCAGTCTTACAATTGAAGCAGTCGAAAGACAGTGTTTATTAAGTATGAGAATCAATAAAGGGCAATACCTCAACAAATACATGTATGATGAGCAGAGTTATGTTTCTTGCACTTTTCACTAATAACAGGCACGTAGGAAGCAATTTCATATGGGGGGCTAAAGCCTCATTGTCTGAATATTGGGGGGGCTAAATTGAATTTTCCGAAAATTTTTAGTGTGAAATAAGGAAAATTTGGCATTTTTGGCCAACTTTGGGGGCGGGGGGCTAATTAAGCCCCCCCCCCCCATGTTCCTACGGGCCTGAATAAGACCATCCACTTATGAAGTCTTATGCTTACCTAGCATACCTTTGAGTTATAATCTGGGCAATAATTAAGTATTTCATCAGAGCACCAGATAGGAGAGGGTGAAGACATTCTACTTTTTTATTTCAATTCCAAACCCGATGTTGTGGGTACTCATTTCAATCGTCTCGGTGAGACGATTCCAATGAGTACCTACAGCATACATTTTAATGAACAATAAATGAAATATTGAGTTTTGAAAAGCTTTCATTCCCTCTTACCAGCAGCTCTGATTTCATGATTCTACCTTTGTTGCATACATTCCAAGTTATGCTCTGGACAAAGTTGGTCTACCGACCAACACTAGCAAAACATGAGATGTTTGTAAAACATATATGCCCCCTCAAGGGCCTACATTTGATGTAGGTCAAAGTCCAAGGTCAAGTTAACAAAGTCCAAGGTCATGGTCAAATATGAAAGGTCTTGGTAGGAGGTGTCTATGTGTGAAATATCAAGGCTGTATACATAAAAGTAAAATGAAATATAGGCCAGGTTAAAGTTTTTAAAAGTAGGCCAAATGCCAAGGTCAAGGTCATGGTCAAATGTGAAAGGTCTTGGTTGGAGGTGTCCATGTATGAAATATCAAGGCTGTAGGTGTAAAAGGACATGATATGATATATGCCTAGTTTAAGTTTTTTCTAAGTAGGTCAAACTCCAAGGTCAAGGTTGCAATATTCAAGGTCATGGTCAAATGTGAAAGGTCTTGGTAGGAGGTGTCTATGTGTGAAATATCAAGGCTGTAGGTGTAATAAGATATAAGATAAAGGTTAGTTTAAAGATTTCTAAAAGTATGTAAAAATCAAAGGTCAAGGTCACACAGGTCAAGGTTATGGTAAAATGTGAAAGGTCTTGGTAGTAGGTGTCCATGTGAATAAAATATCGAGACTGTATAGGTAACAGGACACCAGATATAGGCCTAGTTTAAGTATTTTAAAAGAAGGTCAAACTCCAAGGTCAAGGTCCAAGGTTATGGTCAAAATGGAAATGTCCTGGTTGGAAGTGACCACGTGTGATATATCAAGGCTGTATGTGTAAAATGACATGAAATATAGGCCAGGTTAATGTATTATAGAAGTAGGTCAAACACCAAGGTCAAGGTCACAAGGTCCAAGGTCATGGTCAAATGTGAAAGGTCTTGGTCGTAGGTGTCCATGTGTCAAATATCAAGGCTGTATGTGTAAAATGACATGAAATATAGGCCAGGTTAATGTATCATAGAAGTAGGTTAAAGTCCAAGGTCAGGGTCACAAGGTCCAAGGTCATAGTTATATGTGATAGGTCTTGGTTGGTGGTTTCCATGTGTCAAATATCAAGGCTGTATGTGTAAAAGGACATGATATATCGGCCAGGTTAAAGTTTTAAAAAAGTAGGTCAAACTCCAGGGTCAAGGTCACAAGGTCCAAAGTCATGGTCAATTGTGAAAGGTCTTGGTAGGAGGTGTCCATGTGTGAAATATCAAGGCTGTATGTGTAATAGGTCTTGAACTATATGCCTGGTTTAATTTTTTTTAAAGTAGGTCAAACTCCAAGGCCAAGGTCACAATGTCCAAGGTCATGGTCAAATGTGAACGATGTTGATAGGAAGTATCTATGTGTGAGATACCAAGCCTGTATGTGTAAAAAGACATGAGATATAGGCAATTTTAAGAATTAAGTGTAAATTCAACAAAGAGCAATAACTCCAAGAATTTCATCGGCAAGGTTATGGTTTCTGTGCACTGCACCTCTCCATGATGAAATCTATCAACCTGTAAAGTTTCATGATTCTACCTTACATACTTTTAGAGTTGTGCTCCAGACAAGAATCAAGTTATAAAATCAACAAAGGGTAATAACTCCAAAATTTTGATCGCAAGAGTTACGGTTCTTGTGCACTGCACCTCTCCATAATGACATCTATCCACATGTAAAGTTTCATGATTCTACCTTACATAGTTTTTGAGTTATTCTCCGGACAAGAATCAAGTTTGAAAATCAACAAAGGGCAATAACTCCAAAAATATGATCAGCAGAGTTACAGTTCTTGTGCACTGCCCCTCTCCATAATGAGATCTATCCACATGTAAAGTTTCATGATTCTACCTAACATACTTTTTGAGTTATGCCCCGGACAAGAATCAAGGTTGAAAATCGACAAAGTGCAATAACTCCAAAAATTTGATCGGTAGAGTTACGGTTCTTGTGCACTGCACCTATCCACAATGAGATCTATCTACCTGTAAAGTTTCATGATTCTACCTTACATACTTTTTGAGTTGTGCTCCGGACAAGAATCAAGTTATAAAATCAACAAAGGGCAATAACTCAAAAAATTTGATCGGCAGAGTTAGTTCTTGTGCACTGCACCTCTCCATAATGAGATCTATCCACCTGTAAAGTTTCATGATTCTACCTTTAATACTTTTCGAGTTCTGCTCCGGACAAGATTTGGTCTACGGACAGACCGACCGACCAACCGACCGACCGACACTTGCAAAACAATATACCCCCTTTTTCTTCTAAAGGGGGCATAACAATATACCAGTACCCCCTGTCTCTTTAAAGGGGTATAATTATTGAAGATTTTCTGTAATGTTGTTGTTGTGTCACAATCGCAAGGGAATGAAACCCTACACATTTCGGTCTTTCTGGGTAGAAAAAGACTGTAGGAAATGACACAAGCAATTTCTTCATTTTCCACAATGTTTTCCAAAGCTTTTAAGTTGAAGGGCATCAAAATGCTTCACAATGTGGGCAGGGGCACAATGTGGGCATGGGTTAATAAGTGACATAGAACATCGAAATCAACACACTTGGTCACTTGGAAGAATTTGCTTGTTTAAATGGAGTTTATGTCTCACTCAACAGCAAAGGTCTTATGAAGGTGACATCGGTTTAAAGGTTCATCAGTTCAAGTCCAGTGTGTTACCATTGTACCAATTCCGCCCCATAACACTTTGGAGAAAGCTTTACGCCAAATAATAACAAATAATAACAAAATGCAGAGTACATAAATCTAAAAAGAATTTATTTTAATTGAACATACAAAAATATAATTAACATTTTTAACATAGCACAAATTATACAGCAAGCATTTAATGCATAAGGTGTATTCTACATGTATTACAACCTAGTTTAAATAATATGTCTTAACATAATATTATCAGAAATGGTGTGTATTTATTTCTACATGAAATAATGGAATTGCACAGTAATACAACCTGAACGGAGGTTCGGACATCACATACAAACTATAACTTTTAACTGGAATTAAACCCTTTCCCAAACAAGACCTGGTTTTGACGTGTCTAGCAGAAATGCTTGGGAAAACATTGAGACAAAAGAAGAAACTGCTGATAACCAGCAGTTTCTCCTTTTGTCTCAATATTTTCGGTGCCATATTTTACACAAATCCTTTATCAAATAAAATCTATTTTGTCATTTGTGGCAGTTTTTGAAGTGGATAACCCTAAAATTTTGTCGTTTGGGAAAGGGTTAAACTTAACATAGAAAATATATCATATTCATTAATTGACAACTTTTGCTGATTCATTGGAGTTTTTATTAGTTGTATATCTAAACTGAGATCAATATCATACCTTAAATATATCAATGATGCTTACTAGAAATGTAGAGTCTCAAAATTTTTAATAATGAGATTTTTTTTTCATCTTTTTATATCTGAAAATGATTCAGGATTTTCACGCGAAATAGACAGATAATCAAACATAGAAGTCTTTTACAATATAGGGAATGATTGTACAGCGATACTCTCGATCGAACATTCATCCGTTCCTCGCCGTATTTTAAAGTAGCCGTCCAATCCCCAGCTCTCTCCCCAACTATTTTTAACAATCCAATAATCTTGCGGGTTTTCCGGGTCTGTCATAGTATCCGTTCCATACCCTACCAACAGCACAGCGTGATTCGTGATCTCGAAGGGGTTGAACTCGTTTTGTAGGCCTGTGTGGTGGTAGATCCCGGAACTGTAGTGGAAGAAGTCGTCGTAAACCTCGAATGCCACTGCCATTGGTCCGTTCTTCACTAGATTCATTTTCATCATGACTTCATTGCATCTGGAAGTAAAGATAAATATACATTAACCCATGACCAAACTACAAAAGTTACCGTAAGTTTGTTGAAATTCAAAGATGTTGCAGAGTGAATATTACGCAAACATTTTTTTGTCACTAAGGATAGAAATCATTTCGAAAATGAAGGAATTGCTTGTCACAGGCAATTCCTTCATTTCCCACAATTTTTTCCAAAGTCTTTCTCCTGTTGGGCATAAAAGACGTCCTTATGAGGGAAAGGATTAAGGAAATAATCTTTGAAAGTTAATCTATACTGAATTTAAAATAATGCTGATTAAACCAGTTAACATTTCGAAAACTATATTCCTTTAATCTGATATTCCTAACTAAGAAATTTTGGTATACATTGACAGAAAAAAAAAAGATCACTGACCAGTGTTATCTTGATATTTTCTAACCCAAAAGTTACAAAATTCCTATATAGAGTGATGCGATATGAAACATGCAGGTCTTGAATTTAGAAAAGCCTGAAGTTCTCTCATCCAGTAATGGTTTCAAAAAGATTTCATTTATACAAACTAAATAAACTTACGCGCCATAGAATCCTCCAACATATTCATATCTTGTAGAGTAATATCGTTTACACGATTTCTGTGTCATACACTTGCCATCTACACCTTTATATGGGTTACATTCCTCGTCGACCAATCCAAAATCTTCAGCATATTTTCCACCAATCAGGTAGGGGAAACCACCCTCACAGCCTACAAGTAACATAAAAATTACGATTGCTTGAGGAAGCCTTTAACCCTTTCCAAAACGACAATATTTTAGGATGGTCCACTTCTAAAACTGCCATAAATGACAAAAAGGAAGTTATTAAAGATGTTATTTGTGTGAAATATGCATGGAAAATATTGAGACAAAAGGAGAAACTGCTGGTTATCAGCAGTTTCTTGTTTTGTTTCAATGTTTTCCAAAACCTATTCTATCAGGGACGTCAAAACCAGGTCTTGTTTAGGAAAGGGTCAAACCAAACTTGCCATCTCGACCCTTATATGGGTTACATTCCTCGTCAACCAATCCAAAATCTTCAGCATATTTTCCACCAATCAGGTAGGGGAAACCACCCTCACAGCCTGAAAGTAATGTAGAAATAATGATAATCAGAGGTGGTTACATAAGGTATTCCATCCATCATTAGTGTTCGTCCTAGATTTTGGACCAATGAAATTGCAGTATATTTGAAAATATTGGCGCTATATTTCACATAAATGCACTGTCTGTCAGATTATGTCGCAAATATACATAGCCACGCCCCCGTTTCCTGTGCAGTTATGAAAAATGATGTAATTTTTGGGAAAATGATGTAATTTTGGGGAAATGATGTAATTCCAGTAAGATCCGCTCGATAGTAGCTCCGGTCGGAGGCGTGGTTTGAAGAATGACAGTAGAAGCATATGTTTTCATTGGTTGACTGACGTACTGCGCCTTTTGAACGTTTATATTGCGTAGAATCTACTATACAGCCTCTATCTAATACTTAGATACCAAACACTTCATGCTACTTTGTGAATCATCCTTGGCATCAGAGGTTTATAAGGGTATCCCTCATCAATTTTTGTTGCCACAGATGATGCCCAGAAATTGAGGAGGGTATACCATCATTAATTTCCCCTGCCACAGATGACGCCCAAAGTAGCATGAAGTGTTTTGTCTTATGATGGATGAAATACCTAATTGATAGGTAGCTTATGAAGAAGCTATAAGAGAACAGCATTGACCTTGATCAGGCAGTGTTGCTTTAAATGTGATATGTTTTCTGCTTAAAATACATTATTTGATCTAAACTGTGTAGTTTATTTCAAACCCTATCTATCATACTTTAAGATATACGGTAGATCTATGCTCCATACAAAATTAAAGTCCACTTAACCCTTTCCCGAACGACAAAGTTTAAGGCGTTTCAATTTGAAAGCTGCTGCAAACGACAAAATGGTTGTTTTAAAAGGAGAAAAATGTGTACAGAATAGCCTAGAAAATATTGAGGCAAAAGGAGAAAATGCTGATCATCAGCATTTTCTTCTTTTGTCTCAATGTTCTCTCGAGCCTTATCTATTAGGGACGTCAAAACCAGGTCTGGTTTGGGAGAGGATTAAACAACAAAGGACATAAGCTCGGACAATATTATGGACATCTTTTGGAGAGAACACAGGTGTCTCTGTGTTATTACTCATGATTCTCCATCGAGCCTCATTCTTATTCAGAAAGAAATAGGTTTTAAAATCAATGAGAAAAAAAGAGAAAATGCTGTTTACCTTGTGAATATTCACTACACTCAACAACATCTTGTGGAGAGAATGTGGGTGTTTCTGTGTTGTTACTCATGATTCTCCATCTAGCCTCGTTCATACCAAGAGAAGAGAACGCGAAACAGCTACCACATCCACCTGGATTAAACGGATATAAAATGTGTTAAGTGTAAAACCTTAGGCCTGGTCACATACATAGTTCTACGTCCACATAAAGGCCGAAGCACAGCAAAAATTGGTCAGTGTTACAGCTAATTTTTTTATGGGATGTGGACATGATATGGAAGTGAAATTGTATTTTAAGAGCATTTTTATAATAGGCTATTCAGCACTTAATCCTTTCCCAAACAAGACAGGGTTTTGACGTATGTATAGAATTGGATTGGGAAAACACTGAAACAAAAGAAGAAACTGCTGATAATCAGCAGTTTCTCCTTTTGTCTAAATATTTTCTGTGCTATGGTATACCCTTTGCCCATTCTTTCAGAAAAAATATTATGTCATCTATAGCGGCTTTAGAATTGGAATAGTTACAAATTTGGCTGTTTGGGAAAGGGTTAACAGTGTTGTGAACCAATAGTGCAACATATAGTTTCTTGTGTAGTTAAGAAATGAAAAAAAAAAAAAAAAAAAGATTCTAGGCATTAAACAAAGATCATGTATCATTTTAACCATTCCCACATAATAACACATTTTGAAGCCCCAAAGAATGTAGGATTTGGAAATCATTGGTGGAAATGAAGAAATTGCTTTAGAATACATGCAAACTAAAGAAAATGTACAAAATCATTCACTCAAAATTGTTGTTTGCAGCATCTTTTTATATCAACCACCCTAAAATTCTGCAGTTTAGTAGAGGATTAATATTTGTTTCACCTTGGTTCCTGACAGGCGACACATAGTTGATGCCATCCACATCTCTCCAGTCAAATGATTTAGGTAGACTTGAGTCCATCAGCACCTGTTTCAGAGTCTTACGAGCTGGCTTTGGTATACTGGAAAATTTACACAACAATGTTATTTTAAAAAGCAAAAAAAAATTAACTCTTTCCCAAACAGGACTTGGTTTTGATGTCCCTATTTGAAAAGATTTAGGAAAAACACTGAGGCAAAGGAAGAAAATGCTGATAAGTCTACTTATGGATAAGTCCTTGGAAATTTTCAAATTTTATCTAAAATTTAACAAAATGTCCTTCTTTTTTTGCATTTGAATTAAGGAATCTTTAATTGCTGTGAAATGAGTACCAACTTGCCATAGGCAGAGAAGACTAATCATTTGACTTTCCGATGACAAAATGTTGCTTTTATAGTCGTAAATTTAGTCACATAGGCTTGATTAAAAAACAAGAGGACCATGATGGTCCTATATATCGCTCACCTGAACCAAAAGGATATGAGCCACAATTTTGTTCAATTCAATTAATATTTACGACTTTAAGACTGAAAACGAACTTATGGTCAATAACGTTGTGAAAATCGAACTCATCCGAGATCTTCTGGTGTCCAACATTGTGTCCAAGTTTTGTCTTGATTGATTAATAATTGTAAATTTTAGAGTGTAAACAAGGTCGAAAACAGTCGAAAAAGGCAATTTTGTCAAATTCAAGGGCAAGTAACTTTCGATTTTCTGATCAGATCAGACTGAAAATCCAAATTATCAAAGATCCTATAATCCCCAACATTGTGTCAAAGTTTTGTCTTGATTGATTCATATTTGTACATTCTAGAGTGTAAACGAGGTCAAAAACAGCCGAAAATGGCAATTTTGTCAAATTCAAGGGCACATAACTCTCAACTTTCTGAAAAAGATCAGACTGAAAAACGAACTCATCAAAGATCTTAGGGTCCCAAACATTGTGTCTAAGTTTTGTCTTGATTGATTTATAATTGTAGATTCTAGAGGGTAAACAAGGTCAAAAACAGCCTAAAATGGCAATTTTGTCAAATTCAAGGGCACATAATTTTTGTCTTTCTGATCAGATCACACTGAAAATCTAACTCATCCGAGATCTTATGGTCTAAAACATGTCCAAGTTTTGTCTTGATTGATCAATATTTGTAGACGCTAGAGTGTTAACAAATTAAAAAGTAGCTATTTTTTGACGTTCAAGGGCACATAACTCCTGACTTCCTGGTCCGATCTGACCCAAAATCGAACTCATCCGAGAACTTATAGTCTTAAACATTATGTCCAAATTTTGTCTTGATTGATCAATATTTGTAGACGCTAGAGTGTTAACAAATTAAAAAGTAGCTATTTTTGACGTTCAAGGGCACATAACTCCTGACTTCCTGGTCCGATCTGACCCAAAATCGAACTCATTCGAGAACTTATGGTCATACATGTTTTGTTCAAGTTTAATTAAGATTGGTCAATATTTGTGGATGCTAGAGTGTTAAAAACAAATTGTGAACAGACGGACGGACAGATGGACGGACAGACAGACGGACGCCGACGGACAAAAAGCGACCACAATAGCTCACCTTGAGCACTTTGTGCTCAGGTGAGCTAAAAACAATAATAAATACCTGGGTATCCTTGACTTTCTTCCACCAGCCATTCTTATCATGTATTCCAAGTCCTTCCCTTCAAACTGCGGATAGTGTGCAGCCGTCCATGTTTTCTGTTGACTGTTTATCTTATTGATGAATGATGGATCATTTCTGTACAGCAGCTTGTGGGGGAATTTGGGGCTGCAAAGAGGTAAGTGAATGTAAAATTTAACACTTACTTCAATGGCTTTTTTTTAGACTAGTCCCATTGGAAACCTGCTGCAGATGACAAAATGTATTTTGATAAAGATAAATTTTGTGTATAGTATAGCTCAGAAAATATTGAGGCAAAAGAAGAAAAATGCAGATTATCAGCATTTTCTTCTTTTGCCACATCACTTTCTAAGGCTTTTTCTATTGGGGACATCAAAACTAGTAAGTCTTATTTGGGAAAGTGTTGAAATGTCTAAAGTTGGTATCCTCGACTTTCTACCACCGGCCATTCTAATCATGTATTCGAGGTCCTTCCCTTCAAACTGCTGGTAGTGTGCAGCCTTCCAAGTCTTCTGTTGGCTGTTTATCTTATTGATGAATGATGGATCATTTCTGTACAGCAGCTTGTGCGGGAATTTGGGGCTGCAAAGATGTAGAGCAACATATAAGAGGGGGTAAGTGCATTTCAACTTTGTTATTTCAATTCCAAACCCTATGTTGTGGGTACTCATTGGAATCGTCTTGAAGAGACGATTCCATTGAGTACCCACAACGTAGGGTTTGATGAACAATTAATAGGTAAATATTGCATTTTGAAAAGCCTTCACTCCCTCTTATCTGTAGCTCTGCTTTTGTATTTTCTTTTATTTCTATGTGTATATTTAGAGAAGTTGCTGACATTGAAAATGTAACAGACAGACAAATGGACAGACACACATTGGCTAGCATAAGATGTAAGTGATAAAATATTATTAATATTGTTATTTTACAAAATACATGTGAGTAGCTTTCCATGTACTAACTAGAAAACTATGACTTAAGATGATTAAAAACCTCACCACTTTATTACATCATTATGTCCCCTAGGCAATACTTTTCAGATGGATTGCTGGCCTGAATGACAAACCGACTGACAGACTGTTTCCAAATATACCTCCGTAACTAATTTTGTCCTGGTTTAACCCTTTTCCTAAATGCACATCCTAAACCAGTCCAATTTGAAAGCTGCTTTAGACAACAAAACTAGACTTGGCGTTGATAAAGAAAGGATTTCTATAGAATAAAGCCAAGAAAATATTGAGGCAAATGGAGAAAATGCTGATTATCAACATTTTCTTCTTTTGCTTCAATGTTTTTCAGAGCCTTTTCCATTTGGTCTTGTTTGGGAAAGGTTTAAAAAAGCATAAGACTTACAGTTTATTCACTGAATGTACAGATTTCACAGGGACTTTTTCATTCTTGGTTCCAGTGAAACACGCCCAGTCTCTGCCAGAAACATCATGTGCCCATCCAGGTAAGGTTTCACTGCAATAACTCTCTTGTCCCACATATTTGGAGAAAGCAAAGTATTTTCTCCCCGTGATCACCACTTCGAAACCCTAAAATATTTTTGTATTTAAAATACTTTCTCGAACAACACAATTTTGGACCATTTTTAAAAACAAAGATGTTGCAGATGACAAAATTGGCTCCTTTTGACTCGTGAAGGTGTAAAAAAGAAACATTGTGGAAAATGAAGAAATTGCTTGTGACAAGCAATTTGTTCATTTACCACAAAGTTTTCTTCCCAGAAAGACCAATAAATATAGAAATACATCCATCAACCGATTCCGTAAACATTGATGCATTTTTGATGCCCTTCAAGATAAAGGTATTGAAAAACCTTGTGGGAAATGAAGAAATTGCTTGCAATTTCTTCATTTTCCCACAATGTTTTTTCTTCCCATAAAGATAAAAACCCGTAAAATATCCTTTGAATGAAATTGTTCGTAGAAACATGCCCAGTCTCTTCCAGATACATCATGTGCCCATCCAGGTAAGGTCTCACTGCAATAACTCTCTTGCCCCACATATTTGGAGAACGCAAAGTACTTTCTGCCTGTGATCACCACTTCAAAACCCTAAAATGATTTTGTATTTCAATTAATCCCTTCCCAAATGACAATATTTGGACCATTTTTAAAATAATAGATATTGCAGATGACAAAATTGACTCTATTTGAGTCCTAAAATTTGTGAAGGTGTAAAAAAGAAACATTGTGGAAAATGAAGAAATTGCTTGTGACAAGCAATTTCTTCATTTCCCATAATGTTTTTTCTTCCCATAAAGATAGAAAATGTAAAATATCCTTAAAAATGAAATTGTCCATAGAAACATGCCCAGTCTCTACCAGATACATCATGTGCCCATCCGGGTAAGGTCTCACTGCAATAACTCTCTTGGCCCACATATTTGGAGAAAGCAAAGTACTTTCTGCCTGTGATCACCACTTCAAAACCCTAAAATGATTTTGTATTTCAATTAATCCCTTCCCAAATGACAATATTTGGACCATTTTTAAAATAATAGATATTGCAGATGACAAAATTGACTCTATTTGAGTCCTAAAATTTGTGAAGGTGTAAAAAAGAAACATTGTGGAAAATGAAGAAATTGCTTGTGACAAGCAATTTCTTCATTTCCCATAATGTTTTTTCTTCCCATAAAGATAGAAAATGTAAAATATCCTTAAAAATGAAATTGTCCATAGAAACATGCCCAGTCTCTACCAGATACATCATGTGCCCATCCGGGTAAGGTCTCACTGCAATAACTCTCTTGGCCCACATATTTGGAGAAAGCAAAGTACTTTCTGCCTGTGATCACCACTTCAAAACCCTAAAATGATTTTGTATTTCAATTAATCCCTTCCCAAATGACAATATTTGGACCATTTTTAAAATAATAGATATTGCAGATGACAAAATTGACTCTATTTGAGTCCTAAAATTTGTGAAGGTGTAAAAAAGAAACATTGTGGAAAATGAAGAAATTGCTTGTGACAAGCAATTTCTTCATTTCCCATAATGTTTTTTCTTCCCATAAAGATAGAAAATGTAAAATATCCTTAAAAATGAAATTGTCCATAGAAACATGCCCAGTCTCTACCAGATACATCATGTGCCCATCCGGGTAAGGTCTCACTGCAATAACTCTCTTGGCCCACATATTTGGAGAAAGCAAAGTACTTTCTGCCGGTGATCACCACTTCAAAACCCTGAAAACACCTTTGTATTTTAATTAATCCATTCCAAAACGACAAAATTTGGACCCTTTTTTCAATTCAAAGGTATTGTAGATGCATGGGCAGATCCAGGGTTTTTCCCAGGGGGGGGGGGGGTCCGAGCCCAAAATTTTTTCCAAGGGGGGGGGGTCCAAGACCAAAATATGGCTCCAAATGTAGTAAACTTGTAACGTTTCACTAAATTTATATAGTCAAAATTCAATTTTTGGCCAATGCCAGGGGGCATCTCTCATCCCCCCTCTAGATCCACCCATGAGATGACAAAATTAATCAGACTGTCAGAAAAGATAAAAGCTTTGGGAAAACATTGTGGAAAATGAAGAAATTGCTTGTGACAAGCAATTTCTTCATTTACCACAATGTTTCCTCGCACAAAGACCAAAATACATAAAATATCCTTTGAATGAAATTGTCCATAGAAACATGCCCAGTCTCTTCCAGATACATCATGTGCCCATCCTGGTAAGGTCTCACTACAGTAACTCTCTTGGCCCACATATTTGGAGAAAGCAAAGTACTTTCTGCCTGTGATCACCACTTCAAACCCCTAAAACATATTATGGCTTTTTTATACCCCCCACCTACGAAGTAGAGGGAGGTATATTGGTTTCACCATGTCTGTCTGTCTGTCAGTCCGTCCATCCGTCCAGTCGTCCGTCCGTCCGTAGACTTTTTCGTTTCCGTGCTCTAACTCAAGAACAGTTTGACCTAGGATCATGAAACTTTACACAGTTGTTGCCCTTGACCCAAGGAGGTGCCCTATCGTTTTGGGGTCACCAAGGTCAAAGGTCAAGGTCACAATCGGACTTTGTTTAAAATCCGTTTCCGTGCTCTAAGTCAAGAACCGGTTGACCTAGGATCATGAAACTTTACACAGTTGTTGCCCATGACCCAAGGAGGTGCCCTATTGTTTTTGGATCACCAAGGTCAAAGGTCAAGGTCACAATCGGACTTTGTTCAAAATCCGTTTCCGTGCTCTAAGTCAAGAACCGGTTGACCTAGGATCATGAAACTTTACACAGCTGTTGCCCATGACCCAAGGAGGTGCCCTATTGTTTTTGGGTCAGAAAGGTCAAAGGTCAAGGTCACAATTGGACTTTGTTCAAAATCCGTTTCCGTGCTCTAAGTCAAGAACCGGTTGACCTTGGATCATGAAACTTTACACAGCTGTTGCCCATGACCCAAGGAGGTGCCCTATTGTTTTTGGGTTAACAAGGTCAAAGGTCAAGGTCACAATCAGACTTTGTTAAAAATCCGTTTCCGTGCTCTAAGTCAAGAATCGGTTGACCTAGGATCATGAAACTTTACACAGTTGTTGCCCATGACCCAAGGAGGTGCCCTATTGTTTTTGGGTCACCAAGGTCAAAGGTCAAGATCACAATCAGACTTTGTTTAAAATCTGTTTCCGTGCTCTAAGTCAAGAACCGGTTGACCTACAGCACTTTTTCAGTGACAAGGCGCTAGTGGGGGGTATTTGTCCGCTCTGCGACAGTTCTAGTTTAGCTCACCTGAGCACGAAGTGCTCGAGGTGAGTTATTGTGGTCACTTTGTCCGTCGTCCGTCCGTCAACATTTGGGGTGTTTACACTCTAGCATCCACAAAAATTACTCAATCTTGATCAAACTTGGCCAAAACAAGTATGATCATAAGTTCTCGGACAAGTTCCATTATGGGCCTGATCGGACCAGAAAGTGCGGAGTTATCTGCCCTTGAATGTCAAAAAATGCTGTTTTTAAGTTTGTTTACACTCTAGCATCTACAATTATTGATCAATCAAGACAAAACTTGGACATAATGTTGGAGACCATGAGATCTTGGATGAGGTCAATTTTCAGTCTGATCTGACCAGAAAGATGAGAGTTATGTGCCCTTGAATTGGGCAAAATTGCCACTTTTTTGCTGTATTCAAAAAAGAGTTAATCTAAGGGAAGGAACTCTGACACTACTTTACTTCAGTATAAGTAGAGTTATCTAGTTTGATAGAGGATATAAATAGATTTACACTCTTATTAACCCATTACCAAACAACAAAATTTTAGCCTAGTCCAAAATCATAGGTGTTGCAGACGACAAGTTCCATTTAACAAAATTTAACATTTTTTGGTCTTTCTTGGTAGAAAACATTGTGGGTAATGAAGAAATTGTTTGTCACAATGTTTTCCAAAGCCTTTATTTTGTGGGGCATCCAAAAGCGCCAATGTGTGGGAAAGGGTCAATCAAGACAAAACTTGGACACAATGTTGGGGACTTTAAGATCTCAGATGAGTTTGATTTTCAGTCTGATCTGATCTGAAAGTCAAGAGTTACGTGCCCTTGAATTTGACAAAATAGCCATTTTCGGCTGTTTTCAACCTTTTTTACGCTCTAGAATCTACAATTGTTATTCAATCAAGACAAAACTTGGACACAATGTTTTGGACCATAAGATCTGGGATTAGTTTGATTTTCAGTCTGATCTAATCAGAAAGTCAGGAGTTATGTGCCCTTGAATTTGACAAAATTGCTGTTTTTTACTGTTTTCGACTTTGTTTACACACTAGAATCTACAATTATTGACCAATCAAGACAAATCTTGGACACAATGTTGGAGACTATAAGATCTCAGGTAACTTCGATTTTCAGTTTGATCTGATTAGAAAGTCAAGAGTAATGTGCCCTTGAATTTGATAAAATTGCTGTTTTTGGCTGTTTTCGACCTTGTTTATACTCTAGAATCTACAATTATTTATCAATCAAGACAAAACTTTAACACAATGTTGGGGACTATAAGATCTTGGATGAGTTTGATTTTCAGTCTGATCTGACGAGAATGTTGAGAGTTATGTGCCCTTGAATTTGACAAAATTGCCATTTTTCGGCTGGTTTCGACCTTGTTTACATTCTAGAATCTACAATTATTGATCAATCTATACAAAACTTGGACACAATGTTGGGAACCATAAGATCTCAAATGAGATTGATTTTCAGTCTGATCTGATCAGAAAGTGGAGCGTTTTGTGCCCTTGAAATTGACAAAATTGTTGTTTTCGGCTGTTTTCGACCTTGTTTATACTCTAGAATCTACAATTATTTATCAATCAAGACAAAACTTGGATACAATCAGGGCTACAGATAAGTGGAGAAGAAGACATACTAACATTGTTTTTTGGAATTCAAATCCTATGTTGTGGGTACTCATTTGAATCGTATCGACGAGACGATACAAATGAGTACCTACAACATAGCGTTTGATGATCACTGACAGCATTATTGCAGTTTGAAAAGTCACCACCCCCTCTTATCTGGAGTGCTGTACAATGTTTGGCACCATAATTTAGATCTTGGATGAGTTAGATTTTCACAACCTTATTGACCATAAGTTCTTTTTCAGTCTTAAAGTAATAAATATTAACCCTTTCCCAAACAAGACCTGGTTTTGGCGTCCCTAATAGAAAAGACTTGAGAAAACATTGAGCAAAAGAAGAAACTGCTGATAACCAGCAGTTTCTCCTTTTGCCTCAATATTTTCTTGGCCATAACATAAACATTTTGGCCTTTTGTGAACATTTACTTTGTTGTCTGCACTAGCTTTCAAATTGGACTGCCTGAAAATTTTGCCGTTTGGGAAAGGGTTAATTTAATTGAATTAAAGTGTTGCTCATATCATTTAGGTTCAGGTGAGCGATATAGGACCATCATGGTCCTCTTGTTTTAAAAACAATTTCCCAAATCTTAGACCATTCAAAATTTAAAAGGTGAAGATAAAAAAATATGATTGATGTAAAATTTGATAGATTTAATGTGTGTATTACAGCACAGAAAACATTGAGTGAAAGGGAGAAATTGCAGTTTATCTGCAATTTCTTCTTTTCTCTCAATCTTTTCCATAACTATTCCTAATAGGGACGTTAAAACCACAAGATGAAGGTTTTAGAAAATATTGTGGGACACAATGTTCCAACAGATGTTTCAACCAGATCCAACTTATTAAAATAAAATTTCATTCACTAGTCATATTTGAAATTGTTGTCTGAATCTAGATCTACAAAATTTCTTGAATCTGGACAACTTCAAGTATAAAATTAATGGGTTAACCCATTACCACACAGTGACGAGTTTTGACACTTAACAAGATAAAGGTTAAGTTGGAAAACATTGTGGAAAATGAAGAAATTGCTTGTAAAAAGTTTTTTTTAAGTTTTTCTGTCTAGTAATGGATTATTCTTTTTAAAATAGATCTACCTGGTTATAGATGAGAGTCCAGAACCCTTCATTACCATTCGCATCAAATGCTCTATCAGGGAATAAGAGTGAGACTTTCAGCTTTGTCACAGATTGAGAAGAATCTGAAATGAAATATGGGCACATTTAATGTGGAGGTTCATAGATTAGAGACTAGGAAAGGCTTGGACTATGACCTATAGTCACATTAAATTCCTAAAAGTCCCATTGTTTTAACTCTTTCTCAAACAAGACCTGGTTTTAACATCCTCAATAGAAAAGGCTTCAAAAAACATAGAAACGAAAGAAACAGCTGATAATTAGCAGTTTCTCCTTTTGTCTCAACATTTTCTGCGCTTTATTTTACACATTTCCTTTCCTTATCACCACCAGCTTTATCGTCTGCAGCAGCTTTCACATTGGACAGTCCTTAAAATTTTGCAGTCTGGCAAAGGTTAACCATTGATGAATGAGTGGTCCCTAGTTGCGATAATGTAAACAGAACCTTTTTGAACTTTGACACAAACCAATACCCATCATCAAGTTGTTGGCTACGATATCCAAGCTAAGTGGTCCCTAGCTGCGATAAACCAGATCTAAATTAGAAAAGGTTTCAGTTACATTATTGCAACTAAGTGGTCCCTTGCGATGAATTCAAAACATCTACATGCATCTACCCCCTTTAAAGATTGTGAGCAGCTCCTTTGAAATGACAAAACGTGTAGATTCAATCTAGAACTAACTTCAGCAGCGGATCTAGGTTTTCCTTGGAGAAGGTTTAAATATACAAATATTGACTGAATTTCTGAATGAAAATGAAATAATCTAGCTGTAGAGGGGGCTTAGAATGAGCCACCCCCCT
This sequence comes from Fragum sueziense, assembly GCA_963680895.1. Classification (NCBI taxonomy): domain Eukaryota; kingdom Metazoa; phylum Mollusca; class Bivalvia; order Cardiida; family Cardiidae; genus Fragum; species Fragum sueziense. The sequence goes on from OY804597.1 coordinate 41,664,828, forward strand.
CAACCCAGTGGCGGATCCAGGATTTCTGTGAAGGGGGTTCCGATATTCTAAACTAAAGGGGAGTTCGGGTATACGAAAGGCAGTGGCGGATACAGAGGGGGTTTGGGGGTTCAAATGAACCCCCCTCTGAAGCTTTACTATTTCATTTTCATGCAGAGATCAAGTCAAAATTGTGTGATACTAGATTAGTAAAACGAACCCCCCTTTGTATAAAAACGAACCCCCTTCACAGAAATCCTGAATCCGCCACTGGAAAGGGGGGGGTCGTTTTCCTAGTTTTATGCAATTTTGACTGAAATTCTGCATGAAAATGAAACAATCGGGCTACAGAGGAGGGTTCATTCGAACCACCCGAACCCCCTCTGGATCTGTCACTGCAGCCCCTCCTGAATCCGCCATTGAGCCAAGAGATCTTTCGAGGTCTTTCTTGACTCTAAAGTCTAATAACTACAATTTGTACAAAAGTAAGGTTTTACCGAATCCAGTGCAGTTTAGAGTGTTGTCATGTCCCTTTTCCCCAATGTAAAAAGTCCACTCCCCCTTCACATCTTCAAATGTACAGTTAGCCGGCGTATCAGCCTGCACAGCCGCGATCAAGGCAACAATGGCTAAAACCTGTCTCATACTTGCTTCACTATGACAAAGGATTGAGATCTATTGTGAGTACGGTATTTGTATTTAAGTTCAATGTTCAGTCATGTGAAGTGTCCTCAAAAAAAAAAATAATCTTGTGATGATCAGCTGACTGAAACGGTGTATCGACAAACTTATACCCGTGCAAATTATGTACGGAAATCATCGATTGTCTTTTCCGTGAGTCGCGGAAATGGCCGAGTCGTAAAACCGACGACATTCGCGTATTACGGAGCTGTTTCGGAACTTCTCGGATATTTCCGTAATTTAAGGCACGTGCAATTCACATGCTAATTGGGCGATATTATCTTTTAGATAGATTTAATTGAACATTACCGTAATCATTTTAATATGTGCCCACCATACCCCGTAGTTTGCTAAAACCGTGCTAAAAACAGGCTGACTTCAGGCCCGTAGGAAGCGAATTTCATCAATTGAAATAAAATGCAGACGACAATTTCAAGTGAATGAAATTTTACACGTTTTTGGTCTAATAGGAGAGAAAACATTGTGGGAAGTGAAGAAATTGCTAGTCACAAGCAATTTCTTCATTTTCCACAATGTTTTCCAAAACCATCTATGGAGTCAAAAAGAGTCATTGTGTGGGAATGGGTTAAGCATTCAAACTATTTAGAACTAACATGACAATGACTTTTGTCGTTTGAACTGTCCTTTTTTCGATCTCTATCTTTTTTTTGTAGATCTATCTAAATAGAATCTACATTAAATCTAGATCTAGATCTACCAATGCATGCTCGTTTTTTTTTTTTTTTTTTTTTTTTTTTTTTTTTTTTTTTTTTTTTTTAAATAAATTAATGACCGGAGTCTTTGGGCTGTTGAAATAAGACTAACACACTAAGCAATGCGTAAATTATGTAAGAAGACATCTGGTTGAATGAGAAATCAGGTGAGATATCATAGGTTGTTGTGTATGGCGCAAAAAATGTCCGTAACTTCGTTCTGTAAAACTGTGCCGTGACCCGATAGTGGATAGTCGATATTCAGCCATAAAGCCACATATCCTCACCAAGGGCGGATCCAGAAATTTTTTCCAGGGGGGGGGGTCCAAGACCAAGATTTTTTTCCAGGGGGGGGGGGGTCCAAGCTCAAATTATGGCTTAAAATGCAATAAATATGTAACGTTACACTAAATTTATATAGTCAAAATTTAATTTTTGGCCAATGCCAGGGGGGGTCCGGACCCCCCCCCCCCCCGACCCCCCCCCCCCCTCTAGATCCGCCCATGCGTGAGATGTATTCTTCTTTAGTATTGATCTGGCACATGTACTTTCTCGCGGTATTGGTGGTGCGCAATTATTAATTAGAATTTTGCGTGGTGAAACGACCAGTTTCAACCACAAACGTGACCCTGTTTGTGTGAACTAGTAGCGAAAAATATCGTTACAAACAACTTTAGGAGCAAAACTACTTTGTGCGAACTAGTTTGGGGAAAATAGAATTCTAAAAAAATTACAACATACATTCAATACAATATCAAATTGACCTTACAGACATCTATAATAATAATTATATCTAGAAATATACGAATTTGATTGAAAATTTAAAATCAAAACGTTTAGAAATAAAAATTGCATTTGGATTAGAGATTATTTTTGGTTGCGGGACCAAAACAATATGGCGGCTCCTTGGAAACGACGTACGCGATCAATGTCAAAGGAGTAACAGGTTCAAAATCAAAGACAACAGGAAAAATGGCAAGCTTCTCCTTTGCAAATGGCAAAACGTAAAAGAAATGGCATAGAAGAACATAAGTTTGTGCCGAAAATAAGTTCAGCGAGCAGAAAAATCGCTGAAAAGCGTCTGCAACAACAGGCCCAGGGGTCAGATGCGATCCCAAATTTTATGCGGGAAATAAAGTGTCAAGCCAGGGCGCCTTTGGACCCTATACCTGTGAATACGCTTAGTGAGAAATTTGAAAGCAGTGTTAAGATATCAGATGGGGAAAAGGATGATCCCAATCCCGCGCTGGGTACAGACCGATCTTTGATCAAGTCAAACAAAGAAGTTCTCAAGCCAATCGCTATGAGTAAACAAGCAGAAGTGGTGCTGGATGACAGCATTTTTACCTTTAAGCCAAAAGTTAGTTCGACTAGTGCCAAAATTGTTGAGAGTTTGGGTACAGATTTTATGTCAAGGCAACAACAACATCTTGACAGGCAAAAAAAGTTGGTAAGTATTTGTAATTCTGAACGAATATGGAAATAATCTGTCTATGGTTCTCACTCTACAGTTTGAACATTCGAATTTAACACCTTCAGCGTTTTTTCTCAAAGTTTTGGGAACGGGTCCGAAAACAGGCAAATTGGGAAAATGCGTTGTTTTGTAAAAAAAAAAATGGGAAAATATTTTCATCACAGACTTCAACAAAAATTGAGTCCTATGCATAGTTAACTATATAAAATCAACTGAAGAGACTTCCAGGTTGTCTCTGGATACTTTTTTCCCAACATATTAAAGGGAATGATTGAAACTTCATTCAAAAAGAAGAAATAACTTTTGCATTGGGAATTTTCTTTCTAGATTTTGGGAAATAATTACCCTATTTGGCATTGGGAACGGGTCATTTTTACGGACCCGTCCAAAGAAGGAGAAAAAACGCTGACCCTGGGAAAGGAGGTTTCCCTCACAATTCTTCTTTCTGTAAACTGCACTAGTACTTGTGTCAATTTTGTGGGCTAATGTAAAGTCCATAAACTACCTCCGCTACCAAGTGACAACTCAGAATCTCTTGACCCTTTCCCAAACGACAAATTTTAGGAAGTTACAATTTAATAGCTGCTGCAAAACAATAAAAGGAATGATGTCAAAGATAGAATTTGTGTAAAATAGCACAGAAAATATTGAGACAAAAGGAGAAACTGCTGGTTATCAGCAGTTTCTTCTTTTGTTTCAATGTTTTCCCAAGCTTTTTCTACAAGGGACGTCAAAACCAGGTCTTGTTTGGGAAAGGGTTAATTGCGATGTGGACTCTCTACCTCTCCAGGCATGGCAAAGAACCAGAAATTTTAGTCAGACATTCAATCTGATTGTACTAAATAACCTATAAAACCGAATCAAATTTTGTCTGACAGAACTATCATTCACTATCTTACGGGTCAATAGCATTGTCTTGCCTGGAGTGAATCACTCTTGGCGCTGTTCCATTGCATCAAATGGGAAGGATAAATTTGTAACTACCAATACACAAAATAAGTTCAGCCAGCAGAAAAATCGCTGAAAAGCGTTTGTAACAACAGGCCCAGGGGTCAGATGCGATCCCAAATTTTATGCGGGAAATAAAGTGTCAAGCCAGGGCAAAAGAATAAAAATGCGTGCCTCAATATTTACTAAGCTATATTGTACACAAATCCTTTCTCCATCAACATCTATTCCATCGTCTGCAGCAGCTTTTTATTTTGGAGTAGTTTAGATATTTGCTGTTTGAGAAAGGGTAAAGTACTTTTTAACGTGATATCTTCAACTATAAATATCAACCATTTGTACTGGTATTTTGTTTTATATCAGAAAATTTTGTCACATGCTGCAATTACTTTTAAAGTGACATTTCACAATGATTTGTACATAAATCTTACTTTTATTATACCCCCCACAACAAAGTTATGGGGGGGTATACTGGATTCAGGTTGTCCGTCCGTCCGTCCGTCCGTGGACATAATTTTGTGTCCTCTTCTCCTCCCACAGTTTTTGACCGATTTTGCTGAAATTTTAGCAGGTTGTTTATTATCATATGAAGTTGTGCACCTGCAATTTTCATCTTGATCCAGGCAGTAGTTCCAGAGTTATGCCACTTTGAACTTTAGCACTTTTTCAGTGACAACGCGCTAGTGGGGGGTATTTGTCCGCTTTGCGACAGTTCTAGTTTTATCTGAAAGAGCATATTTTCTTATGAAAATTATGAAAATTTCAAGCCAAAATATTTAACCTTTTACGAGAAATATATATTTTTGTGTTAAGATTAAACAAATTGTTGTGGACAACAGTTCAGATTTATATAGAATTTGTCATAATTTCTGTTTCAACTTTAAAGGCATATTTTTCGCTTATAACTAAAAACTTCAAAAAACTGATAGTATTTCTATGCATTATAATAAACAATCTTTGTATCAAGACATACTTTTAAAAAATGAAATAAATGTGAAATGTCACTTTAAGGTAGAATACCCATAATGTGGCCAATTTGAGATTCATAAAACATTGGCTTTTTTGAAAGGCGTTTGTGACATATACGAACATATTCGGGTGCGGTTGTAAACATTAAGTGGTGGAAAGTTCTTCTGCCAAAATTAATGTTTTCTATGGCGTCAGAATAATTCCGAAGACACACTTGTAAATCTCATTAGGGGTGGACTGCCTTAATCACCAACTGATGATTCAATTCTCCTTTCATAACAGATTGAAAGAGCTGGCTCTTCTACATTTGTGTATAAAGGATCACAGGGTCGATTATCACCACTAAGTCAGTACAAACGACTCAAAGAGAGAGGATTCAAGGTATAGTCCAGTCACAATTATTATGCCACATGTTTACAAATTTTATCCGTTTATCATGTAAACAAGAGAAAAAGTATTCATAATTTTCAATACAATTTTGCATGTTTTGATTTGAATCTTGCAGATGTGAGAGTGAGACGCCTGCATTATATAGTGCAAGATTGGAACCACTTTATGCAAAATTACAATAGTTTGGAGTTTGGTATCAGTCGAAAAATTAAATTTTGACCATATAACTTTAGTGCAATGTTACATATTGCTGATTTTCAACGAAAACCAGGTAACTGCAGCTTAAAACAAGCTGCAGTTACGAGGTTTTCGTTGAAAATCAACTATATTTATCACACTTTAAGACATCATTAGGGCTTGGACCCTCCCTGGAAAAAAATCCTGGGTCCACCCTTGTGTATTGTTTATATGTATAGGTAAATTTTGTAAACATGTGCCATAATACCAAAACTGGACTATAATCTCTGTCAGTGTGTTTAATTAACCCTTTCCCAAACAAGACCTCGTTTTAACGTCCCTATTAGAAAAGGCATGTGAAAACATTGAAACAAAAGAAGAAACTGCTGATAACCAGCAGTTTCTCCTTTTGTCTCAATATTTTCTGTACCAGATTTTACACAGATTATATCTTTAATAACTACCATTTTGTCACTGGTGTCAGTTTTTGAAGTGGATCGCCCTAAAATTTTGTTGTTTGGGAAAGGATTAAGATTTTCACACATTTGGAAATAAAATGAGCAGGGATCTGGGAAAAGGGCCTCCATAGCATTTGAGACTACAGTCAACACTCGTTGTGTCGAAGTCGGAAAGGCCGTCAAAATACCTCGACATATCCAGAGTTCGACTCATCCGATTTTGTTTGGCTTCAATAAAATTGACATTTGACGGTTTTGAAACTTATCAAGTACGATTATTATTGAAATATAGTAGGAAAAGGAAAGAAATCCAGTTGAGGGCCAGCCCTATTTCCAGATCCAGGCTAGTATGCTAACTTATTACCAGACAGAAATTTTTTAGACTTGTCCAAACTAAAAGATGTTGCCGACGACAATTTCAAGTGAAGAGTGAATGGAGTTTAAATTTTGTTGTCTCTCAGCAGAAAACATTGTAGGAAATAAAGAATTTTCGAAGCATTTATTTTATTGGGTGTCAAAAAGCTATGTTATGTGGGAATGGGTTAAAGTGTGGTTGATAATCCGTTGATTATATTGTTTTTCATTAACATGTCACTGTTATGTAAAACACATAATATATGTTAATTGTCTCAATGCACAAAAATAGATCTTTTCAAGCATTGAATGCTTATTCTTGCGATATTAAATTTCATTGGGACGGTAAATCAATATATATTCAAGTCTTAAATAGTTTGACCTATATAGTAGAGATAGTATTGTTCGAGTTAATTGTGTGTATAATTGTGCTTCTTGTTTTATTGCTTTAACTATTATGAGTTGACAAAATTATAGACTTGGTCTAATTGAAAGAGATGGAGACGAAAATAAAAAAAATCTTTATGATATGAGTTTAACTGTGTAACTGTGCCTTAATTATGTTGCAGATTTTTGGAGAAAATGAGAAACTGCTTATCATTTTAAACTGGGCATTGTCATTTTTTCTCAACTACTATAATTTTTCAAATGAAGCAAGCATTTTTTTTTCCAAGAATATTTTTAATAGAGGTTATACACCTATTACCACGCAGCAGTTTTTATGCACCAACAAAAGGCAACTAGAGTAGAAATCATCACTAAAATTTATCACGGAAAATATTCAGGCAAAAGGGAGAAATGCTGGTTACCGGTACAAGCATTTTCAATTTTTTCTTGTATTTTCCACGGCTGGGACCTGTTAAGGTGTCAAAACTAGAGCTAAATGTTTGGGAATTTTCCAGAAAGGATTGAATATGTGAAAAATGTACAAATCTTAAGGGGGAATGCTCCAGTTTCCTAATTTTTTTCCCAATAATAGAATTTATTTATATTTTGTATGTTGAAATTACATGTTATTACCAATTGAAAAATAAAATAAAAATGGGTGGTCAGCGATCTTGTTTGAATTTTATAGGCATTCGTATCACATACCCCTACAGCGAAAAAAATGCACAATCTCTTGCACCTATCCAAGGTCACTAAAATGCTAATAAAATGCTGTATACTCATCGTTTAGTCCCGAAAATGGATTTAAAGTAACATCTTGCATTAAATAAGAACAGAAAACCCAAAATATGTGCTTCTATAAAAGCGTAAATGTATAAAACAGCATGTTCAAGTGTTCGGGTAGATCAATGAAGCTGGAGTGTTTTATGTCAAAATTTGCATATTTTTGGAAATATTTCAAGTTCTACATAATAGAATTTGATAAAACTCCCTCATTGTATTAATCAACTTGTCCTGGTAATAATTCAAAAAGAAAATGTATAGGTCAGCGCACTTATTAGTGAATTACAGGAATTTGTATCAGCTACACATGAATAAAATGACGCAAAACAGTGGTAACTGCATACACATTTACGACTGTCTTGCTCTAAATGATCGATTTCCATCTTGAGGAAATCAGTTTCACATAATAAATGCATTTTTACCGGCGAAAATGGTAAATTGTAATGATGAATTATATTAGTGAAAATATGGTAGCGAAACATATTGGTACGAAACATTTAATTTACTACAGTAAAAACTGAGTGTTCCAAAAAACTGGAGCATTCCCCCTTAATCATAATAAAGTAGAATGGAGTTTTTCGAAAATCAGGGCTATTTTCAAAGTTTAAAGAAAATTTACCCCTTACCCATCGTGAAAATGTTTGACCATTACACTATTAAAGGGAAATTATTCATAAATTTAATCTAGATTTCATGATTTTGATAATGCCCCTTATTTCCAATAGCTATGTCCTCAAAATGCTATAATTATGCCCCCTTTCGAAGAAAATGGGGGTATATTGTTTTGCAAGTGTCGGTCGGTCGGTCGGTCGGTCGGAAGGTCGGTCGGTCGGTCGGTCGGTCGGAAGGTCGGTCGGTCGGTCGGTCGGTCGGTCTGTCCGTAGACCAAACCTTGTCCGGAGCATAACTCAAAAAGTATTAAAGGTAGAGTCATGAAACTTCATAGGTGGATAGATCTCATTATGGAGAGGTGCAGTGCACAAGAACCGTAACTCTGCCGATCAAATTTTTTGAGTTATTGCCCTTTGTTGATTTTATAACTTGATTCTTGTCCGGAGCATAACTCAAAAAGTATGTAAGGTACAATCATGAAACTTTACAGGTGGATAGATCTTATTATGGAGAGGTGCAGTGCACAAGAACCGTAACTCTGCTGATCAAATTTTTTGAGTTATTGCCCTTTGTTGATTTTCAAACTTGATTATTGTCCGGAGCATAACTCAAAAACTATGTTAGGTAGAATCATGAAACTTTACAGCTGGATAGATCTCATTATGGAGAGGTGCAGTGCACAAGAACCGTAACTCTGCTGATCATATTTTTTGGGTTATTGCCCTTTGTTGATTTTCAAACTTGATTATTGTCCGGTGCATAACTCAAAAAGTATGTAAGGTACAATCATGAAACTTTACAGGTGGATAGATCTCATTATGGAGAGGTGCAGTGCACAAGAACCGTAACTCTGCCGATCAACTTTTGTGAGTTATTGCCCATTGTTGATTTTATAACTTGATTCTTGTCCGGAGCACAACTCAAAAAATATGTAAGGTAGAATCATGAAACTTTACAGGTGAATAGATTTCATTATGGAGAGGTGCAGTGCACAAGAACCGTAACTCTGCCAATCAAATTCTTGGAGTTATTGCCCTTTGTTGATTTTTACACTTAATTCTTAACCTTGCCTATATCTCGTGTCCTTTTACACATACAGCCTTGATATCTCACACATAGATACCTCCTATCAACATCGTTCACATTTAACCATGACCTTGGACCTTGTGACCTTGACCTTGGAGTTTGACCTACTTTAAAAAAAATTAAACCTGGCATATATCTCATGACCTTTTACAAATACAGCCTTGATATTTCACACATGGACACATCTTACCAAGACCTTTCACAATTGACCATGACCTTGGACTTTGTGACCTTGACCTTGGAGTTTGACCTACTTTTAAAAAAAACTTTAACCTGGCCGATATATCATGTCCATTTACACATACAGCCTTGATATTTGACACATGGAAACCTCCGACTTAGACCTATCACATATGACTATGACCTTGGACCATGTGGCCTTGACCTTGGAGTTTGACCTACTTTTAAAAGAAATAAACTGGGCCTATATCTTATGTGCTATTACACATACAGCCTTGGTATTTCACACATGGACACATCTTACCAAGACGTTTCACATTTGACCATGACCTTGGACCTTGTGACCTTGACCTTGGACTTTGACCTACTTTAAATAGAACTTTAACCTAGCCGATATATCATGTCCTTTTACACATACAGCCTTGATATTTGACACATGGACACCTACGACCAAGACCTTTCACATTTGACCATGACCTTGGACCTTGTGACCTTGACCTTGGTGTTTGACCTACTTTTATAATACATTAACCTGGCCTATATTTCATGTCATTTTACATATACAGCCTTGATATTTCACACATGGTCACTTCCAACCAAGATATTTCACTTTGACCATGACCTTGGACCTTGACCTTGGAGTTTGACCTACTTTTAGAAATATCTAACCTAGCCTTTATCTTATGTCCTATTACACCTACAGCCTTGATATTTCACACATAGACACCTCCTACCAAGACCTTTCACATTTGACCATGACCTTGAATATTGCAACCTTGACCTTGGAGTTTGACCTACTTTTAAAAAGACTGAAACCAGGCATATATATCATGTCCTTTTACACCTACAGCCTTGATATTTCACACATGGACACCTCCAACCAAGACCTTTCACATTTGACCATGACCTTGACCTTGGCATTTGGCCTACTTTTAAAAACTTTAACCTGGCCTATGTTTCATTTTACTTTTACATATACAGCTTTAATATTTCACACATAGACACCTCGTACCAAGACCTTTCATATTTGACCATGACCTTAGACCTTGTTAACTTGACCTTGGACTTTGACCTACATCAAATGTAGGCCCTTGAGGGGGCATATATGTTTTACAAACATCTCTTGTTGTATTTATCTTTACGTTTATTAAGACTTTTCAATCATCTACATTTTGTTAAAATGCATCATCAATGAATGTAATCATAATTTTCATACCCCTAAAATCACCCTTTTGAGATTCATTAACAGGGAAAAAGACTGACCATTTTAACTTAGGGGCCCAGAATAGCAAAATTCAATAATTAACATTTAGGGAATAGGCTTTTTTGCTAAATATTCAGGGGCCCAGCCCAAAATCTAGGGGCCATGGGCGACTGGGCCCCTGCTAGTCTTTATCCCTGCATTAAACATTGTCTTTGTTTGAGCGGGGTCATTACATAGCCAAACCTATTTGGGCGCGGTCCTAAACATTTTGCAATGGCTAGTTCCTCCGCTGAATGTTTTCAATCGCACCGGAATAATTCCAACGTTGTGCAACTCTTGTTAAGGAAAAATATGGGTAATGAAGAAATTTATTGTGATAACCGATTTCTTCATTTCCTGCGATGTTTTCTACCACAAAACCCTCAAAATCTTTAAATTTTATTCACTTTAACCCTTTCCCAAACAAAATTTTAGTGTGATCCACTTCAAAAACTGCCACAAATGACAAAATAGAAGTTATTCAAAATAGAATTTGTGTAAAATATTGCATAGAAAATATTGAGACAAAAGGAGAAACTGCTGGTTATCAGCAGTTTCTTCTTTTGTTTCAATGTTTTCCCAAGCCTATTCTATCAGGGACGTCAAAACCAGGTCTTGTTTGGGAAAGGGTTAAATTGTTGTCTGCATCATCTTTGAATCTGGATAACCCTAAAATTTTGACATTTGGAAAAGAGTGTAGCTGTTAACTCATCATTCTGAGTAGATAGGACTGGCAAATGTCAAACCTTTTCCCAAACAACATTTTAAGCCTCTCTTACAACCGCTCGTACGTGCTCCTGCGTGCGGTCTGCGAGCGTTCTGCGTCTAAAACGTAGGTTTAGTCGTGCGATGCACGCACGTGCAACGTACGATTTTGGTAGATGCAACCACGACGCAGACTGCACGCAGCAAAGAATTGACCGGACAATATTTTGAGGCGCTCTTACAAACCGTCGTGCGTCTTTATAAATCGTGCGATTTTGCAGAGTTTTAAAACGTACGATTTAAAAAGACGCACGACAGGTTGTAAGAGAGGCTTTAGATAAGTCCAAATTTAAAATTGCAGATGAAGAATTACTGGTTAACTGAAGTATCAAAAGAAAAGAACTAGACTCATGGCCGAGTCATGGGGACACTATAGTGTTGTTAATTACCTTGTTGCCTATGTTTGGATACAATAGATGTCAACAGGTTCTTAGCCCGTGATAATTATTGGTGTTAAAATGGCATGTCAAAAAGGGCCTATCTGGAATTCAAGGGCCTGTATGGTCAATATCCTTTCTGATTTATGAGACATTTATTAATTCGTCTCTCACCAATAGATGAATATGTACATGTATGAAGCATCTATGAGCAACAAGTGACTTGAATTGGATGTTGTGTTTGTACTGGTATGGGGATTTTAGGAATATAATATGGTTAGGTGCACCAATGGGCAACAGCAACCCCTGCAATGAAAGTTATAAATCAGTAAAACTTGCTTAAAAAATAAATACGGTTGTAACCCCAATCAATCAACAGGCCTAGGCTAAAAAGTTTCAACTTGGACTGATTACTTTATTATACGCCCGTCGAAGACGGGACGTATTATGGGATCACCCGTGACGTCCGGCGTCCGGGTGCCTGGGCGTCCGGGCGTCCGGCGGCGTCCACTTCTTTGTCCGGAGCATAACTCTGTCACCTTAAGTCCGATTGACTTTAAACTTGGCAGTTATATTCTTCTCATCATTACGGAGTGCAGTGCACAAGAACCATAACTCTACCTGGCTTATTTTTTGAGTTATTGCTCTTTGTTGTTTTTCAAACTTGAATCTTGTCCGGAGTATATCTCTGAAAGTATAATAGCTAGGATCATGAAACTTCATGGGTGTATAGATCTCACAAAGGGGGAGTGCAGTGCATAAGAACCATAACTCTACCTGGCTTATTTTTTGAGTTATTGCCCTTTGTTGTTTTTCATACTTGAATCTTGTCCGGAGTATATCTCTAAAAGTATAATAGCTAGGATCATGAAACTTCATGGGTGTATAGATCTCACCAAGGGGGAGTGCAGTGCACAAGAACCATAACTCTACCTAACTTATTTTTTGAGTTATTGCCCTTTGTTGTTTTTCATACTTGAATCTTGTCCAGAGTATATCTCTAAAAGTATAATAGCTAGGATCATGAAACTTCATGGGTGTATAGATCTCACCAAGGGGGAGTGCAGTGCACAAGAACCATAACTCTACCTGGCTTATTTTTTGAGTTATTGCCCTTTGTTGTTTTTCATACTTGAATCTTGTCCGGAGTATATCTCTAAAAGTATAATAGCTAGGATCATGAAACTTCATGGGTGTATAGATCTCACTAAGGAGGAGTGCAGTGCACAAGAATTTTAACTCTACCTAGCCTATATTTTGAGTTATTGCCCTTTGTTGTTTTCATACTTGAATCGTCCAGGGCATTCATATCTCGAAAAGTATAATAGCTAGGACCATGAAACTTTTACCAACCCGCTCCCCCTGTTGACATAAAGCAGTGTTACGGGCGTATCTTGTGACAGTTTGACACCTTGTTTGCACAAAGCAAATCAAGTCTGAAACTTAATGCCCTCTTTCAGAAAGCCCTCTTTTGGCATGATGCAGCACACAAATAAGGAATTGACAGAGCAGTTGGGGGAGTACGAGATTTAATTAAAAACAAGACTTATGGGACGGTTGCTAGCTCCAGACCATAACAATAGTAAACACTGCATTCATTAATAAAACATGAACTGATCAATTCTTATCCTTCACTTTCTTATAAATCATTTCTTATCGTGCATTTTTATTGTCATTCTCTATAGTTATTCAAGTAATGCTGTCACCGGTTTTATGAGTGTTAGGTAGATATGTGTAACTAACTTTTTAAAACATATTGGAAAAAAAAGAAAATGCCTGTAAGTTTAAACATGTCACTAGCATGCTTTGAACAGATCTTTGTGTTTCTTTTCATCTGAAATTAATGTCTTTAACTTTGTTTTCTCAAATACACATATACATTTAAAGCTTAAAGTCATTTGACAAGTCACAAAGAAAAAGTATGAACAATACATTAAGAATTTTTGAAATTATTACTTGTAAGAATCTGTTGCCTTTTTATTGATAAAATATAAGAAGAAAAAAGCGTTTCCTTTTTTCAAAATTGTAATAAATGCATTAAATTTTGTTTGTCCCAATGTTTTCCCAAGCCTTTTCCATATAGGGATATCAAAACCAGTCTTGGGCGTTAACCTCATAGGTTTAATTTCATCAAGGTCACATTATGTAGAATTTGCAGTGCTTCAATAATTATAATAATTTATATTGAACTTGAAGAAATGATCAATGTATATAGGGCACCTTGTTTGAATATGTATTCAAATATATTAAAATATTGAATTTTAATTACCTCCATTTTATTGCTTGAAAAATCTCTGATGTTCAAAAATTGAACCTGAATTTAGATAGATATATTTTATTTAGATTAATTGTAATTGCTATATGCTCTCTGTATAGTGTTACAAGATTTTATTAAAGATCATAAAGATATGATTTATTAAATATCACTTTTGTTCAACATACTCGAGACTTTGTAATAGACCTCATTTTCCGTCAAAATGAACAGAAAAAGTATTGCAAAATTAAGAAAGGATCAGAAATTGATTTTTTGCTCCTCATACTCTGATGAACTTGTATTGTAAGCTTCTTACTCCAGATTTCAATATTCAAGTGATGAAAAGTGGTTGGATAGCTCATTACACTTGATTGAATTTGTATTACACTATTTTATAACTGTGGGGAATGTATAGCTGAGACTTGGATTTTTGCGCATGCAATGTGATGTATTGCTCTATAGGTCTACATTTATGTCTGAAACTAAGTGGAGCAGAATTGTTCAACTTGTTTAAAGAATAATAATTTTTTGTGGCTTTTATATAGAGCCTTAAATGGGCTGCAAAATTTCAGACAAGTTTGATAAACTTAAAAGCAATATAGAAGATCAGCATTTTTTGTTTTTCAACCTTTTAAAACACATAAAAATCTGCAGTTCAAGGAATGTAAAATTTATCTTAGTTTGAAAAAGAATTGACTACATAAGGATAAGTACAAAGTATCAGGGCAAGGAGTTTGTTAGAATTGTGAGCAAAAAAAAAAAAAAACGCACCATGATTGCTTTTGAAAATTGATTTTTTTCTGTTTAAAAGCCTTAAATGTTAGAAAACCATTTAAACCGTAAAGAAAATTGGTTTGTAATTAGCTTGTGCAAAGTCCCACTTTCTTTTTCAATTATTCATATGATTTCTTTTTCGCTTTGATCTTTTACTATTATTATTGTTCTGGAAGAACAAAGATATGGTACAATTCTGCTGGATGTACAATATCAATGCTTTTCAACGAAAACCTTGTAACTGCAGCTTAAAACAAGCTGCAGCTAAGAGGTTTTTGTTTAAAAGCGACCATATACTTGTTATATAATTGTAAGTTGTCGCTTATGGGATGGTCCCTTTAAGCTTGATGGATCTCAATTTTTTCTCATTACTTTTCAATTGATTTTTGTACTGCAGCTTATTTGATTATTTGATTGATGGCCAAAGGGAATTTTAAGGATAAGCTCAATGGAAAACATTGAAGGAAAAGGAGCATATGCTTGATGCTAGCATTTTCATCTTTTCTTACTATGTTTCCCAAAATTTATCACAATTATTTAGGATGCCAAAACCAGTTATTGTAAAAGTTTTAGAAATAATGTGGACTTTAAAAGTTACATGTCACTGCTTTTCAACGAAAACCTCATAACTGCAGCTTAAAACAAGCTGCAGTTAAGAGGTTTTTGTTGAAAAGCAACAATTGATTTATGTTATCATTAATTTTTTACTCCTTTTCCCACAGATTGAAGTTGGTTGCGTTTCAACAAAAACCTCTTAACAGCAGTTTGTTTTAAGTTTTTGTTGAAAAGCGACAATGTATTTATGTTATCATTTTCTTCTCCTTTTCCCACAGATTGAAGAGAATGAGAATGTGAACGCCAACTCGCAGGACGCTGAATCTGTACCGCCTGATTCTCCGACCAGTAAAGAAGAAATTGACGAACTAGGTGACACAATGCCTGTCTTACAGAGAAATAGTACTAGCATTTCACCGGGGCTTCAAAGGATTCTGGATGGTAATTTTATTGGTTTTTTTAGCTCGACTTTTTGAAGAAAATGAGAGCTTATACTGTCACCCGGGCGTTGGCGTTGGCGTCGGCGTTGCAACAAAGGTTAAAGAGGTACATGAGACCAAAAGCATTCTACCAGTATCAGAATATTTACTATTTTCAAAGACAATCACAAAAAATTGTTTCGCTGAATGTTATCTTATAAGCGAGTTATTGGCCAAAATCTGATTATCTTACCTGTGGGAGATTTGCAAATACTAGATAAAGCCAGTGTGACATCACAAGTGTGAGATGCTTACTGAAATCCTTTGTATCTACATTGGTTAATGGACTATTTTGTGGAGTTTTTGTTCATATATAAACGTTTACAATTAACCAATTTGTTAATAAAGGTTCTGTCTGAGTCTTTTAAAATAACTAAATGTATCTATCATAGATATATTACATACAGACTAAATGGATCGTCATCAATCCTCAATAATAAACAAATTTGATGGCTAAAATTCCTTTGAATGGTATAGAACATGCCCTTTTGCCAGATCAGAAATAATAGCCTATATGCAAAGAAGCAGTTTAAATAGTTACTTTGTTATTTGCTTTTCAAAAGTCCAATTTCATAGTAATAGATTGAATATTATTTTTATTTAGCTGTTTTAAATCGGTCAGATCTAAGAGCAAAAAATAATGAAATTAATGAAGATTTGTTACCAGAATCACACAACTAATAATTCCCGTTGTGACAAGTTTTTGACGTTCTGATGTTTCAGATTCAATTAAAAAATCTTGTCCTTTGGGAAAGGAAATATTTTTCAGCAACTGATATATTTTTAAGTATGTCATTTGAAAAAAAAAAATGAGTCAATCAACCCTTTCCCAAACGACACAATTTTAGAGTAATCCACTTCAAAAACTGTCACAAATGACAGAATGGATGTTAGCACTGGTGGTGAACTACAACAATTTTCGCTACAACAAGATATAGGCCTAGATATTTTGCGTTTAAATGTGAGTTTATAGATTTTTTTTCTAATGACATGAAGTTGTTCTAAAAACAGACCGTGACAAACTGTCGGTTTTGTTATAAAATCTCGTAACTACGGCTTCAATAAAGCCGTAGTTACGATGTTTTATAACAACATCGACGCAATACATTGATCGCGAAAAAAACGTCCCTCGCTTTGGCCGAGTTCCCACCAGTGGTTTTTAAAGATAGGATTTGTGTAAAATATGATACAGAAAATATTGAGACAAAAGGAGAAACTGCTGGTTATGCCCCCTTTCGAAGAAAATGGGGGTATATTGTTTTGCAAGTGTCGGTCGGTCGGTCGGTCGGTCGGAAGGTCGGTCGGTCGGTCGGAAGGTCGGTCGGTCCGTAGGTCGGTCGGTCTGTCCGTAGACCAAATCTTGTCCGGAGCATAACTCGAAAAGTATGTAAGGTAGAATCATGAAACTTCACAGGTGGATAGATCTCATTATGGAGAGGTGCAGTGCACAAGAACCGTAACTCTGCCGATCAAATTTTTTGAGTCATTGCCCTTTGTTGATTTTATAACTTGATTCTTGTCCGGAGCATAACTCAAAAAGTATGTAAGGTAGAATCATTAAACTTCACAGGTGGATAGATCTCATTAAGGAGAGGTGCAGTGCACAAGAACCGTAACTCTGCCGATCAAATTTTTTGAGTTATTGCCCTTTGTTGATTTTATAACTTGATTATTGTCTGGAGCATAACTCAAAAAGTATGTAAGGTAGAATCATGATACTTTACAGGTGGATAGATCTCATTATGGAGAGGTGCAGTGCACAAGAACCATAACCTTGCCGATCAACTTTTTGGAGTTATTGCCCTTTGTTGATTTTTACACTTAATTCTTAACAATGCCTATATCTCATGTATTTTAACACATACAGCCTTGATATCTCACACATAGATACCTCCTATCAACATCATTCACAATTGACCATGATCTTGGACCTTGTGACCTTGACCTTGGAGTTTGACCTACTTTAAAAAAAAAATAAACCGGGCATATATCTCATGACCTATTACACATACAGCCTTGATATTCCACACATGGACACCTCCTACCAAGACCTTTCACAATTGACCATGACCTTGGACCTTGTGACCTTGACATTGGAGTTTGACCTACTTTTTAAAAACTTTAACCTGGCTGATATATCATGTCCTTTAACACATACAGCCTTGATATTTGACACATGGAAACCTCTGACCAAGACCTATCACATATGACTATGACCTTGGATCTTGTGACCCTGACCTTGGAGTTTGACCTACTTTTAAAAAAAATAAACTGCGCCTATATCTCATGTGCTATTACACATGCAGCCTTGATATTTCACAAGTGGACACATCCTACCAAGACCTTTCACATTTGACAATGACCCTAGACCTTGTGACCTTGACCTTGGACTTTAACCTACTTTTATAAAAACTTTATCCTAGCTGATATATCATGTCCTTTTACACATACAGCCTTGATATTTGACACATGGACACCTACGACCAAGACCTTTCACATTTGACCATGACCTTGGACCTTGTGACCTTGACCTTGGTGTTTGACCTACTTTTATAATACATTAACCTGGCCTGTATTTAATGTCATTTTACACATACAGCATTGATATTTCACACATGGTCACTTCCAACCAAGACATTTCACTTTTGACCATGATCTTGGACCTTGACCTTGAAGTTTGACCTACTTTTAAAAAACTTAAACTAGGCCTATATCTCATGTCCTGTTACCTATACATTCTCGATATTTTACACATGGACACCTCCTACTAAGACCTTTCACATTTGACCATGACCTTGAATATTGCAACCTTGACCTTGGAGTTTGACCTACTTTTAAAAAGACTTAAACCAGGCATATATATCATGTCCTTTTACACCTACAGCCTTGATATTTCACACATGGACACCTCCAACCAAGACCTTTCACATTTGACCATGACCTTGACCTTGGCATTTGGGCTATTTTTAAAAACTTTAACCTGGCCTATATTTCATTTTACTTTTACATATACAGCCTTGATATTTCACACATAGACACCTCCTACCAAGACCTTTCATATTTGACCATGACCTTGGACCTTGTTAACTTGACCTTGGACTTTGACCTACATAAAATGTAGGCCCTTGAGGGGGCATATATGTTTTACAAACATCTCTTGTTATCAGCAGTTTCTTCTTTTGTTTCAATATTTTCCCAAGCCTTTTTCTATCGTCAAAACCAGGTCTTGTTTAGGAAAGGGTTAATAAATATTTACACTTGTATATGAATTTAAATACGGCAAATGTACCTCGACAAAATGAATATTCAATAAACGTACATTCTACTATGCAATGCAATAATTTTGTTTTCTTTTTACAAAACAATGCTGCAATACGGATCATGAATATAATTGAAAGATATTCTACTTTACTTCTTTATCATTTTCTTCAATGCAGAAAGTTAGGGAATAAATAAAGATAGTATAAATTTTCTAAAGGACTGGTGCGAGGAAATTCAAATTGCATAGGGAATTGTAATCAATATCATTAATTTTTCTCAAACTGTACAAAAATAAGGTGCAGAAAAAAACTTGGAGAGAATCAGTTACAAAGCAAAATTTAATGTTTTAAAGGAACTATATGCATCGATAGATTACTGCAGAACTATTCTTATCACAATCATATAGAATTATACACAATGTATTACCTCTGTCTGATTTCTGAATAAAGAATTATAAATTTTAAGGCTTACATATCTGCTGGAAAAACAGGGTGGAACAGTTTCGGCAATGTATTACAAAACATCTATCTTTATACATTATTTTGACATTTCTACTGAAATAGTACTTGAGCATCTAGCGTTGAGCCTAAACATTATATTGTTTCCAATTCAAAGCATAAAAACCTTATGAATGTCTACTTATTTTCTGTACAAACAGATTGACTGCAATCTATGTTTGCACATTTATGACATCACAGGCACACATCCTTATTTACAGGATGTTGGCAAATCCCTAATTACATAGATTTATGCAGGTAAATATTGGCTACTTTAGCAGCTTATATCTCTTAAAGTAAGATGTGTATTAGAATGGGACTTTTTCCATTGCATTTGAATCGTTGAAAACTTTTGAATAAGGTGGGTGATGAAAAGCGTTCATGCTCCTCTTTAAAGTTTTTTCAAACATCTGTTTCTACTTATGCTATTGCTCTGAAACTTTGCACATGCTTTTGTGACCATAATATTAGCCTCTAGGCAAAGATTCATTACTCTCACATTTAATTTATTGGAATTTTAACCTTTTTTGACTTAGAAATTCTGGGTTAAGCAACGTGGAAAAGTCGAGCGCGCTGTCTTATGGACAGCTCTTGTTTTACTAATAAAGCATATCCCAGACAAGCCCTTGTTTGACATTGATAAAAGAAAAGGTTTGTGAAAGTATTTTGGCAAAACAAGAAAATGCTGACATCTATCAGTTTCATCTTTTGTCTGAATACAAATGAGCCACGATCTGGAAAAACGTCCCTTAAGGCTTTTGAGCCCAACATTGATCCATATCAGCCTGTGCATACGCACAGTCTGATCAGGATCCATGTTGTTCTCTAATAGGTTCTTCGTGACCTGTGGTAACTTAAAGAGAGCAGCATGGATGCATATTGGACTGCATTTGACAACAGGCTGATCTTTAAACTCAATTTTCAAAAATGCTTTAAGGGATGTTTTTCCAGATTCCGGCTCAAATGTATTTTCTGTGCTATGATGTAAGGCAAACCTTATCTTTTATTCTTCAAGGGTTTCTTATCTAGTATTGTCTTGCGGTACACAGCCCAGCTATAAACCCCATTCATTCAACATTTACTGTCTTCATGAACAGGGTTTGTATCCGAAAGGGTTAAAGATCATGACCCATTACTGCATAGTGACGCCTTTTGACTCCCCCACAAGAAAGGCTTGTGAAAACATTGTGAAAAATGAAGAAATTGCTTTGTTACAAGCAATTTCTTCATTGTCCACAATATTTTCTACCCCAAAAATGGACAGGTTTTTAAAATTTCATCAACTTGAAATTGTCATCTGCAACACCTTCCATATTGGAATAGCCCAAAATTTTGTCGTTTGGTAATGGATTAAAGGCCTAGATGTTAAAGCGTTTGGATTATTTACTTGTAGCTATAGATACCAGAAATATAGCCTTTTATTTTACCTTTAGAGAAATCAAGTACCATGTGATTTTGTGTGCATTACAAAATGCATATCAATTTCATGTCAATTTGACAATTTCAATAATTGTCCTTTACAAATTGCTGTTTCTTGAGTGACGGCTAAACTTCAATGCAGAATAAAATGAGAATAATATTAATGAATAGAACGATAAAATATATTGTGTCAATACGAGGGACGGTCGGAAAGTAGTTGGACTTTTGACTAGTTCTCTAAAACCATTTAATTTTTTAACAAAATTCTTTCTACACTGTTTAAAGAAATTATCCATCTATGTCTATGCATTTTTGCCATCTTCGTAGGAGCTTTACTATTGCCACTATTAACCATGACGTAGACCCACTGTATTAGGTACTGTGTAACCACCGGTATCAAAGGCGCCCTGGTCTCAAATTTCTTCTCAGCAAGCATTTTCATCAGTTCTAGACACAAATAAAAGTCGTGTGGGGTAGGGCCTGGGCTATAAGAAGAGTAAAACAACTTTTGTCATGGGTAATATTTGATAATCTCCACTGTAGATGCGGTGGTATGGGAGCGTGCGTAATCGTAAAGTAGAAAACATTTTTCTTTGCTAATCTGGGACGCGTTTACTTCAGCATTTATTCTTTGTTTTTTTCTGAATTACTTCAGAATTGTACTTAGCAATGACAGTTTTTACCATTTGACATGAAATGACTAACTATCGGACCTCGTGAATCCACAAAAGCAACAAACATGACTACCAGCCGAATGTAAAAGCTTAATCTATTCAGAGGTGGGGAACCAGCTCGTTTCTATGACTGCTGTGACTGAGTTTTTATCCCAAGTACGGAATTATGAACCATTATTCAATCTTCAGTGATAATGTAGTGCAAAAACTTAAATTCTTCGCGATTAAAATGACTAGACTGTTCTTTTGTTTTGGTTACCCTTGTTGTTCCTCTAACAAATAGCCCATGGTACATAAAACCCCTATCACATATAAATGGACAGAATATTGCATATATTCAATTTTCTTTGAAAATAAACTGACCACATTATTGGCAAATGGATGTAGATTTCACCAATATATAATGTGTTTATACAGTTGCAAATGGAGAGACAGCATCACGAAAAGTCCAACTACTTTCCGACCGTCCCTCGTACTAAATATCGGTATTTTACCCTTATATAAAAACACCAAAACAATTTAATAATGATTATGACTGTACATCTTTTTTACTTTAAGTGCTTTTAAGTGTTGATGATCATTATTTGGGAGCAGACATTGTTGATATAGATCAGACTGCACAGAAGTACAGGCTGGTCTTGGTCTACAAATGTCCGCTAAAGCTCCTTAACCCTTTCCCAAGCAGCAATAATTCAGAGCCGTCCCATTTAAAAGCTACTGCCGATGACAAAATCAGTGTTACAAAAAATAGGGTTTGTGTATAATATAACAAAGAAAACATTGAGGCAAAAGGAGAAAATGCTGATTATCAGCATTTTTTTCTTTTGCCTCAATGTTTTCCCAAGCCAAATACCTAAGGGACGTCAAAACCAGGTCTTGTTTGGGAAAGGGTTAAACTGTGTTACATGGGATTTTAAGGCCTTAATACATTTGCAGTTGGTAAATCAATTTGTGCTCTAATGAGTTCAGAATAAAAGAAATTGGAACTTAGAAGCAGTCAGTATATAAATATTCTAAGATCAGATGGCTTGTCAGTGCAAGCTGATCTTAGTCTACACACTTTATGAAATCTTCTTTAGCGCAGATTAATGTAACAAGGGTTAAACCAATTATATTCTCGTGTCATATTACAAGAGTAACTTTTATATTGGAAAATGGATAATATGATCTTTGAAAAGGGATTATAATGAAAAACTGTATTCAATACATAATAGATTAATAAATGCCTTGTGGACAACTGGGATATTTTGTTATAGGCAATGGATCGGAATTGTGTCTTATATTTTTGTTATGGGAATTGGATTTTGTGAAGCATAGAAATGAATTTTAATAACGAATGACGTCCATATGCTTGAAGGAATTTAATAACAAATTAGGAATTATGTAACTTTATTGATTGGAAAATACTGTTTGGCTTTTAATATAAGAGGTAATGTTTCAATTTTATCCTCAATGTTCTTTCAATGAAAGAAATCTCTAGAATGAAGGTAGAATAACTTATTAAAGAAGTTTTCCAGATACCCTTAAAATGAATTATTACTTTAGAGGAATCTGTTCAAAATAATTTAAATCTTAATGTCACCAACATCTTTCTTACTTTTGGGGAGAACATACTATAGGTCTATATCTTGTCCAAATTTGATCTTGTACTAGTTCATAAAAATTAATAACTAAGATTCATCAAAAGATAGAGATATAGCCATCTTTTGGCCTTTGACATTATAGATTTCAATGTTTCCAATTTTACTGTCTTGCAGGACCATATGCCAACGGGAATCCAGAAATGGTTCTGAAACGCCACAAAACGCGTATCCGCGCACATCACATGAAGGGGAACAAATCTGTAGGGGATAACTCTGGAAGTGATGTGGACGATATAAGAAGTAAGTAGTTCATAATAAGAAGGCTGCGTGCAGAACTACTCTGCCTATAGTCTAGTCATGATAATTTGGCTTATGTTTACAAATTTTACCTTTGTAAACAAGGGAAGAACATTTTTATTTTCAATACAATTTTGCAGTTGTTGATTTGAATCTTGCAGGTGGGAGACACCTGCAAGATTTAAACCATCAAATGCAAAATTACCGCAGTTTTGAGTAGGATATTGCATTGTCTACATGGATAAATTTCATGCCAAAATATCTTGACCAGACTATACCAGACTAGATGTTATAGTACAATTTCAACAGTTTTGCAGCTAGCTGTAATATGATAATTTACAAAATTTACTAAATTCATTACTTTGTAATCATTCATAATTTAAGATATACTTGTAGGTCTTAATTGTAGTACTCCTCAAATCATACAATGGAGCAGGAGTCTGGAAAAAATGCCCTTCTAGCATTTTAAGACTGCAGCTTGTCTTTCCTGATCAGCCTGTACCTGAGTGCAGGCTCATCATGACCCGTGAAGCTCTCTTACAGTTGCTACAGGTCATGAAGAATCTATTGGAGAGCAACACAGCTCCTGATCAGACTGTGCATGCTCATGCTGATCTAGATCCTGGTATGTCTCAAATGCCATAAAGGAACTTTTTTCAGATCCCAGCTCATTTTCTAAAGAATTACTTTGAAATCATTCATCATTCATGAAATACCTGCAGATCTAATTATTATAAGTACTCATCAATTCATATTATTTATCTTCCATCATTTAAGTCTAAGTTTTCATTTTAACCCATTTTCAAATTTCACATGTAGGCTGTATAGAGAAAGTATCATATAAAACCATATAAAATAACCCAATAAAATGTTCTTTTCGTCCTGTACATATAAATGAAAATGTCTAGCAAACTATTCAATATTATAGCGAAATATATGATCTTAAAAAGGATTGAATGCTAATTGTTTGTAAAGCAATCTCAACAATATCTTGGAATTGTAGGTTTTTGTTGTTGACCAAAAGTTACCCTGAAAAATTGAAAAAGCTTCATATACAGAAGTTATTAAAGCTAGTAATCTAGATCCTTGTGAAAATTGATTAGAATATTGATATTTATAAATTGTTTATTTGAACAATGAACAATGCATTTGCCAAAACAAATAAGGCTAGTTTGTAGATGAGATCATTGACCTTTGCTCTTTGTTAACCCTTTCCCAAACAAGACCGGGTTTTGACATCCCTAAGAGAAAAAGCCTAAGAAAACATAGAGACAAAAGGAGAACTTTTGTCTCAATATTTTCTGAACTATAGTTTTCACAAATCATATTCTCATTAGCTTTAAATTTCTTGTCTGTAGCTGCTTTGAGATTGGAACACCCTGAAACTTTGCCGTTTGAGAAAGGGTTAACCTCAATAACTAAAGTAGCCAGTCACTTAATTTACTGAATAGTTACTGCATTAACCATTGTACTACCATGAAAATATTTTGATATTGACTGAATATTGTTTTTAGAGCTTCTAGTCATTGAAAGCCATTAGAAGTACACTACAAAGACTTGGTGCAAAACTTTTTTAAGTGTATTTGAAATCTTAAACGGATCTGCAACAGAGCAAAAACCCCTCTTTGACTTTTTCATGCTGTTCTTATGAATGCATTGCTAGTTTTTGCAGATAATATTTTTTGGAAATTTATGTCAAAGTTTAGTTTGCCCAACAGCTATTTTCAAATAATACTAAAGAGGGCATCATCTTGTTAGACTTTTAGGAATATATCACAGACATTTAACCACCTAAGAACTTAATTTGATTGCAATGAATTTGCTGTAATGAGAATAGTCTGGGTATATTTTTTCCCTAACAAATATTTCAAGAAAACATGGTCAGGTGTACTGCACATGTATCTGAAATTCCTTTAGAATATTAGACTGGTGTCAGTCATCATTAAAGTAGAAATATGGTTTACAGAAATATGCTGACATTTGAGATCAAGGAAAGTTAATATGTGTACTTTATTTCTGAATGTTTGCCTCACTTGATTTTTTGTGAGACAGAAGCTCATAAATGCAGGGCCTGAAACCAGGCTTTTAAAATATACTGAGAGGCAAAATTAAGTATACACCCTAGTTCTTCCATGTTTTTGGAGCAATCGATTAATAGATTTATAGAATATGTATTTATAGATTATGTACGATTTTTAAACGCCGCAGAAGGTATTTGTCTATTGATGTAACCTTCTCAGCCTATCCGTCCATCTATCTTTTCTTTCGGTGCGACGGTTTTTTCATAGCATACAGCGTCATCGAAAAAGGGGACTTAATCACTTAATTAATGCAAGCATATACGTTGACACATCCCCTACATTTATGAACGGATTTTGATGGAATTTTCACAGAAGAAGTCTAACCAGCTATGACTATGCGTACATTGTTAGTGCTTTTCCATATTACGATGCGTCATGGCAAAATGGGACTTGGTGCAAAAGGGTTATCTGACATAACTCCTTCTTAACCCTTTCCCAAACAAGACCTGGTTTTGACGTCCCTAATAGAAAAGGCTTGGGAAAACATTGAAACAAAAGAAGAAACTGCTGATAACCAGCAGTTTCTCCTTTTGTCTCAATATTTTCTATGCCATATTTTACACAAATTATGTCTTTAATAACTTCAACTTTCTCATTTGTGGCGGTTTTTGAAGTAGATCACCCTAAAACTTGCCGTTTGGGAAAGGGTTAATTTATTGACGGATTTTGATAAAATTTGCGTAGAATGTTCCTAGTCACCTGACTAAGTGAATATAGAGTCACGTTTTATTCATTATTATGCTGCGTCATAGAAAAATGGGTCTTAATTAAAAAATTGGCATATTGGTCGATTTCTACCAGCCACCGAGAATTGGGTTAGAATGTTAGAGAAAATTTAAAGTTGTGATTTATTGTGATAAAGATTAAAGACACCAAATACGGAATAACGGCAATATTTGACGCTCCGCTAAGTCGCACGTGCAAAGTTTGCTAAATCGGCATGTAGCAGGAGTATGGGTAGTCAAAGCAACTTCAGGTGAAATTTATCAAACATGTATTATTGGTTTCGGGGTAGAAATAAAAAATAAAAAATTTTGAGTCGATATGATGGAAATTAAGAGAGATATTTAAAGACAAAAAGTGTATACTTTCTTTTGCCTCTCAGTATATTTGAGAGAGATCAGACAATTTAAGACATTTTGAAGTAAACTGTTTAACCCATTTCCAGATGGAATGCAGACGGTCCCTGAAGGACAAGAAGGTATAGGATTAACCTGATAGAGTTATCTCCCTTTGTCTAATGCTTTAAACCCTCATCCTGTCATAAGCAGTGTGCGATTTAGGCCGGTAGAGCTCTTCTAGAATAGTGTGGTTCCTGCCTCTGATACACTATGTTGTAGAAAAAATAAAACATAGTGTATCAGACGCGGGAACCAGACTAGCGCTACCACTTCTAGAAGAGCTCTTCCGTCCTAAATCGCACGCGGCCATAGAAAGTAAAGAGAGCCTTCACCCATTACCAAACGACGAAAATTTGGTTTTGTCCAAATTCAAAGATTATGCAGACGACAATTTCAAGTGAATGAAATTTTAGATTTTTAGGTCTTTTTAAGAACAAAACATTGTGGGAAATGAAGAAATTGCTTGTCACAAGAAATTTCTTCATTTTCCGCAATGTTTTCAAAAGCCGTTATCTTACGGGGAGTCAAAAAGAGTCACTGAGTGGTAATGGGTTAAGGTATTCCATCCATCATAAGATACCAAAAACTTAAAATTTGCACTAAGTGCTTGGTATCTAATGATGGATGGAAAACCTTAATGGTAGGGCCATTTTGATATTCACTTTGCACAATGTTTCAAGCAATGTTAAAAATATTCAGTAGCAGAAAATTAAGAATTTTTCCACCTCATGTCGCAAAAAGGTCAGCACTTTCCTTTGCTGAATTTCTTAGGTGACTTGATAATAATGTCTGAAACTAAAAAATGGCTATATTACGGGAATTCTACCTTAATTCTGCACTAAGTTGTTGTAACAGTTAAAGCATTGCAGTATGAGGGTTAATTTTGGTGTTGGGTTAATAATACATAATGGGATAATACCCTGGGTTGTTATATTAATCAACTGTTTATCCTCTTATATGTTATGTCATTACTACTAATTAAATGTTACATGTTATTAACCCGTTACCAGATAGCAGAATTTCAGGCTGGCCTGAAGTCAAAGGTGTTGCAGACGCATGAGTATCAAGTTTTTCATATTTTGATCTTTCTGTGTAGAAAACATTGTGGTCAATGAAGAAATTGCTTGTCATAAGCAATTTCTTCTTTTTCCACAATGTTTTCCAATTACATTATCTTGCAACATCAAAAAGGGTCAAAATTATGTGGGAATGGGTAAACCGATTATAGTTATTTCACCCTATTTAGGACAGGGCCATTTTGAATTAGCTATTTCAGTACTTTAGAAGCTGGGAGAAAAGAAGCAGGGAGAAAAGAAGCAGGGAGAAAATACTGTCGGGAAAGGATAAAATGCTGTCACTTAGCAACATGTTCTTCTATCATTTTCTTCAAGCTTTTAAGGGTAGCAATTATTGTTCAAAGTAAAAACTCCACTCAAGTAAACATTTGATTGTATGGGTTAGATTTGCATTTTGTAAATGTGGGTTCTACTTTGTATAGAATCATGTAGTTTTTGTGCATGACATGTAGAAACTGAATAGTTGACTTGTTTGGTAACTTTTTAAAAAAAACAACACATGTATATCTCTGCAGAGCCAATAAGGAAAAAGAAAAGAAAAAAGCCAAATTTATATTATGGTAAACTTTATTTTGTAAGACATACTGCTTATTGTAAAATGCAGCACAATGCTTAATAAGACTAATTCTGTAGTCAGTTTATTGTCAAACCAAATACCAGTAAATCCAATGTTGTTTATGCCATTCTTTCAAATAACAATTGATATACTGTATATCGTTTTCATCATCATTATCATCATCATCAGCAGCAGCAGCAGCAGCAGCAGCAGCATTGACACTGTGGCATACTGTATATTGAAATCACATCTAGAAATGCAAACAAGATTAGAGATTAAAAACACATACAAAAGTACTTCAAAAGGTGATAAAATATTCAAGCAAACATGAAACTGGTTTAAGATTTCATTAAATGTGAATCAATACTTTTATTGTTTATGCTATTGAGCTCTTTGTTTGAAATACTAGTTGGAAATTATAGTAGATATCAATATCATATCATGCTATAGTATTTTGTCTGTGCCAATTTAGGGATTTAAACCAAAGTGAATCTATATTTTAAACAGTGCATTATGGACAAACATAAGGACTACAGTTGTGCAATTTTCATTCATAATATTCAAGGCGTATAAGAATTTAACTTAAAACTAAGGTGTTGAAGACTATAAAACTTCTGTTACAAAAGGCAAGACCGGTGAATATCATTGCAAGGAAAGCAGAAGATGCTGGTTATCAAGAAAGAAGAAAAAGCTAGTTCATGATCAGCATTTCCTTCTTTTGCCTCAATGTTTCAATGTCTTCTTTTTTCCTCAAATCCAGATGTTGCTTTGTAAAGGTTAACATGTTCAGTGATTTTTTTACCCGCGCATCCTGCTACTTTTACTCATAATTTGGTCTCTGGGATGCAAAGTTTTAATTCAAGCGAGTCCCAGGATGCAACAATTTTTACAGATTTCCTATTAGAAATAGTGTATTGGACTCACTAAACTAGTAGCTGGACTCATTGATATGGAATCCAGCGAGTCCTGGGGACTCGCAGTCTTGAAATTGTAAAAATATATCTGCATATTCAATTATGATAAGAAATGTGCTTCCATAGTTTTAGACTAACCTTTCAGACAGGAAAGGAAATAGTGGAATAGAAAAATTAGAAACAAAATGAAATGATGGTACTTTCTTTGCATTTAACTTTAAAAGATTTCAGCAGTTATTTTCTCAGGGGCTTTGCAATTATGTAGTGATTTTGTTGTAGCCCATTTATGTTTTCAAGTTATAATGAATTAGATCTTTTGACGAATATCTAAGTGTACAAAAGAGCGGGTTTGATATTTTATTAATTTTCTTTAGAAAGTGTAAGGCGTTAACATTTTGCATTGAAAAGGAACTTGTCATATTATTTGATATTTCTATGCTCTCATTCACATCTTTCATATTTGAGTATATATGTGAACATTTTTATATTGAATTTAGAACGAAATCTTTTTGAAATTTTGATTGAATAATAACTTTTGATCATGTCTTAAGCTCCTTAAAAAAAACATTGCAGCTCAGAATGTAACCATTTCCAAACCATATATGAATAAGATTTTTGTGAGAAATGGTGTTTTATGAATCAAAACTACAAGATGCAAAACACTGGTTACCATTATTCTATTCTCCTGCAATTCTTTAAATATTTTAAAAAATGAATTGATGAAACAATCCTATTTCATTGATAATTTGTGTAGAAAGGGTTCATAATTTACAAAGCTAATAACAGACCGCTATTACAGGTTTATTAACCCTGGCCAAGTTTAATCTCATTAATCTTATTTGAAACAATAATTCTGCTCTCCAAATCTTCAACACTAAGGATAATCTTTTATGCATTTGAATAAGTCATAAAAAGTTATACGAGAGTAAAAATTAAGTTTGTGTGAGTCAATACAAGTGATAGGATCATGAAGAGATTTTAATAGCTCTTTTACGAGGTTAAAATGGAATAAACTTTTGGAAGCGTTTTAAAGATTCTATTTTGTTTTTAACTCGTGGGTATGAAAATATTATGGTGAAGGATTTAACCCTTTCCCAAACAAGACTGGGTTTTGACGTCCCTTATAGAAATGACTTTGGAAAACATTGAGACAAAAGAAGAAACTGCTGATACCCAGCAGTATCTCCTTATGTCTCAATATTTTCTGTGCTATATTGTACACAAATTCTATCTTAAACATGGTCCATTTCTCGTCTGTAGCAGCTTTTTATTAAAATGGAAATTTTGAAAATTTGTTGTTGGGGAAAGGGTTAAAGAAAAAACATTGGTGAATAATTCTGCTGATCATTGAATATAAAATCCTGACGCATGAAAACTAAGCATTTACGGCATTTTGTGTCCCCCTTCCCATACAAGTCTTGGTTTTGATGACCCCCATCTATTACATGGACTTAGACAAAAGTAGAAAATGCTTGTGACCAGTATTTTCTCTTTCTGCCTCAATGCTGGTGACCAGCATTTTCTTTTTCTGCCTCAAGTCGGTGTTAAAAGCTCTTTAGAGCTTATGTTATCTGTTGTACTATGTACCGACTTTGTAAATAAAATTTACTTGACTTGACAATTATAGTTTCCAATCTTCATCATGCAAATTATTGGTTTATTTGCAACATTGATTTTGTGGTTTACAACTCCATTGACATTGGTCAAGCCTAATATTTTGTCGTTCAAGAAAGTGTTAATTTATTCTAGGAAACAGACGGCTTTCTGTATTGACCAGTCTAATAATATTTTGATATAAGAATAGGAAATAAACCCATGAATTTCTTTGGATAGAGGAATCTGTTAAAATGAAATCTTTGCTTTTGTCATAAGGTATAGGAATATAACATTGAATTTATTTTGACAAAGACAAATTGAAAAAATGAAAGTTGAATCAGCGAAGTTTGATTCTAAAAGTGAACAAAACGAAAGATTAGACAAAATGTTGTGGCTTAAGAAGGAGAGGTATGTGATTCCAAGCAGAAATAGATATGCAGCTCCGACTAGGATAAGTCTGGATTATAGTGAACGATTGGAATTGCTTAATATTGGTAGTGAAACACAGAAGGAAAATAAGAAGATACCTGCAAAAACCAGGAAGAGGGGTATAATTACTTATAATAATCATGTTTTATATTTATGTCTGTTTTTCCATTGTCTTTGCATTTTCTCATTTACATTATCATGTGTACTCTTCTTAAAAGGGTTTCATAAGTTGTATTAGCTTATTCTATAATTTTCAATACCAACATTTTGAGATTTACAAGTTGAATTATTATATTCTTTCATGTTATTGCTTTACTGCTCTTTTAATGTGTCACGGCACAGCCTACTTTTAGTGCTTATTCAGTATGTACTTTCACCATACTTGAAATTCAAATTTTTGAAATCTTTTGATAAATAACTAAACATTAAATTGTCAAAGATTTACAGCTATTTAAGCACTTCAGATAAGAGTCAATAAAATGATTTAACATAAGCTCAACTATTCATGTACATTTATTTATGAATAAACATTGACTTTTCTTTACTTACTGACAGTTCTTTACTTAATTTATTGCATTCTTTGAAAAGCTGATAACAAAACTTATATGACATTGTGTCTACTTGCAAAATCAGTTTTGAAGACCTCATTATTCATGACATTCTATGATAAAGTCATTCATGTTTCAAAGCTTCATCATGTTAACCTATTACCAGACAACGATGCCTTTTGACACCCTTCAAGATAATGACATTGGAAAACATCATGGAAAATAATGAAATTGCTTATGACAAGCAATTTCTTCATTTACCACAATGTTTCCTACTAGAAATTACCAAATTATGGAAATGATATTAGCTTGAAATTGTCGTCTGCAACATCTTTGATTTTGGACTAGTCTAAAATTTTGCTGTTTTATAATGAATTGAGCCAACAAATATTTCATAATGGATGAATATTACAATTTTAGTATAGCATGTCTTTTAGTCTTAACACAAAGTATGAATGGACATTGTATAAAGTGTCTCATAAATAAGCTTTGTATTTTTCAGATGATGAAAATGCCAGTTTATCTCGCAGTAAGACTATGCCAGCCTTGGGTCGGCCAAAACTTTCTAGAAAAATTACAACAATGAATAATTCAGACAGATTACAAAAAGCCAAAGAACAAGCAGAAAAAGCCATTAAAGTAAGTATAATAAAAAATTATGTAATAACACTGAAAAATCATCCGCTTCAAGTATGTTTTGTTTAATTTCTCAGCTTAAACTTTACAGATTTTGACAAAATAAAGTGAGTTAGAATTAGGAATGAATTTCTCAAAGTCGTGTCGGTGCACTTTATCTTGTCAAAATCTGTAAAGTATAACGTCGGTGCTATGACAAAATGGCGTAATAAAAATTTTGCTCAAAAACCATTTTTTTCAGGAGAGCCAAAAACGTTTTTACCGCTTTAAAAAATGTGCCGACAAAATTGCGTAACTCAATAACTACATGAACAATTCAGCTTCTTTAAGGTAAAATAAGGTAATTGAACATAACTAATGGTTCATTTATTGGTCAAAGTAGAAGAAAAACAGAGGAGAATGCCATTTCTCAGCCTTTTATTACTCTTGTGTAAATAATTTTTCTATGTACAACGCATTTTTGTCAGCTAAATCGAGTTACGCAATTTTGTCACATGATAATTGAAAGGGTTCTAATAGGCGTAGAGAAACGCCGTTTTGACAGGATATGCGCTCCTACAAACTACGTATAAAGCTTTTATAAAAAAAAATTGACAAAATTGCGTAACTAATTTGTTACGCCATTTTGTCATAGCACCAACGATAAGCTGAGAAATTAAACAAAACATCCTTGAAGCAGCTGATTTTTTGGTGTGAATGCTTCCCAAGAATCATGTGGGTTACCCTTTTGATTACAGTTGTTTTAAAAGGGGACCAGCTAGGCTGTCGAAAATGCAAATGGCACAATAATTACAAACCAGAAATAACGTATGAAATTACCAACCTGAAGGGGTAGATCACTTATGTCCATTGTTAGCACTCATCAAGCTTTATTAAGTATTAGAATCCAAGTCAATTGATAATGTGCGGGTTTGTTCATATTGTCCTTGTTTTTGTTTAGTAACGGTTACATATGCCCAACCTTCAAAAATCAATTACGTCAGAGGTACGTCATCTGTGCTCAGCGAGATTCTACACACCGTACAACCGGCTGCGTCGAAAGTTTGCGAAGACAGATTCGGCATCTAGTGTCATGTGCATGGTAGGTTGAATGAATTTACTTTTATAAACAATCGAAAGGATCTTTGGTATGCTATAGTTGATAAATATGCGTATAAATGTTCAGTGCTTGTACAAAATAAACCTTTCCACGTATCCCTCGCAAATAACGTCACAGTTATCGACACAGCCGGTTGTACGGTGTGTTAATACCGCGGAGGTGTGTCTCGCTGACCTTGACCTTGTCTCGTTTTGAAGTAAAAATAGAATGTATATACATGCTTGTAAAGGATTGATCTATAGCAAAGGAAAGATGGTTATTCGCCGTGATTGAAGTTTTTATGCATTGCAAATTGTTTTTCGCACAAATATGGGTTCCCAAACAGTTCGGAAGCATAAAAATCTAGCATGGGCCCCTTTAATAAACTAATACAATGGTAATAATTCTCGTTTATTTTTGAACCTATAATAACTCCTGTCGCTCTTGAACTATCTGCCCTGAAATTGATGAAGATTTGATCTATACGGACAATTATGAACTGCTTTAAAAAAGTGCCCATTTTCACTAGCTATCATCCCAAGGGTATATCGTCGGTGTAAATGCACAACCTCGTATGTCGATTCTTGCGATTTTCAAAGTACAAACTTATGTGCCCAGTTAAGACAATTCTCGCAGGTTTTGAGATATTTTTACTAATCAGTATTTATAACACATTATTTGTGAACAATATGTCAAAATTTCAAGTAAAACATTTCAATTTGGATAAAGTTATTACACTTTTTTCCCTCCCCTTTAGAATTTTACAAAAACGAGATACGAGGTTTTGCATTTACAACGACGATATGTGTCTCTCTACTTAGCTTTTGTTTATTGAATATTTACATTCAAACTATTAAGTTCAAAGAACTTGTTTTGCATAATTGATCTAGCCATGATGCCATCCACTCATCCATCTTTCCTTACTGAGTGAACTGATAAGGAGAGCATATCTATAGTCACCTGCAAGATTTGGACCACAGCATGCAAAATTATATTGAGATTATGAATGCTTTCTTTCATTGTTATTTAGAAAATATTTGTAAAGATGTGCCGTAATAATGTTACTGGACTATAAGTGCTGTATATTGCCAATAAATCCCTTAACAATCCCTTAACAAATCACTTTTTCTAGTTGAAGAGAGTATTTACATTACAAGGAGGTTACTCCACCATAAGACACTGTCTTCGTAAACGAGGCTGGGTGGAAAAGTTCTACAGAATACCCAGACTTGTTTTGCATAATGGATCTAGCCATTGTGTCATCCATCCACTCATCCATCTTTCTTCACTTTAAAACTGTTTCAACTTGTTAGGAAAGTATACCTATAGTCCAATCACAATACATGGCAAATGTTTGCAGAATTTATCCATGTAAACAACACAACATTGGACTCGAAAGTACTGTAATTTTGCAGGCAATGGTTCAAATCTTGCAGGTGTGAAACATGCAAAATTGTTTTGAGATTATGAAAGCTTTTTCCATTGTTTACTTTGTAAACATGTGCCATAATAATTGACCGTACTTTAAGTGCTATATATTGCCAATAAATCCCTAAACAATTTTCTTTTATTGTAGTTGAAGAAAGTATTTACAATACAAGGAGGTTACTCCACTATTAGACATTGTCTTCGTAAACGAGGCTGGGTGGAAAAGTTCTACAGAATACCAGGACCACAGAAGTCTACGAGAAAACGACGGAGACGGGATGGCGATGATGATGATGATGACGACGATGATGATGATGACGACGACGATGATGATGATGACACAGATAGTGACAGTAAGTAATGTTTAATAGCAATGAATTTTGTGCTAAAAATAGACTGTTTACCATTATGTTTTGATTAACCGTCAGTGGTGTTACAAAATCTCGTAACTACGGCTTGAATCAAGTTACAAAGTAGTAACTAAATTTGATAACAATACCTACGAAATACTATTTGTTTGTCCGAATTTATGTATTGATAAACCGTCAGTGGTGTTACAAAATCTCGTAACTACGGCTTGATTCAAGCCGTAGTTACGAGATTTGATAACAACACCTACGAAATACTATTTGTTTGTCCGAATTTACGTCACGATTAACTGGATAAAACCGTTCCCTATTCAAGAAACCCAATGTCAAAAGAACTAGTTAGTACAAACCAACATGACTATCATGTGCATTTGACTATGCCAAGCATTTGAATTTAAGGCCCGTTCACATATATAATCGCTTCCGTGGTCTAGTGGTTAGGGCATCCGCCTTGGAAGCAGGAGGTCGAAGGTTCGAATCTCGGTGGAAGCCGGCCTGGCGGGTTAGAACTGATAAGATCGGTTGGTGAGCCGCCAGCTAGTTAAATTAATGGTTACCGTAGACCCATCTCTGCCAGGCGCCCGGCATCATGAGTGGGGAATCGGGAGGTACTGCATATTGAGAAAGAGAGTGTCTCATAAGCCAAAATTGGCTGGCCCTTTCAAATAGGGGTGACACTATAATAAACAAACCTTTACCTTTTTATATATCCATGTCCATATCATGTCCACTTTACATCCAAAAAATGTATTCTGTACTGGTCTCCTATTGTATTGCTCAGGGTGTGATGTAGATGAGAGATTGTGCATGTGACCTATCTTTAGTATTCATTAGCAGTACATATGCATTGCACCAGAATAGTTTTTAAAGTGTCAATGTCACTTGGAAGTCCTGTTTCTTTATGTGTATCTTGCATGTGATTGAGGCATAATACAAGTGAAAGAATGAACGTTATCTAGAAAACATTGTTAAGGTTGCTGAAAATTATGGCTTGGTATTTACAATTGAATGGTAAAAAAAAAAAAAAAAAAAAAAAAAAAGCCGAAACGCTGAAAATTATGTGTTGTTGTAGTTTTTGCTTTAACAATTGAATGGTACAAATAGTTAGACAATGACAAGCTTTTTTGCCTGCATTGATTAATTGATTGATTGATAATTTGATTGATTGATTGATTTACATTTATTTTTCAGATGACCAGCCAAAAGTGCCTCCTTGGGAAGAGGATGATGGCATATATGGAATAATGGTAAGTGTTAATATGATTGTATTACAAATTCAGTAAATTTCCCAAAATTTGGTATGGAAGAAAAGAAATTTAGATTCAAAAGTAATTTCAAAACAGTAAATGATACAATTTTTATGCCCCCGATAGGGAGGCATCATAAATTTGACTTGTCCGTCCGTCCGTCTGTCCGTCTGTCTGTCCGTCTGTCTGTCCGTCCGTCATTCCGTCCAAAAACTTTAACATTGGCCATAACTTCCTTATTACTTAACATATTCGCTTCATACTTTACCACAACATTCCTTGGTACATTACTTTTCTGTAGGCACATACTTTGGTGACCTTGACCCCTGGATGACCTTGACCTTGAACATAGATTGGCCATAATTTAAAATCAAAGCGGTGTCGGGGGCATTGTCATCTTACAGTGACAGCTCTTGTTTTGAAAATTGTTCCAATCCAAGAATGCATGTTATACAAAATTTCGAAAAATGTTTTTTCCCCCAAATATACATTTTGGAGATGTTTGAAAAAAAATATTTTGAAAAAAAAGAAGGTTGTCCGAACTTATAATTTGGATATACGAAATTTTGGGAAATTTACTGTAACCAAACAAAAATTAGTCTGCATGTTTTGCAGCAATCTTAAAGCTGTTTGCCACCTTTTAAAGCTAGAACTGATAACACAACATTTTCTTGAAAATAACAATACTATATAGCTTTTCATGATTGATGCAGGTACATAATAGTTAAAAAAAATCTTCATTAAAATACTTTTTATACAAGCAAGTCAAGCACTTTTTGTTGCTTGCAAAAGCTGAAAAGACCCTGGATCAATATGGTTAGAATTTTTTTTGCAAATTATCATTCTCTGTGAAGGGTAAACTTTGCGATGAGAGCATAATAATCTAACATGCCAAAATAGGTTTAAATAATGTTCTTTGAACATAAAAAAGATGTTATTGTTGTTTTTTTATTCATAATTATTTTTCTTGTTTTTCAGTCTCGTATGGTACGGAATGTGAATCCGTCGTTTATCTGGGTGCTAAAGAGAGATGTGATAGACTATAGGTTTCTCACTAAAGAGCAGATGGTCAACCATTATTGTAAGGCTGGCTCCTTCACTACTAAGGTATTTTATTTTCTCAGTAATA
Organism: Fragum sueziense; assembly: GCA_963680895.1. Classification (NCBI taxonomy): domain Eukaryota; kingdom Metazoa; phylum Mollusca; class Bivalvia; order Cardiida; family Cardiidae; genus Fragum; species Fragum sueziense. The sequence goes on from OY804597.1 coordinate 41,702,404, forward strand.
TCAGAGTCTATGAATCTAGTGTCATCGGGTTGGAACCCTTGCTTAGCCAATACCCTTTCTGACATTTTACGAAAGTCAATTGCCTCTCACCAAACATCTAAGTGAAATTAGTAGTTAGTGGCTCATATCAGATGTTGTGTTTGTGCTGGTGCGAGAAATACAAAGACACAATGGTTAGTTGTAGTCACAGCAATATATAAGGAAAACTGTTGAACATGGCATTAAACCCATTAAATAAAATATTAATGTCTTACTTTAGAAAAAAAAATCTAAAAACTACTATTGGCCATAACATTAAATAGGTCATATTTCAATGTTCTGTGCACATGTACTAATTATTTGGAATCTCCATCCTTATGTTTGTATGTAATCATGTATTTCATATTTCTAAATTCAGGTTGGTCTCTGTGTGAATATGAGACAAGTTCCCTGGTTTGATGAAGCTAATCCAGATGAGTTCTATCCGAGATGTTATAGACTAAGTCATGAAGAGGAAAAGGCAGCATTTATAGGTAAGAAATTACACATACTCTTTGTAACTTTAGGTTGGTCTCTGTTTGAATATGAGACAAGTTCCCTGGTTTGATGAAGCTAACCCAGATGAGTTTTATCCCAGATGTTATAGACTAAGTCATGAAGAGGAAAAGGCAGCATTTATAGGTAAGAAATTACACATACTATATAACTTTAGGTTGATCTCTGTGTGAATATGAGACAAGTTCCCTGGTTTGATGAAGCTAATCCAGATGAGTTCTATCCTAGATGTTATAGACTTAGTCATGAAGAAGAAAAGGCAGCATTTATAGGTAAAGAACATACTTTTGTTATTGAACCCTATTTCCCAAATGACAAAATTTCAGGGTGGTTCAACTTGAAAGCTGCTGCAGACGATAAAATTGGTGTGAATAAAGATAAGATTGGTGTAAAATATAGCACAGAAAATATTTAGGCAAAAGGTGAAAACACTGATCATCAGCATTTTCCTATTGTGCCTCAATGTTTCCCCAAGTCTTTGCTAGTAGGCACTTTAAAACCAGATCTTATTTGGGAAAGGGTTAATGGCATGGTCATGTTGTTGTGCAATGCACTCTTAGATGACAGCCTGCATTTTCAAACTATAACTTAGTGAGGCTACAAAAGAATTGTAATACTTGGAATTTCATTATTCAAGATAACTAAATAATATAAGTTTTGATTACTTGCTTATCTTTTTCTTGATAATGATTTCATCTCCGCTTTTGCTTTGAATTTATTTTTTTTTTCTAGAATATTGAATTATATTCTAACAATAAGCATGCATCTATAAATGTATTTTACAGATGACTACAGAATCACCACCTGTGTAAACATACTAAAACTCGTCAATGACATGTACATGGAGGGCGGCGAGTGTAACGAGGAGAATCGTGAGAGAGAGAAGGAAGAAAAACAGCCCGAAGTTCCGCCGTTTATATGTACCAACCCAGAATGTACGCGATCTCGTCCCAACATGAGCACAGACAACCCGTGCGCTCACATGATACAGAAAAAACAGGAAGAAGAACAAAAAAGAAAGGAAAAAGCCATTCTTGAATCAGGTAAATAGACCCAAGCATTTGTTTCTATGAAAAAAAGGCAGTTATGGTTTGACTCTATTGTACCAATTTCCTTCCAATGCTATAAAACAAATTGTTGTGGGTAAGCTTCAAAGAAACAAAGAAGGTGAATGTTACTTAAAATGACAAATTCAGTGTGTTGGCAAATTTTCTTGAAATGCTGTGACATTATGATCAATGAATGGTTTATATATCTGTATGGTTGGTTACATATGACTAAGCTGCACATGATAATACATTTTTTATGCTCCCCGAAGGGAGAGCATATAGTCGCCGCTTTGTCTGTCCGTCCGTCCGTCCTGTCCGTCCGTCATTCCGTCCGTCCGTCCGTCCGTCCGTCCGTCCGTCCGAAGCGATTTCTCCATAACCCTTTGGCCAAATCAAATGAAACTTACCATGTGAACTCCCTAGGACATAATGCCGATGTACTTTTCCCCGTTTTTGGATTTGAGGCCTCGTCATGGGAAAAGGGGACTTAAGGTCAAATTCAGTTTTTCTCTAATTTCTCCTAGTCTAATGGTCAGAATTTGATGAAATTTCATATTTGAGTAGCAAATCAGATGCCCTTGACAATAAACTATTCAAAATTTGCGTATACAAAATATGTCATGGAAAAAGGGGGCTTAACATTTGTTAGCTTTATATTAGCTCTGCATGGCATATATTTATTGTGACAATGCCTTATTCGGGGAGCATTGTCCGTCTCTGACGGCTCTTGTTCAATGCTCAATTTGTTTGTGCTTTTATGGCAAAGAATAAATCTAAAAATTATATCAACCATTTTGAAAGGTTATTGTTATAGATACTGATTTGCTATTAGGTACAACATTTCTTAATTGTTTTATACAGTAATGGAATATCTTGATAATATGAATGGTAAGACATTACATATAGTTTGTAAACATGGGTATGTGGTACTGAAAATCATTCAACGTTGTCTAAGGTGGACTAAAATGAAAAAGAAATTCATTAATGTCAACTTGAACATTGAAAAGATTTACAAATTGATTAAAAACTAGCTCAACAAATTTATAGATTTTTGTGTCTATAGTAAAGTGGAAAAGTGATAGTGTAATTGCAAATAAAAATAAGTTGAAAATCAACACAAGAAAAGTTAATGGACATCAATTAACTGACCTGTAAACATGTTGCAAAATGTTATGTTTTTTCCCTCAGATTTATTGTTACAGATGCCATTAATGTTATAGAGATAAGATAAAGGCTTTGGCAAATAATAAAACTATTATATCATTGGCGTAAGCCTTAAATGGAAGCTTTCTAAGGAATTGTGACATTTGAGTGTTTTTCAGTACACAAGAGGCTAGATATTTTAGTTCACCATATAAGTATTGTGGAGAGTTAAAATCAAAGTTACTAGCTTGTGAAGATAAGTTCACATACTTTCATCAAATAAATGATGGCTTAACCCATTACTGCACAGCGACGCCTTTTGTCTCCCTCATGATAAAATAGTTTGGAAAACATTGTGGAAAATGAAGAAATTGCTTGTGACAAGCAATTTCTTCATTTCCCACAATGTTTTCTAACCCAAAATAGGAATATTTTTAGATTTCAGTAACTTGAAATTGTCGTCTGCAACATCTTTCACTTTGGAACAGTTCAAAATTTTGCCGTCTGGTAATCATCATGGGTTAAAGGAGCTTGAATATTTTCCCAGTGTTGGCTTGATTCTTTTTGTTCAACTACAAAGAATTTCCTAACATTGGCTTTAATTCTTAGAAATATCAATACCAGTCATTTACATGCACTATAACTTCATAAGACTCAAACTTTGTCCCTTTATCTTTTAAGAATGCTCCATTTTTAGCTCGACTTTTCGAAGAAAATGAGAGCT